>CM050164.1:289750253-290010253 GCA_027410445.1 Discoglossus pictus
ATAAAGGATTCCCTCAATCAGTACCCCAATATATGGAAGATTTGGACATTCCTGAAAGTGAGGTAAATTATTATGTTATTTTTTTCTTAAATCTCTTTTCTTTCTTAATACAGATTTTTTTTTTTTTGTCTTTTATGCAATTACTCAAACTGTGACTGTTACCAAAAGAATACAGTAATTGATGTCAAATGAAATAATAAGATGCATCGATCTGCATATTTTGTATTAAACCCATAGAAATACTGGTGCAAAAGGTCATAAACTCATAAACATTCTACAATACATATAATAAAATGGAATTTGTCACACTTTTTCTGAATCCATCTCATGAAAAGAAGCTCAAATTAATAGCAGTACTATCACATATCCTAATCAGTGAATCTGTAATAAACATTATTTTATTGTCTGATATTATTGTATATTTAGATTTTATGCAAGCTTTCTGTTATGAAAGTGTTTTAGTTAATTATTTGCCCATAATTCATCCCTTAATTGCACCACTAATCTTCTTAACATCAGCAATCTACAGTAAAGATTTGTATTACAAGGTAGTAAATATAGAATTCATTGAAAGCATAACATAATGGCACCCCTATAGCATACTTTCAAAATAAGAATTTTTACTCAAAATGGTAAAATGTACACTTTTCACAATTGTTTAGATATTGATGATTAATAATACAATGGCAAAGATAAGGAATTATTAATAATAATTACAAATGTTTTATTCTCTTTAACTTTTGCACATCTATAACATGCCAGAAAGCAAAATAGTTCTATATAATATTTAAACAAGTGAAATCTTCCTAAAGACATGTTCTTTCTTTTATATAAAGAGACTAGCACTCTGTTTCAATCAGTGGACTGCATTATTGGGTCAACCTCAGGTAAGAAAAAGTTAGATTTTACATTTTGTAAGTATTGTTATTCCTATTTTCCTTTTTTTAAGATATGTATAATACAATATGCCTTGCAATGGGTCTTGTTCGGTATTTATGCACATTATTCATGTTACCTTTTGCTTTTCTTTGATAATATATCATTAAAAAGAACTCAATATAGGTTAAAAATAAAACCTACCCTAGAAGTTAGTTCTTTATTGTTAGACACAGAGAAACGGTGATGACGTATTAGCCAAGTAGGATAGATAAGAGTACATGAACTTATTCTATAACAATTCCAAACGCAGTGTAAAGATAAAACCTTTATTGGCTAACCGATGAGAAAAAGAAAGTGACCTTTATGGCACTGCGATTCTTTAATCAGAAATAGGTTAAAAATGACATTTCTGAAGAAACCATAGTGTTTCTCATCAGGTAGCCATGAGAGGTATCATCTTTATATCACATTTGTTATTTTTATTGAATAAATGTATGTACGCTTAATTGTTTCACAATTCTATCCATGGTGTGTGATTTCTTGTGAGGTACCTCATTGTAGACACAATCTAGTATAGCGGCACAATTTGCTGTTTTACTCACTAAAATCACTTAGACAGTTTTTAGTGGAGGTGTACAATTAGCTCTGCCTCTAGCCAGTTCTTGATGCTTGTAACTTTATAAAAATGACTCTAACTCAAAATTCAAACTGATGTTTAAGTTATAGTTAAAGCATGGATATGCTATATATACACTGCATTAGCCATTTGTTCATAAAGTGGTTCATTCATATGATAAACAGAATGTTTTCTGTAGTATTCTTTTGTGTGACTTATGAGTTACTCCCAAAAAGTAAGTAACTATTTTGATGTGCTAATTAGAATTTCAGTGTGCTTTGTCTTGGCAAAAATATTCCCCGTTAAGGTTATCATGTCACAAAATAGCATACTGAGAGGCACATTAGCATAAAGTAGCTGTACTATCAATGCTGCATATATCAATAATGATTTATTGTAAAGAAAATGGGTAGTACAATATATTAAATGCTAATTAGCATAAACCAATTTGTTGTGGAGGTAACAGTATCCCTGTGCTAAACCGCATCCACCTAGCAAGTGATATAATCTCACACATCATTACACTAGGCATTTGTTTTTCAAGTTGATTTTCATCTTTTGGTTGTAATTTATTATTATGTGTTCCCTATCTAGTTATTATTGTCTTGTTTTGTGACTCCCTTTTTTCTTACAAGTCACAATATCATGTGACTTATTCTTAACCATTTTTCTTACTGTATCTTACTTTATCTTATTATTGTCTTGTTTTGTGACTCCCTTTTCTCTTACAAGTCACAATATCATGTGACTCATTCTTAACCATTTATCTTACTGTAACTAAATCAATATGACTGTAACAGCAGTTATTAACATTTGAACTCCATAGAGACTTGCCTAATAAGATCTTTTATGCAGAAAGAAAAATTGTAAACGATTAGTGGGTGATACTACTATAGGTAAAATTATAAATAATTCATATTAAATGCAAATCATAGATGCTAGTGATTACTGTACACTTATTTTTAAATCAGTTTGTGTTGTATACCACTGCTAGTGGACAATTACAACTAGAGTTTACTGAATTGCTCTATAATATAGATCTCTTCACATACCGCATAGTCCTAAGAGGAAGCATTTGAAGTTCCTAAAAACATTGTCTTGTTATGTCCTTTCATGAAGAAAAGAGCTATTGATTTTTTGTTTAATTAAAATATGAACTGGTAGTATTGCAGTAAAATCAGATTATAGGAAATCTGATCCAAAATATATAATTAGTTTTCAAACTAGGCAACACAACTGTTCAAATGCATTCATAAGAAGAAAAATGTTTAAAAAAAATGTCACAAAAAGTATTTGCTTTGGTATCAAGAACAGGTAGGGATTTGTATAAAAAATAATACGTTCAGAACAGGTAAAAATAATGAGTTTAGAAAGATAATAAAAGATGACAACAATATGTCAATCATATACCATACTATGGGCCTCATTCTATTATCGGCCGTAAATCGGCCGTAAGGCTGCGATTCCTTGCGGGGGTTCAGTTAACTCGCGATTCTATTATACGGCCCCGCAAGGATCTCCTTTTACGGCCGGCCGCATATCTTGGAACCGGCCGTAATCTCAGAAATATAAAAACGCAAAAATAAATTCAAGCCTGCACTGTACAGCTCTGTAAATGCTAGGGATCATATTGGGGGACATGAGGATTAAAAGGAACCCACTCTCAAGCTTGCACATCTGCCCAAACCCGAGTTCAAATTAACTGTTTATTTTCCGGCTGCGGCGTGGGTGTGTCTGAGGTGCTCCAAGCACTCTGGACTTTTTACATGGATATTTTACGGATATTAAAAATAAAATATTTTACGGATTTGAGTACAGGATAATTATGTGCTATTTTTTCTAACACCTAAAATCCCTTTATAGTCTTCTCAAAGTGCAGGATGGCTTTATTTGAGCTATTTTATGTGCTTAATTGGTGCTAGCGAGACCTCTTTCCTGCAAGTAAGCTGCGGCTCGCTTTTAGCCTTGCAGAGAGGTTTCCCGGAGCAATTGAATTGCAAATCTCTTGCGGCCGTTTTAGATCAAAGGCTTTCCTCCGGCGCGAGCGGCCGCAAGAGATAGCAAGGCACCGGCCGCAAGCCTGCCGGAGCCTCCGGCCGTAAGGGAATAGAATAGCAGAATAGCTTGCGGCCGGTCCTTGCGGCCCCGCAACGGCTGCGGCCGCTAATAGAATGAGGCCCTATATCATTGATGTGAATGCTTCTCAGTTAATGATATACATACATTATAGAAACCTTGTTTTCTTTGCCCACATGTTTACAGATTGTTCCAAGCAAGTCTGTAATAATAACAACCCAGAACATGCTCATGCCATGTACCCCACACAACCAAATTATTATTATTATTAGCTTTATTTGTAAAGTGCCAACAAATTATGTAGCACTAAACAAGGGTTGAGTACAAGGTAAAATAAAGTTAACACATTGCAAGAATGGCAAGCCCTGTCTTTGAGTTTAAAATCTAGTGTGCGCTAAAGCACCTTACAAGATACTCACAAACTTACAATCTAATGATTGTAATCTAATGACCAAATGGAACAGAACAAAAAACACACTTACCTATTGTACCCCACAAGAATAAACACAGGGTTGTAAGGCACATTAGAAAATTGTTTTCCTTTTTGAAACTGCTGCAGCTGAATTAGCGTATGGAGCATTTGACATTTTTAAAAGTAATAGCATAAGAGTATTTTCGACAGTTTTACAGAGGAGGCACATGGTTCAGCTTATCACTTATAAGAGCCCATGAGGTTTTCTGCACATACTATTTCCATTGTGGTATGGTGTCTCTTCTGTTTTTTTTATATGAATGGTATTTTGGTCCACTTTGTATTAGAACATTTTGTTTTTATCCCAGGTTATTTGGAATTGGTAGGTTCCACAAATGGAGCATCGCTTCATCCTCCTCAGGAGTATGAATTGTGTGATGTCTCCCTTCTTCTGATATAATAAGACTAAAAGTAAAGCCCCAAGTATACTTGTATCCATGCTTTGTAATCACCCCTAAAAAGGATTCAGGGAGTTTCCTTTTATATAAGATAGTGGGTGATAGGTCAGAGAAGACAGCTGGTTGACCTCCTTCAATTTGAGGAAGACCATATCTAGCTGCTTTCATGAATAAGACTTTTGTAGAATAATAATGGAATCTGACGATCACATCTCTTGGTCTCTCATTGGAGGATTGTGGAGCTCTTATGACTCTATGAATCCTACCCATTCTAAGTTCTTCTGTGCTTATATCTGATATAAGCTTGGCACATAAATATTTCATGTATAGAGGTAGGTCTTGTACTGACTCTGATAAGTTATAAATTCTAATGTTTGACATAAGAGATCTATTTTCTAGATCCTCTTGTATGATTTTATTTTTTATCATATAAACTTTATTGAGAGTAGTATGAATGGCAGTAACAAATAAAACATTTCAGGAATAAACGTACATTTGACACCTGAACACAGATATCCTCCAAAATGTAATACTGAGACCATTCTATCTTTCCTCAAAGTACCTTATTTTCAAACTTTTTAGTGATATTTATAATACATATAAATTTCTAACAACTCCGTAAAGATAGTAAACTAGCTGAGCTTAAATAGATTCAGCGTAAAGAATAAAAGTGAGAGAGATAAAAGCTTACTCTCGCTTGCCATACCAAAGGAAAATTCAATATTCCTCCGATCACTCCCCCTCTCCGCCGCCTCCTTAGCACTTTTTTTTTTTCCCAATAATCATTGTATTATTACCTTACCTCCAACAGAACAGTCAGCCTTCTTCCAATTCCGTCCGAATCGTACCGCTCCCCCCTCGGCTCCACACCTAGCCGCTTAAGAAAAAACAGGCCCCACCCGACCTCCCAGACTATCCCTCCTCAAGGAATACCGTTAGGTGATCTAATCCAAGTCTCACAAATTTCCAAAAATGCCGGAAGAGAGTCTAAAAGAGTATAAGTCATCTTTTCATTAATAAATAGAAATTTTATTTTATTAATCACTTCTTGAAAACTGATAGAATTATCTTTCCATCGCCTGGCAATTATGTTCTTGACTGCAAGATAAATCATTTGAGCCAGCCTATTGCCTTTTCTCCCTAATTCTGAATGATGTATTCCTAGAAGGCATGTCGCTATTGAAGGTGTAATAGGGGAATGCAATAATCCTGAAATTAGTGTGGCTGCCTTCTCCCAGATCTCAGCCACCCTGGGGCATTGCCACCATGAGTGAATGAAATCCCCCCTACCTTGACACCCTCTAATGCACTTATCTGAGATTGTTGGAAATATCTTGTTCAATCTAACTGGAGTCATGTAAGCCCGGTGCAGAATTTTTAGAGAAGTTTCCAAGAGACTGAAATTAAATGAACCCTTGGAGAGATTCAAAAAGGCCTCGGCCCAAGTTGTCCCCTCCCAAGTTTGTTGTAGATCAGATTCCCACTTTATCATGAAGGGGGGCTTTGTAAGATCCGGGGGAGAGTTTAATATGTCATAAAGATTTCCCAGGGTTCCCTTAAAGAGCGGTACATTCTTGCATATTGTAGACAGCCAGGTAGCCATGGGGGGTCCATGCTTCCTCACCACCTCCCCTATCCAATATCTTATTTTTATAAGGTTAAATAGCTCTTGCTGGGGTATTATATGATCCCTTTTCACTGTGTCTAATGTTAAGATTCTGTCGCTGTCCACCCATGCTCCCAATTTGTCTAAGTTAAGCGAGCTCCAAAAATTTCTCGATTCTACTGATAGAGAGGTTAAAAGGGAGGGAGATGAGAACACAGAAGTTAGGGGAGACAAGGCGTGGGCTAATTTGTGTTCCCGTCTGGCCCGATTCCAAGTCCTTAAAGTGAAGCTAGTGATAGGGTTACTAATCCGGTCCCCGTAGGTCTCTGAGGGAGGAGCCAATATAATTATTCTCCAAGTCAGAGGAGTCATTAATGCGTCCTCAATAAACACCCAATTTGGTTGGTGATGGATGGAGTGCACCAAGGGGATAAAAGCAAGTTGCGCCGCTTTGAGGTAGTTGGAAAAATTAGGACATGATAGACCGCCCTTGGACTTGTGCCTAAATATTATCCTCCTGGCTATCTTTGGAGGTCTATTCCTCCATATAAATTTAAATACCAAGGATTGGAAACGGGACAACTCTGCATTGTTTATTTGAATGGGCAAAGTCCTGGCTAGGTAGAGCAGCCTTGGCAAGATGTTCATCTTGACCGCAGCAATCCGACCCGTCCAGGAGATATGCTGCTTCGACCAGATGTTTAGGTCTCTCTGCAATGTTCTAAAGAGGGGAGGGAAGTTAGATTTATACATTTCTGCTAGTGTACTGGTTAGATTAATTCCCAAGTATTTAATGTGAGAGGCTGGCCACAGGAAATTATATGTTAGTTTCAGCTGGTTCAATATGTCTGGGGGAAGACCAACACTAAGGGCCTCTGTCTTCTCCTGGTTCAGCCTGAGCCCTGACAAGGAGCTATACTGCGTGATCGTTTCCATCAGAGCTTGAATCGATGGGCCCGGGTTCGTCAGGGTACAAAGGAGGTCATCAGCAAATAAAGAACATATCACATGCTGATGTCCCACCCGTACACCACCTATTTTGGAATTTGCTCTGATCGCCTGGGCTAAAGGTTCAATTGCTAGTGCAAAGAGGAGTGGAGATAGTGGGCAGCCCTGCAGAGTACCGCGTCCGATATTGATATAGGCTCTCTGAGAACCGGGTAGCTTAAGGCAGGCTTTGGGTGAAGTATAGTATGAGCGCAGCAGGCTGATAAACTGGACCTTAAACCCAAATTTAGACAATGTGGCAAACAGAAACGGCCATTCCAGCATATTGAACGCTTTTTCAATGTCCAAGGCTAAAATACACACGGGGGGCCCACCTGATCTAGCTATGTGTATGATATTTAAAGTCCTCCTGATATTGTCCACCGTCTGCCTATGTGGGATAAAACCTGACTGGTCTTTGTGAATCAGTGCTGGAAGAAAAGCCGAGATTCTTTTGGCGAAGATTTTTGCTAACAACTTAATGTCTCCATTCAGGAGTGCAATTGGCCGATAATTTTTAGCCTCTTTGGAGTCCCTGCCCTCTTTAGGGAACAATGTCAAGTCAGCGTTGTTCAGCTCGGGGGGGGGGGGGGGTTGCCTCCCCTCTCAGAATTGAGTTAAAAAGGTTACACAGGTGAGGGGCTAGTATTTCTGGGAATTTCTTGTAATAAATATTGGTAAACCCATCCGGACCAGGCGACTTTCCAAGCTTAAGCTCTTTTATTGTCTCTAGGATTTGTTTAAGTTCTGCAAATCCCCTACTGAAACTTGCGGGAGATCAAGGGAGTCTAGATATGAGGTAATATAGTGTTCTGGGGCCATGTTCTGAGAAGAGTAGAGAGATTGGTAGAAGTCCCTAAATGTCTCTTGGATTTCATTCTGGCTAAACGTAAGAGCACCCGTCCCTGCCCTAATTTGGGAGATTCTAGATTGTGCGTACCGCGCCTTCAAACTCCTCGCCAACAATTTATCGGGCTTATTCGCCTTTAAGTAAAATAGATGCTGTGTTCTCCTTAGCGCCTTTTCAGTCCTAACCGCTAGAATACCCTCTAACTCCAATTTGGCCCCATCTATCTGACCCCTAAGAGAGGGGGAGGGGGACAGCTGGTTCTGCTTCTCTAGCTGTGCTAGCTTCGTCATGAGATCACTCTCCCGTTTGCGGGTCATTTTCTTATGATGGGAGGCAATTTTGATGCAAGTCCCCCTTATGTAGGCCTTATGGGCCACCCACCCACTAACCTGGCTCCGACTCCCCTCCCGCATTGATTTCAAAGAACGCCTTCAGCTCAGCAGCAATTTGCTCCTGGACTGCAGGCAGTGCTAATAAATATTCATTTATTTTCCAGGAGTAAGGCAAAGTCTGGGTCCCCAGATCTACCTCCAGAGAGACTGCTGCATGGTCTGACCAAGTGCACGGGATTATATTAGCGTCCCTGGAGTGGTCCAGTAGTGCGGAGCTCACAAGAAGAGCATCGATGCGGGAGTAGGTCCCATGACTTGAGGAATAGAAAGTATATTCCTTCCCCCGCGGATGGTGCCCCCTCCAAGCATCCACTAGGTCTAAAGAGTGCAGGAGCCTCCTAATCTGCTTGATTTTGTACGAGAAGAGATTATGAGCCGATGGTTTAGACCTATCTGCCACCTGGTCCAGGACCAGATTAAGGTCACCCCCTATTATGAGTTGTCCCCAGTTCCCCCCCTCTAGGGTTTTTAAAAATCTTATCAGAGTCTTGTGGGGAGCTACAGTGGGCGCGTAAAACGATGCTAAAGAGATCGGGTTTCCTTGAACTGTACCTTTTATGATATAAAAGTACCCCTCCCGGTCCACTACTTTTGCGTCCAATTGGAACTGGAAATTCCTGTGGAGCAAAATCGCTACCCCTTCCTTCTTAGATGTTTGGGTTGTATGGTAATATTGGGGGTAGTCTTTACTGAAATAAGTAGGAGCCTTGTTATTGGCAAAGTGAGTTTCCTGAAGAAAGATGACTGAGGGACTAACATTTTTATAATATAGGAAAGCCTTCCTTCTTTTAAAGGGGGAGTTAAACCCCTTTACGTTATGGGTGATTATCCTAACAGGGGCGCTCATGTGTAATTAGGTGTAATAAGCCTAAATTTTGCGTGTCCCATTGTAGCTTTCTGAAGCGTCCGTGCGGAGGGAGCGGAGTGCGGGCCACCCGGTCCAGGACTGGTAGTTGGCTAGAGTGTGGATCGCTATAGATACCTGATCTGCCGGAAGCATAAAAGAGAGAGAGTTGGTTAGTCATTTCTAAAGATGTAAAGATATTTGCAGAGCTCATCACAATAAACAACTTTTCAAGGGAACAGTCCCCGCCTAGACTACAAGTGTGTGGGAATAAAAGATTATAATTCAGGCTGAGTGCAAGCCCGCAGCCCCAGTAGGGGTGCCCTCCACCCCGTTGGGTTGCATTTACAGAAGCCATAGGGGAGTAACTGGGGGCCATTTGTTGGCCTCTCGTCCACAAATAGGAGGGGTGATGGAAGGAGGCGCTGGAGGTGGAAAGAGAGCGGCGGACAGAGAAGAGGAGTATGAGTATACAGGAAAGCAGCGCGAGGGTGGGCAAAGCCCACGAAAGCAGAGTACAGGAGAAAAGAGAGACTAGAGAGAGAGTAAAGGGGTAGAACACTCTCCTCGTGAGGTTACAATTCAGTAAAGCCAGTTTCTTTATCCTAGCCTGCATACTTCCTGGCTAGAATCATGGGTCCTCCCACTGGCGGGGGGGATTTCTGGGGGGCTACCTAAATGGTGAGCAATTACAACAAGAGTAAACAGAAAACATCCTGGCAACTGACATTTATGTTCTATGAGCACATTTTTACCGGATTAAACCTTCCAGTAGAGGAAGGAACAAGATAATAAAAACATCCTACTTTATAAGGCATTAACAGTAGCTAAGACTATTGCAAGTTAAACCTTCTTATAGGGAGGAAAAAACAAACAGGTTAAAACAAGTCATTAACAGGCATGCAGAACCACTCGCAGCTTTAAGGATAGCGGTCATCTTTATAGCTTTGGGGGGCAGTGCCCCTAGCTCTGGAGTCAATAATCCCACTCAGGCGTAGATACTGTCCAAACTTAGCTGAGGTAGGGACAGCAAGATCCCCCCCCTCCGCTGCAACTGTCCTCTGCTCATCAAAGGTAGGAAAAAAAAAGTCTCTAGGGAGACTATGAAAGGGTTTTACACCCTCCGATTGCTCCTGTCTTGGTCCGGTCTCTGGGTGAAGACCCCAAATGTCTGATCTGAGGTTTTCTTTAGTCTGGTGACTTCCGTCCAATGCCTCTGAGGCAACTGAGTGATGAGGGGTGCAGGAGGCCCATTTGCAAGTTCCTCTGTTGTTAGGGCCAGCCTTTTAAGGAGACCTAGACACTCCTCCAGAGAGCGAGACGAGTGGTGCGCCCCATTTAAGGAGAAGGATAGAGCAAAAGGAAATCCCCATCTATATCTGATGCCCTGGCGTTGGAGTATCTCCAGGGCTGGTTTCATTAGCCTCCGCCTCTGGAGTGTGATAGGGGAGAGGTCTGCATAGAATTGTAGCTTGGATCCGTCGGGGCCAACAATCGATGCCATCTTGCGTGTAGTAGACAATATTAGGTCCCTGGAGTGCTGGCGTAATAGCCTAACAATAATGTCCTTGGGGAGGTCTTGATTTTTGCTTCCTCCCAGGGCCCTGTGGGCACGCTCCACCTCCCAGACATGATCTGGAGTTTCCGATAGGATCTTGTCGATGGTAGCTTTAAGGTAGCGGGGGAGATCAACCACTGCTGTCGGCACCCCTCTTATTCTTATATTGAACCTTCTCGACCGATTCTCTAGATCTTCAAGTTTATCTTCAATGCTAGAGATGCGGGAGGTGTTCTCTGCAATGTTTACCCTATCATTCTCTTGAGTCGCTACTATCTGGTCCACAGACTCCTCAAGGAGATTGGTCCGCTGCCCCAGCTCGTGCAAATCTTTTTGAAGGGCTGCAACTGCCCTATTAATATGCGTCTCCAAAAGAGCTTCAAACTTTGCCATTGAGTTCTCAGTGATGTTTACCTCTGGTTGCGAGGATGCGGCCTGCAGCTCTGAGTCTGAGTGATCAGAGTGTTCAGATTCTGAGCCCTGGGCTTCAATGTTGGAGGCCCCAGCTCTCTTGAAATGTTCCTCAATCCTCTTAGTTGAGAGGGATTTCTTGTTCTTCCCCATATTTGTTACTTTGATGTATTTTGACTTAGGACACAAACAGTAATTCTCTGGTGTGTGGGGGACTCTTTTCTGTCTCCTCAGGACCTTTTTTGCTTTCTTCTTGCCCCGTGGGATCAGGTGACAGTGCCAGGGATGTTTCTCAACATGACGCAGCCCCCGCCGGCAGGAGTTCCCCTTCTTCCTCCCCAGGAATTCTACATCCTAGAGAGATAAGCCTTGTTAGCTGCTGTTAGCTGTTTGCTCCAGTGCCAGATTGTTATAGTGTGACCTCAGCTCCACTAGGTGGCAGTGGAAGCCTTCAGTTTCAGGCCACTTTTACTCTTGATGCTTTGCCTCTTCAGACTGGAGTGTGTGGAGATCAGCAGGTTGTTGCCTATGTCACTGCTCATTGGATTGGCACCCAAGAATTCCAGCTATTATGCCGGTCAACTGTGCACCACCAGTTACAGTCTGTTAGTGAGAGAGCAAGTATTTTAGCAGTACAAAGGCCTTTTGCCTAATAAAGAAATGCAAAGTTCAACACACAAGTTGTAGTAGAGACAGGCTTGTCCCAGCTTGAGCAGCCTGGATCCAGAATGGTAGTCTCTGGGAGCTGATTAGTAGTGTGTTCTATGTTCTGTGGGTCTCTGACAGGGCAGCCCACTTCAGCCTCTCTAGACCCCCTGGAGATGCTGCTTGTAAGCTGTTTGGGGTGTTGAGGGAGTATTCTAGCCTGGCAAAGGCCCTTGCACTAGGCCCTGGACACAAAATGGCCACCTCCCGTTTCGCGGGCTTTCTGGCCCCTTATTTTCTTTCCCCAGCTGCCTCCTCTGGGGGTCTGCAGCCTTCCCAGGCCAGTCCAGCCGGGCCAGCCGCCACTGGTCTCCCCTGGGGGGCCCCCGACCCTCTCCTAGAGTACTCACTGCGCTCTCCTTCACACTTCTTCACACTGGCCACGTGTAGGGCCAAGATGGCTGCCTCCCGTTTCAGGGCCCCTCCAGTCCCTGTAGCCTCCGGGGCCGATCCGGACGGGTCTTGCCCGGCACTCCCGGACCAGGGCCTGCTTGTACCTCCTCCAGGTGAGCCCTGGCTGCGCCTCCACCCTCCTGTACCTCGGCGGGGCGCGTTTTCGCGGGTGACGCCGGCGAAGTGGCTGGAAACCCCCGGGGAGGGGTTTGGGGTGTCCCCTCCGGTCCCCCCAAGTGCTGCAGGGGTGAGGTAGACCGTTTGTTGGGCTTTTTAGCCCCTTATAAGCCCCAGCTTTACGTTTGGAGCAGGAGCCCAGGGCACACACGTCTTACTGCTTCAGACGCTGGCTCCGCCCCCTCTTGTATGATTTTAAGTTGTTTTTGTTCCTCTTTAAGCCCAATCAGATCCTTTTTCCATTTCTGTGTGTGACTAAAGAAGGTTATTATATCTGTCTTCTAATTCAAGAACTTTGGTGTTCAATGCTTTTATTTCTGCTGTTAGTTCCACAGATACTCTTTGTATCTCAGCTGTAATTTCTAATCTGAATAAGGAGATTCATTATTTCAAGTCTTGAATATCTGCTTTAGTGCTGGGTGCAGAAGTCTCTGTTCCACTGTTCGTGATTGTTTATCTAGAGTAGCAAGGTGTTGGGAAAAATGCACGTTTTGTTTTATAGTGCCATGATCCTGTTTCTTTTTTTAAGAATGCCATCCAGCCATCTTTTTTTTTTGAAGACATTATAATTTCAGTTGGCAACTTAATGGCAGTGGAGTACACAGACAAGTTGTAAACGAAGAGATTTACTCTTACTGTGCTGACTTTTCAATAAGAAAAAGTTATTTCAGTTCCAAAGTAATTGTGTATTTATAGTCTTAAAAAGCAGTGTAGTCTGTATTCATTTTTCACAGTCTCCCACATAAAAGGCATATGTTATATCATTATTATTCTTTGGGAGATAAGCTGCTGGGTCTATTCTTGACAAAATCCACAATTATACAGCTTATTGTGTTCTATATCTTCAAATTATTACACAGACTAGATCTCCAGTAGTGTAAGGCATCTAGATTAGAACGGTATAGGTTTGAAACAGACAGGCAATATGAGTCATTACCAGCCTTAAGTATGGATGTTGATTATCAGTGTTTGAAAGTTTCCTTTGTTCTGGATCAGCAGCAAATCTCAGAAGAAAAATGGTTGCCAACCTTGATTTTTAAAGCCAGCTGTGTCCTCCAGTGCGTAATCCTGGTCATATATATACATTTGGTGATAGATACGTCACTTTATATATGATTTTATATGGTTTTCAGCAGAGCTCATAGATCCCACATCCTATTTCCTTGAATGTTAGCGCCACCCCCTGAGAGACAGTGATTTTAAGTTTACAGTATTACATATATTTATGATACGTACATAGTAAAGGACAAACTCCCCTAAAAGGTAGAAGTATAGGATTTTCTCTTGTATTGTTTCTCATGAACATCCTACTTAAGGGTCCAACAGTAATCAGCAAACATTGCTGGACTCCGCTTGCCCTGGTACCGCTTTTCCATTTTGGAAATGTCCTGTTGGAATCGTTCACTGTTTTCATTGCTGACTTCCCCAAGATTTGCTGGGAAGGCATCCAGGTGCAAATCCAAGAAATGGATTTTCAAAGACATGTTACATCCCATGGTCTTGTAAGATTGCAAAAGAGCATCCACTATTTCTGTAGTTGTCGTCCTTATGATTCCCTAAGAAGTTCTGGCAAACACTCTTGAAAGATTTCCATGCAGCCTGGTTCAACTGAATATCAAAGTTCTCATCTTTAATCAGTTGTCATATTTGAGGTCCTACAAAGACCCCACTTTGATCTTTGTAGCACTGATTCTTGGGAATTTTTTTCTTAAATATGTAAATCCAGGTCCACTTTGATCCATCGCTTTGACAAAGTTCTTCATAAGACCAAACTTTATATGGAGTGGAGGTAGATATACTTTTTCTGGGTCAACGAGTGGTGTATTGACAACATTCTTCTGTCCTGGAGTTAGTGATGTTCATTTTGCCCATTGTTTCTGAGTGTAATGATTTCTTTGGTCTTCTGTACCACTCAGAAAGAAAACAGCTGTACTTTGTGTGGCCAAGTTGTAGTCCAAGCAAAAGAGCGACTTCTCTTAAGTCACCACAGATATTCCATTTGTATTCCTAATATTTGATTTTTACAAGCACAAGTTTAATGCTCTCATAAGTTTCTTTGATATTGGTAGCATGAACTAGTGGCACTGATGAACAGGACACCTCAAAAATTGGATCAAGCCTTATATCATCATCACCATGCTCTCCAGGATTTTTTTTCTTGTTTGTTATCACTAAGTATTACTTCTTCTGGAGGCGTTGGCACCGGCAATTCTTCTCTATGCAGCACTGGCCTGATGGCAGATGGTAAATTCAGATATGTCACAGTGTACTTTGATTTAGAACTGATAACTAAAATGTTTCTAAGACAAAAGTGGAGTGATCTTTTTTTTCTCCCAAATCATTGGCAAAATTCATGTGCCGAGAACCCATGGGCCAACTTGTGAGACGTCTGAGACAGGTACAACAACAAAAATGAGGGGCCCAACTTTTATCTTAGTCACTGACTTTGCATCCAAAGTAAAGCTCATAACACTTCTTAATAAGTTCTGTAAAATCACGTTTATGATTCTTAAATATCACCTCACCGCAAATGTAGCAAAATGAGTCCAGATGATTAATACAATTTTTTGGCATTGTTCAACTTAATATTTTATACAAACTCTTTCCACCAACTGGCCAGGAGAGCTGACTCATACAGTAAACAAGCAAACACGTGACTCATCATGCTTCAAGAGCATCACGGGACAGAATATGACTCAACTGTTCATTACTCTGGGCACTTTTTACATTGACTAATCAGTAGAATTTGCAACAATTAAAAACAATACTAGGGTTTTACTGATGAAAAATTAACATATCTTAATGCTGTATGAATGTGTTATATAGCACAATGTATTATATTAAAGAGGATGTAACTTTAATACTATGGGTGATATAACAATGCTGAGACCATTTTTTTAATCAGTGGGATAAATTAAATATAGCACAACCCTTATTTGCTCTGAGGCAAAATCGTTGTTGACCAGTGTAATGGACTGTTTTTTTTGCTGCTGATCTGGATTCTTACTGACCTCATTGGATTTTTGCCATTGGATTCAGATATATTTGGCTTGCCTGACCATTCATTGCCTGTGCCCTTAGACTTGTTACTTCTGGCTTGCAATCCTCTGGTACTTTGCCCCTAAAGGGTTTCATCCTGATAAATAAGTTTTAGAGCATTTGCCTTCAGTGCTGTAGGTACAAATCCAGGTGCCATCTATCTCTTTTTTTTACATATTTTATTGAATTCAAAGGTTAAAACAAAAATAAAGCTGTAAATGTTTTTTCGAAAAAAAATGGTCAACTCTGCATTTGTCACCTACTTAATAAGTTTTAAAAAATGTGAGATGAGGCTCTAACTTCAGTCTATGACATATTCGACTTATCAGTTGATAGTGAAGTATGTAATCTTCATTGAATGTTCCATAGTGTGCGCTCTCCCTTATGGGAATTTTAAGACCCCTTTTTGGATACATCATATACAGTCATGCAAGCCTCCAAGTGTATCTTTACCATCTCTGGAAACACCAAAGCTTTGTTGTGCCTACAACACTCTAAGAGACTACTTAATCAAATTCAGTTTAGCCCTGGATGGTCTGATAAGGTCCTGATCACTGCATTCTCAAGATAAAAAAAAAGTAGAGTTGTAAAGATATGATATGATATCAGAGTATTGCAGTAAATAGTGATGCCTTTGTTATTGGACAAACATATTCATAAATATTATGATTAGCTTTCAAGAGTTACCTCAGTTTGTCAAGTTAGGAGCAATACTAATAGTAGATTCCCATTGAAATTGCTTGGGACTCTTGATCTTATAAGCACAGGCTACATGTTGATTCTTATAAGCACAAGCTACACTTTGGTTCTTGTAAGAACAGGAAACACATTGGATCTTACAGGCACAGCTTGCACATTGGCACTTACAGGCACAGGATGTACATAGGCTCTCATAGGCACAGTCAGGCACCACATCGGCACAGGATGTTCTTGGGCTCTTACAGACACAGACAGGCTGTAGATCGGCTCTTATAGGCACAGTCAGGCACCACATTGCCTCTTACAGGCACAGGATGTTCTTGGGCTCTTACAGACACAGACAGGCTGCAGATCGGTTCTTACATGTACAGGATGCACTGGGGATCAGCTGCTTAGTATCTAACATATTAAAAGCCCTATTAAATTGTGGTTTGGCCAATTCTGGCTCTATATAAGCACATAGCATATTTATTTTACAAAAGTTTTTAGTTAGTGAAGACCTAAGGTCTTCACTAACTAAAAACATGTGTAAAATAAATATGCTCTGTGCTTATACAGAGCCCTTTAGAATTGGCTGAATCACAATTTAATAAGGCTGTTAATATGTTAAATGATATGATGCTTGTTTCAACATTATTGTACACCTACATTTAAAGTGTGTTTGTGCTTTTGGTAATATTAGCTTACAGCAATGAAATCATCTATTTCAAACATGATGTGGCATAACCCTAGTTTTTATAATAATGTTTTTTTTTAATATTTTCTTGGTTTTATTGAAAGTTTTCTTGGTAATGTTGATCATTCTAGTAATAAAATGTATTTGCAAGGACACTGAAAATGTTTATAGCTTGGGCTCTTACAGGCACAGTCAGGCTGCAAATCGGCTCTTACAAGTATAGTAATGCTGCAGATCGGCTCTTACAGACACAGGCTGCAGATGTGCTTTTACAGGCAGAGGTTGCACTTTTAGCCTCATAATAGAGTCCCCATCTGCACTACAGCTGCAGCAGTGGCTTGTGTTATTTTCCTGCTTTTAATGCATACGTTTTGGTAATTTCCTTAACAGATATACAACTTTGTCTATTAATAATATTATAAATCTTAACAAATAGTATTTCCAGTTATGTTTTTAAATATATTAAAATATTGAAAAACGCTTAAAATTCACTGTGCAACTGTGTGTCTTCTAGATTTCCAGTTTCGTCATGGATCTGTGTAGCTCCATCTATAATAGGATGAAAGTAAATGAGGTAAGTTGCTGGCTAACATACATGTTAAAGACAGTAGACACACAGAAAAGATATAGGCAGATATACAGACTGATGGGCATAGATAGATAGATAGATAGATAGATAGATAGATAGATAGATAGATAGATAGATAGATAGTGAAGGAACATAATGATTTGAATGGCTTGATTTTCATAACTTATGTATTTTCTATTAGGAAAATAACCAGGAAATATACAAAAGAGTAAGTATTATGTTACCACATTTTATAACAATAAAATATATTTGTTTCTGTAATAATTACTCGTTTCTTTTCCCTCAGTTCTTATTTCACTACACTAGAGCTCAAGACCCAACTCTTAAATCCGGGGTTAGTATTTACATAATCTGTTTAAATTACTAAGCATGTACAATATTACAAATTTAAAAAAAACATAAATGAGATGCAAATAAATTGTACAATAAATAATATGTTATAAACACATTGCCCTAGATTCATTTAGCAAGGGTTACTAAGCAGAGGTTGCTGAATTCTGCAATATTTGTCACCATAGCCCCAGTGGAGCACTTCCTAGCTCATTTGAACCTTAGTGAAAAAAAAGTTATTATATATTAAACTAAGGTTTACCTGCCTAAAGAAACATGATGTACTTGCATAAAACAAATGTCCCTCATAAGTCTGGATATCTGTGAAAATACACTCATTATTCATACTATATCTGCAACGCAGTGGTACAGCAGTCCCCTTCATATCAAAGTCTTGCCAGAAAATGAATGTTGCATAATTTATTTTCTGATCAAAATGTATTATCCCACTTCTCACTAGTGCTTTAAATTATATCTGCATTTTAGTATCCTCATTACATGTTGTGGAATCATTTTGATAGGCAGTTTGGAGGAGATATTGGGCTTTTATTTACCAAAGCTTTCCAGTGACACAATTAGTCTGAAAGCCCAGCCTGAACTTTAGCAAATAAATCACAAAGGTGGTATGTTTTATTTACACTGTTTACTTGCACTAGTTTTGTTGCAAATATATTGGTTAAAAGCTTTTGAGAATGACATATTGTGCTTACCTTATTTTATAGGAATCACAAATTACCACTGCTGAGTTTACAAAAAAGGTAATTTTTTTCTGTTGCATGGTATATTGGAATATAAAAAATGCATTAGTGAAGACAGATCTAAAAAATATGTTACATTTATATTTTACAGTTCATGTTCTTACTTAATTATATTGATGAAAAAAACTTGTGTTTAAGGAACAAGCATGATGTAAAATCCTTAAATATGTAATTATTACATCTTAATGTTGCACAAACCTAGGGCTTTATTTCATGGCTCCCGTAGGATCCGCATGCAAGGCTGATACATAGCTACAGGAGTTCTTACAAGCAGATTTACTGATTTGCTGAATTACCGCTTTGCACCCAGGGCAAATTTTGTCTTGGAGTACAAAATGAAGTACTTGGACTACTAAGTGATTAGTAGAATGTTGTCAAGATAATTCTCTGGTCATAGTAAACACCCTCTTCCAACAGCCTCAGAGACGACTCTACACATGGACATCACCAGATGGACAATTTAGAAATCAGATTGACTATATATACTTTGTAGCCAAAGATGGGGGAGTGCTTTACAGTCAGCAAAAACAGGACTTGGAGCTGACTGTGGCATATATCTTGAGCTTTTTACTGCAAATTTCAGAATTAAACTGAGGAAAAGAGGATGTAAATAATACATTTAAGGGAGTAGACATGGTAGATAGTATTCCCGAAGTACTTTGGACAGAAGTTTGTGGCATTGTCCAGAAAACAGCTACAAAGAATATCCCCAAAAGAAAGAAAACTAAGAAGGCAAATTGTCTGTATGATGAGGCTTTGAACAAAGTCAAGGAAAGAGTAAGTAGATGAGATAAGAAAATATTTGTCCAACTGGATGCAGAATTCCAGAGGAGAGCAAGCAGAGACTAGGAGATCTTGTCAATCAATTTGGATAGTGACAAAAATATTACAATGTATAGTATACGCTTTATGCAGAACAGCATTTATTGAAACAATAGTAAAACCAAGAATTAACAATTGGATGTATCAACGTTTGTGAAAACAATCTATTTTTAAATAGATCAGAATATAAAATTAATGAGAGGTTTATCAAAATCCTTTTAAAAATTGAATTGAGATAATAATAAAATATCAGAACATACAACCTTCAGTTAGATCAATATAGGAATCAATAAGAATGTTATAAAATCTTATCAGACTTGGATGACAATCAGATGTCTCTATTCCTTAGAATTTATTTGGTCATTATATTCATTGATATGGCATAATACTCTATGAAAACAGTAAATTGTAAAAACAGATTAAACACCTTCATAGCAACCAGAATATAGAAATATATAGAAGTAAATAAAACTACTTAGGTTATAATGTAGATAAATTGAATTTTTATATAGGTATGAGATTATACTATTAAGGATTTTATAACAGAATTGATTACACTTTATTTATCAAAGCAATCAGTCTGCTTTTGATAGAATTTACCCAAGGAGAAAACAAAACTTAATGGAGTGGGACTCATATTCAGACCCCCAATTTAATTGTAATAGAAAGATTGTATCTGGACTATTTTAATTCTATTGTAAAATGTAATATACTTTTGTATATTACATGTGTGGCTATACTTTAGGAAAAATGTGAGATTAAAGGGTGGAACCCCTTCTGAATAGGACTGCTCCTTAATTTGGTTAGAAGTAATCCCTGTTGGTCTTCTTTTTAGGAAGAATTTGTAGTAAAGATAGATATAGTGAATAAAAGACAAAAGGGCATAAGTTTATGTCAGAGAGTGACAGACTGAGACCCCCTAGCCTCCCCCTGTCTTAGTAGATAAACTCTTTCCTTTTCACCGACTTCCCATCACCAGGCTGATTTCCACCAATTGCTATAGCCTCCCGCCACATTGGTATACACATGCATAATTAAGATATATCAATAAAATGGTGAGTAGAGGTTATTTATGTATGCTAGAGGGCAAACATGAAATATTATGGAATATATGTTTTGGATTTTAGTTAGACTTTGAGACAAATCATTTTTTTATGTTTGAATAAACCATTGTCCCTCTATCTGCACCTGTTTGATAGTGCATGCTTAAAACAATGAGGAATAGGAGAAGGTAGAAACATCATGTATATGTTTTATCTTTATGAGATGGTTCTGTGTTCCTTCTCAAGGTTTTCACATGGTGAACAGTGAAGGCAGTCACAGGTTTTATTTTCCTGGACTCAAAGATCTCAGCAAATATTGGCTGTAGCCATGAAATTAAAAGATGTTTGCTTCTGGGAAGGAAAGCTATGGCAAGTCTGGACATGCTATTAAGAAGCAAAGATATTATTCTAACAACAAAGGTCTGCATAGTTAGAACTATGGTAATAAAATATGCATGTGAGAGCTGGACCATAAAGAAAATTGAGCACCTTAATATTGACACCTTCAAAGTGTGTTGTTGGAGAAAACTACTTAGAGTTCTTTGGTCTGCAAGAAGATCACTCAATAAATGCTAAAGCAAATCAAGCCAAAACTGTGCACTGGAAAGTATAATCATAAGACTAAAGATTGAATATTTTGGCCATATCATGAGAAGACAGGATCCGTAGAGAAGATTCTGATGCTAGAAAAGATCAAAGGCACACAAAGAAGGGGTGGTAGAGGCTGAGATGGTTAGATAAGACAATTTTATGCAATGAGCATGAGTTTGATTAAACGTAGGTGCAGTAACTGACAGATGTGCCTGGCTTGCTGCAGTCTATTAGGTTACAGAGAGTCGACCAGGACTGAATGACTATACAACAACAACACTATAATTAATAGCTATTCTCTTTGGCTGCTATTTTACCCAATCAGAATAGAGAGGTTACTATAGGGACCCCATAGTAAACCGGATAATGTTAGGTGACATGGGGCCCATCTACAGTAGATGATACTGTCCCATCAATTAAACATTATTCTTTTTCACCATGAATAACATATTGTCTAGAAATAGTTCTGTATAAAACACCTTCTGGTCAAAAGAATTTACATAGAAAATGTATGTGTTAAAACCAGACAAGTGATAGCATAACTGGTGATAAATTAGGAGACGTGGATAGAGGAGTGTCCTTGGGAGGATATGAGTTAATTGCACACTTAGTCACTGTATGCAAAAGGTGTGTCTGAGACAGTCACAAACTTGATCCTGTAAACTAGGGAAATATATTTAAAGCAATATCAAAGATAGTCACAACACATTAGTGAACAGCAGGGAGATGTTTTAGGTGGCTTGTGTAGACAGAGTTGCAAAATATCCTATTAAATTTATACTATGTTGAATAAAGGAATTGTTATGTTGTGTTGGAAGTGCGGCACCTTTGGAGAAATCCTGAATATAGAGTGGTGGCAGTCTTTTAGGCGTTACTGTAGAAAAAAGGATTAAGATTGGGGAGTATTTTGAAAAATGATTAAGGATATTTTAGATTAGTAGATGTAAGATTTATAGAGATTTATGGATCTATATATTTGGATAGATGAATTTGAAAATAGGGGCATCAACTATAATAGTTGTCAATCTGCGAGTTGTCGTCACTCTTGTGGTGCTCGCATAGCGAAGCCCGCAATTTGCGGGTCCTTGCACAACGAGGCACGCAATTTGGGGTCCTCGCACAGCTATTGCCATTTGCGGCGCAGCAATGAGCGCCAAAGGCGCGCATTGCAGGGCTTGTGATGAGGCACACACGTAGGACTTTAAAACAGATTGAAGACGGCCTCAAGATGAGCGCCATAGGAGCTCATTGCTAGGCTTGCATCGCTTTGCTGCAATGAGCGCTGACGGCGCTCATTCCAGCTTTCCCAATAGTGACTTTTCAGGGTCCCTCTAAGGGTCCTCTGTCCAGTCAGAGATGTAATTTGCCCCATTACGCTCAACCGACGGAGGATGGAAAGACATTGAAGACGCCCACAGCCAAAGCCAGTAACACTACCTAAGCCAGTAACACTTTTAACCTAACCCAATAACACTTTACCTAAGCCAGTAACATGTTTTACCTAAGCCAGTAACACTTTTAACCTAACCCAATAACACTTTACCTAAGCCAGTAACATGTTTTACCTAAGCCAGTAACACTTTTAACCTAACCCAATAACACTTTACCTAAGCCAGTAACTTGAAAGACCTTAAAAAAATGAAGTGAGGTTGAAAGCTAATTTGACCCATAATTGCCATTTTTAGTAATATATTTATTGATGTGATGTGGTAAATAAAAGTTACTTAGCATCATATTTGAAAGCAATAACTATCTTTTTAACATACTAATTAACACTTTGTTTAGAAGAAGCTGTAAATTAGTAGGTTCAATCAATGGAAGTTGGCATGTGTTCAAAAATATAGTTCAGTGGGCCTTAATAATAGACAGTAAGAATCCCTTTTGCTTCCTTGGCTCTGTGTGGTTTTGTGAGATACATTGTTCATATCAGTCATACTTAATGAGACATCACTTTTCAGCAAATGTTGCTGCAATTGCTCAAATTTTCCTCAAAGCCAATAAAGTTAATTAGAAACATATTTGTTAAAAACCTGTACAAGACATAAGATTGTATTTAAGACTGTAAGTAATCATTGTAACAAAGTAAGGGCCAAATTGATTAAAGATGATACACAGATGTTGAATACAAAAACATCTCTATCTGCAAAATGTAGGATAAAAGAAAAAAACATAGTCACCAGCAGCTTCAGTGTATTTATTTCAATTTGTAGATTCAAAAAATAAGGGAGTGAGCAGTCAGAAACAGCACAATCACTACTATTATAAGCAGGTTAAAGCTTACGTTCTGTGATTTCTGCATTAAGGCATATCAGTTTAATAATCATTGTCTTGAATGGAAAGAGATAAAGTGCTGTTTGTTTGAAGAAAAGTAAAAAAAAATACATATAGCACTTTTTAACCCATCTATACTATTATGGGGTTTACTTACAGGGGTTAATAGCAAATATTGGTAATTACCTTAAATTAACAAGAGGTAATTTTTTGGTGGGTGGATCAGAAAGAATGACAGCTAAAAACTGCAAAGGTTAATGTTATTTTACTATAGGAAAAGCAAATACATTTTTAAGAAAATGCAGTTCATATAATATAGTATTACCTACAATTTTAATTATGTCTGCACTGAGTCATTTTAAGTTCATGCACAATATGCTACTATAAAAAAAAAAAACATGCAATATTAACATTTAGTTTACAATCTATATAGTCCATTTCATGTAGTACATGTCAAAAGATGCCAAACTTCAGTACATAATATTTAACAAGATGTAACTGTTCTTTTACAGGATAGTTCTGGTACTGTGGGAAGACCCTTTTTCCTGTTCAGGGTATGTAATGTTCATAGCATACATATGAACTGCATTCATCATGTCCAGTTTATCCTCAGTAATAGTGGGTTCCATTGGGCTTATAGAACCCATCATCCTAAATGGCTTTGCCATAAGTGAAGTGTAAACAATTCACATTAATTTATTGTAATTTTGTCTGTATTTTTGTTACAGCCTAGAAACGGAAGAACGGTTTCCATAGGTGAACATTAACATGTCCAGAAAGGTATACTTTGGAGACTTTATTATGTTTATATTTTTATTCATATTTTAAATATATTGGTATAGACTAGAGCGTGAGTATTGCTGCCCTTCAATGTTTTACTGTATTCACTATGATATGTTGTTATTATAAGCTCTGTGAAGAACCTCAAGTACTCCCAAATGCACACTTAAAAAACTCTATCCTATTAAAAGCTAAATCATAATGTATTACAAGCAATTTACTATAATGAAAATTAAGGCAGAATACTCTATTTATTTATTCAATATTAACCCTTGATTTCCAGTATAGTACAAGCTTAAAGTTAACTTTAAATCTTTACATATACACTGATAGCAAGTAAATGTAGGTAATACTTACTTCCACAATGATGTATAGTATAATAAACTGTATAAAATTAGTTATTGATATAAAATTAGTTATTGGTACTAGAATATGCACATGCTATCATATTTTTATCTTGTGGCCTCTATTATAAAGCAAACAGTGAAAAGCTAATATAATAAATGTGCATATAATAAATGTGCATTTCTGAGATATTTTTATGTAAATACATAATGAGTACACAGATATACAGTGAGGTTTTATTATGGCTTTAAGCACTTTTACATCTTTCAGATCAGATTTGTGGTAGTTTAAAGGAGACAATTTGCTAGTGATGTCAATCACATCTTGTGTTCTACATACACTTCTAAATGGTGAAAGCTCACTATTGTATGAGAAGTTGCTAGGAAATATAACTTAGTGAATACTGAGGAGGCCTCATAGATAGAGCTTATTTTTTCCACTTAGTGAACCTAAGCAAATGTATAGTATATGTCACTATTGTGAAAGAAAACTGTATTTGGGCTGTCTGGATTGCATTGATTCTACTGAAGATGCAAAAAGCTGGTGAAAGTAAAATTAGTGAAACGTGTAAAGCTTTATGCATTCTAATGAGGCAAATGTCCACAAACACCTTAATACTGACTCACAGTACTAAACAACACTTTCCTTCTTCCTCTTACAGACACAATAAGGGCTGGTACAACCAACATAAAAAAATAACAAGCAATATGATTGTTGGTTTGGCTGGTAGAAGTATCTTTGAGTAAACACAATATTGTTATATTATTATATACAGTAAGTTAACTGTACCAGTATAAAAACTAGAAGTTTATCTCAAAAGCAATATCATCAGTACTACAGGTTGTCAAAATCATAACTCCGACCCAGCTAAGCCTTTCATCTGTCAAGCCCGCAAATGTTACAATCGCTAAAATCGCAAATTGCTATTACATTGCTACAATTCCTCAAGCCCGCAATTGCTTTCACACCCGTAAATGGCAAATATAGAAGAAAATCCTATGAGTACTAGAGAGAACTCGCAAGGGGGTTAAACACCTGTTCCTAACACTATAAAAGCAAATACAAAACTCAATACTGCACTTTAAAATATGGGGAAAGTGATGAAAGACATTAGAGTTAGGTGCACAACAGTCTCAAGCTCGCAAATCTGCAACCAAAAATTATTATTTCCAGATTTTATTTCTGTGTTATATCAATGTCAGGAATCAAGGAGTTAATAATACACATCAGGCCACCCACACTAACTAGAACATTTTCATTTTTATAGATTTTTTTATAGCTGGATTGAGAGCCTGATCGCATATTGGTCGTCTAAAAGCTAATTGATTGACGTGTTAATGCCCTGTTTAATTTATTGGCACTAATTAATTTGTCTAACCTCCATGTTTTACTGATGTCATGATGATGATCTCATTTACTATGGGCTGTTTCTAAATCGGTAGTTACGGCCTTGATTAATAGATCATGATAATGCCATGAAATGCTACTTACGGGTGCATCGTTTACGTATTTGAGGCTTTGGCCCTGTACTTGCGACCTTGTTCAATTTAATCGATCTGTAACTGTTGCAGATTTCAAGCTTGCAGACTTACGGGCTGTATGAAGGCAACTGCAGGCTTAGAATTTAATGAGGCCCAATGTTTGGGCTGTATGAAGGCAACTGCAGGCTTAGAATTTAATGAGGCCCAATGTTTGGCCAATAAAAATGATTGAAACTAAAAACATTCTGCCAGTCGTCTGAGAACAACTTTGGCTACATAAGGAATCTGTTTGGTTCTTGTGCATTTTGCAGAGTCATGGATGATGCTTTATAGAAAAGGTTATACAGTACTGAGTGTTGACCTGTAACACATCATCCCAACAAAATAAGTGTAGTCTAGTTTGTGAAATCAGAGAAGGGATTCTGGATGTGGAAGGTTGCGCCCTCTAGTGTTAGTGAGATGAAGAACATCCTACAATTAAAATAAGTGTAACAGCATTGGCCAGGTCAAAAAGGAAGATATGACTTAGATATAAATAGAGATCATTTAATGAAAAATAATCCACAACTTGTTGAATATTAAATGTCAGAGCTTGGATATTATTTGTCCGAGTTCGGGTCATTTACAGTATTTTAACTGTTTCATATGTATTCTAGCAGCTGGAATTAAAACGAGTAACACAATTATCTTATTTGCTTGCTCAAAGGTATGTGTGTTTATCAAAAAGTTAAAAAATTTAACTATTCTTGAAATCAATTAACCTTTTTATTAATTTTATTTTCCTTTACTAAGATGCAAATTTTAAAGGGCGGTGCATGGGACAGTAATATAATTGAGCAAATATAATAAATGGAAAAATGTTGGAAAAAGGTTGAAGTGTTGAACAACTCTTGAAGAACCTCTACATTCCTATGTTATCCTGTAGAGCTTATGCACTAAAACTTCCCCATTTATTACATATTGCCAAAGACATTTATGATATAAACATGTAAATATTCTTTATTTTTCAGAATCCAATGATGACAGCCTGTCTGGGCCAAATGAGATGTTACAAACCTCCTGTACTGCCATATCCAAAGTGATCTTCAATAACATTTAGATAATTCCCCAGTGACCTCTTGTCCAATAATCTCCCACTGTGTATGATGCGCGCAGGCATTTTGTCTTTACAGTATAAGAAAACTAGAGTTGTGAGCAATTAAAGTGTGAGCAAAATTATTGTTTTGTTAGGTTTGTCTCAGAAATACATTTTTAAAATAAATATAGATATACTAAGAAATGTATACGTTCTTTTAATAAATAAATATAACTGCATTGCATTGGGTAACATGTTTTTTTTTTTTTACTTAAAAACACTGTGTATTTTTATTTTAAATTGGGAGTGATTTGAGACTCACACCATCCTCACCCACAAGACAGGCGTATCATTTCCAACATCACCATGGAATGATCTACTATCTTAGCAAATAGAAATACATTATTTATTAGCCATGCTTCCAACAGGCCATATATTACCTTTTTTATAGGAGTGAAGGGGTATTGACGTGTTATGGGGAATGTGAATACAAATAAGTGCAATTCTCCATAGGCAAGAGTGTCCCTTTGCCCCCTCAGCAAACCTTAGTATATCTTGCAATGTATCGGGTTAGGTGAGGAGTCACCAATTCTTCACAGGGATAAAAAAAGCTGTTTTTGCACTTTAGAGTGATTGATCCAAAATATAGGTGATCCATGGCACTTAAAGCATTTCAGTGGCATCTAAATTCATACTTAAAGTGACAATGTAATCCCAGCAGGAAGTATATTTCATTTGAAAGATCATTAAACACTGGCTGTACATTATAATAGCAGTTTTTCTCATTTCTGGAATATTTGTATTGATTTTGTGGCTCATGTATGCTAATGTGTGGCTCGGTATGCTAATAAATGCTCAGAATACTTGATAAGGGTGGGAAAGGAGTCTAACTGCCAGATAATATTGCAGGACTTTATTTTGACTACTACAGATAGAGGTTAGCTGTAATTCTACTTAGCACATCAAAAGAGCTCATTAATAATATATCATTTGCATATAAATGCAGCAATGCAACATGGAATTTCCCAGAATTGATTCATGGCTAACAACATATAGTAAATGTGTCGTGCTGTTTAAGAGTAACCAAAAAAAATGATCTTGAGGGCCCCTTTAATTAATTGAAAAGATGTATCATCAGCTGTAATTCAACATGAAATTACATTTGTAGAAATGGTACAATTGTTATAATGCTTTTTTGAGTATCTTTATTTGCTCAAATCTGAATGTGACAGGCCTCTTATGTTAAAGGCACACCGTTGAAGTTATATATATTCATTGCATTGATCTTAAGGAAGTAAGATGGAGTCTTACCAGAATAAGCATACAGTGGATACAAAAAGTCTACACACCCCTGTTAAAATGTCAGGTTTCTGTGCTGTAAAAAATGAGACAAAGGTAAATCATTTCAGAACTTTTTCCACCTTTAATGTGACCTATAAACTGTACAACTCAATTGAAAAACAAACTGAAATCTTTTAGGTGGAGGGAAGAAAAAGAAAAATAATATGGTTGCATAAGTCTGCACACCCTCTTATAACTGGGGATGTAGCTGTGTTCAGAATTAAGCACTCACATTCCAAATCGTGTTAAATAGGAGTCAACATACACCTGCCATCATTTAAAGTGCCTCTGATTAACCCCAAATAAAGTTCAGCTGCTCTAGTTGGTCTTTCCTGAAATGTTCTTAGTTGCATCCCACAGGAAAAGCCATGGTCCACAGAGAGCCTCCAAAGCATCAGAGGGATCTCATTGTTAAAAGGTATCAGTCAGGAGAAGGGTACAAAAGGATTTCCAAGGCATTAGATATATCATGGAACACAGTGAAGACAGTCATCATCAAGTGGAGAAAATATGGCACAACAGTGACATTACCAAGAACTGGAGCTCCCTCCAAAATTGATGAAAAGAAGAGAAGAAAACTGGTCTGGGAGGCTACAAAGTGGCCTACAGCAACATTAAAGGAGCTGCAGGAATATCTGGCAAGTACTGGCTTTGTGGTACATGTGACAACAATATCCTGTATTCTTCATATGTCTGGGCTATGGGGTAGAGTGGCAAGATGAAAGCCTTTTCTTACGAAGAAAAACATCCAAGCCAGGCTACATTTTGCAAAAACACATCTGAAGTCTCCCAAAAGCATGTGGGAAAAGGTGTTATGGTCTGATGAAACCAAGGTTGAACTTTTTGGCCATAATTCCAAAAGATATGTTTGGCGCAAAAACACTGCACATAACCAAAAGAACACCATACCCACAGTGAAGCATGGTGGTGGCAGCATCATGCTTTGGGGCTGTTTTTCTTCAGCTGGAACTGGGGCCTTAGTTAAGATAGAGGGAAATATGAACAGTTCCAAATACCAGTCAATATTGGCACAAAACCTTCAGGCTTCTGCTAGAAAGCTGAACATGAAGAGGAACTTCATCTTTCAGCATGACAACGACCCAAAGCATACATCCAAATCAACAAAGGAATAGCTTCACCAGAAGAAGATTAAAGTTTTGGAATGGCCCAGCCAGAGCCCACACCTGAATCCGATTGAAAATCTGTGGGGTGATCTGAAGAGGGCTGTGCACAGGAGATGCCCTCACAATCTGACAGATTTGGAGTGTTTTTGCAAAGAAGAGTGGGCAAATCTTGCCAAGTCAAAATGTGCCATGCTGATAGACTCATACCCAAAAAGACTGAGTGCTGTAATAAAATTAAAAAGTGCTTCAACAAATTATTAGTTTAAGGGTGTGCATACTTATGCAACCATATTATTTAATTTTTATATTTTTTCTTCCCTCTACCTAAAAGATTTCAGTTTGTTTTTCAATTGAGTTGTACAGTTTATAGGTCGTCACATTAAAGGTGGATAAATTTCTGAAATGATTTATCTTTGTCTCATTTTTTTACAGCACAGAAACCTGACATTTTAACAGGGGTGTGTAGATGTTTTATATGCACTGTATGTCATAATCAATCAATCTATTGATGTTTGCTGTGTTTTATCTCAGTGGAACAAATGAGAATACAGAGGTTTCTTTTTGAATGTCATACTCCTTTTAGATCAGTTAATTTACTTGTACATACAAACAGAATAGAGAAAAGAAAGTGGTAAGGTAAGTATTAACAGCCTTATTAAATTTCGATTCTGTAAATTTAATAGGGCTCTATATAAGCACACAGCATATTTTTTTACAGAAGTTTTTAGTTAGTGAACTTCTATCCAAAAGCAGGGTCTTCACTAACTAAAAACTTCTGTAAATAAAATATACTATGTGCTTATATAGAGCCCTTTTAAATTTACTGAATAACAATTTAATAAGGCTGTAAATGTTCATCAACAGGAAGAAGTCACTCAAACAGTATCATTACTAAATGCCCATTGTCTTCAGTAATATATAAATAAATGTGTATAGTTGTTGAAATGTTTGAATTCATAGATGATGAATCTGGTTGCCTTGGTGTAATCTTTCTACAGATGTGAAAATTATGAAAATAATACAATGTTGCTTCTTTCTGTTTAAAGTAAAGGTTTTATTGTTGCTTTGCAAAGTAACAGACAGAGATATGAATTATGTTTAGAAATGTCCAGTTGACATTCCAGAGGGGAGGAAGATTGGCTGGGGTTTGTATGCAGAGGGCGAGAGTATAGAGAGTTACCAGGGGAGAGGGGCGGAGAGTTGGAATGAGTAGTGTCTTCTAGATGAAATACAAACTTCGTATAGAGAAAACAATCAGTCAATGATTTACACAGTTTTTAGTTATTAGTTTAAGACAAAAGGAGTGATCACATGGATCCATAAATCATCTCAGGCAGTTACCAGATGTCCCAAACATACACAAGAACAATGTTAACATTTGTGTAATTAGCTAATTCCTGTAAATGTTGGTTGAGTCATTATACACATCAAATGACTGTGCTTATCTGTCAGATGGTCAGGTACATAATTAACCCTTTTATATTCTACTATCATTGCAAATTCTCAATCTTTTCAGGTATAAAGTGTATGTTATAGAGATAACCTGCTATATTGCACATTTGGCTGTTATGCAAAGCGAGGCAAGCAGTTGACGCCCGACTGCAAGGCCGGTGCCTGCAATGAGCGCCAAAGGCTCACTGAAGGGCTCGCGTTGAGCACCGCAGGTGCTCATTGAGAGGCCCGCGAGGCGAGCAGTTTAGGACCGCGGGGGTAGACCCACGGGACTTCGGCGCTCAGGCCCGCAAGACTTAGCCTGCAGTGAGGGCCGCAATCCTCCTCCTCCTCCCTCCTAACCCCATTATCCTCCCTACTTTCCCCCTCTCCAATAATTTCCCTATCCCCTCTCTTCTTACTTTGATCTGCTGAGCTCCTACGGCGCATCTTCTTCTGCTGTCATAAGCATATGCTGGTTCTGGAGACAGGCAGAAGAAGCACTGCAGGGGAGAGAACAGCAGCAGGAGCTCAGCGGATCAAAGTAAGAAGAGAGGGGAAAGGGGATAGGGAGGTTATTTAGAGGGGGGAAGGACCGAGGATAAGGGGGGAAAGGGAGGAGGATAAGGGGAGAAAAGGAGGAGGAGGCAAAAGGAGGAGGATGATAAGGTGGGAAAATACATTGATGTGCGATCTGAGGGGTTGAAGAAACGGGGCCCAGGGGAAGCAGGTACGACCCATACAAAATTCCTTGGTGGGTCTCACAGGGCACACTAACAAACCCAGCACAGCCCTCCCCTATGTACACACCACTGCCCTCTGTGTGCCTCACACACTGCACAGCAAGGGGCACAGGAGGAGCAGGTACGTAGGCCCCAGGGACTCACACCGCATGCTGGGAGCAGCCATTGGTGTGCGGTCTGAGGGGTAGGAGAAACGGGGCCTGGGAGGAGGTATGGCCCGTACAAGAGGTCTTGGCGGCTCTCACAGGGCACACTCACAGCCCTAGCACAGCCCTCCCAAAGTACAGAGCCACCCTGCCCTATGCACTGACACCACTGCCAGGGGGGGAAAAGACAGGGGGGGGAGACACATGGGAGGGAGAGGGGGGAAAGAGACACAGGGGAGGGGGATAAGAGACGGAAGGGGGAATAAGGGAGGGAGGGAGAGGAGGGGGAAAATGAGACACAAGAGAGGGAGAGGAGGAAAGCATACACAAGGGAGGCAGAGGAGGGGGAAAGGGAGACACATGAGAGGGAGAGGGGGAAAGAGACAACGGGGAGGGGGAAAGAGACACGGGGAGGGAGAGGGGGGAAGAGACGAAGAGGGGGTAAAGAGACACAGGGAAAGGGGGTAAGAGATGGAGGGGGGAATAAGGGAGGGAGGGAGAGGAGGGGGGAAAGGAGACACAAGGAAGGGAGAGGTGGGGAAAAGGAGACACAAGGGAGGGAGAGGAGGGGGAAAAGGAGACACAAGGGATTGAGAGGAGGAGGAAAGGATACACAAGGGAGGCAGAGGAGGGGAAAGGGAGACACAAGGGAGAGAGAGGAGGGGGAAATGAGACACAAGAGAGGCAGTGGAGGGGGAAAGGAGACACAAGGGAGGGAGAGGAGAAGGGAATGAGACACAAGGGAGGAAGAGGGGGGTGATACAAGGGAGGGAGAGGATGGGGGAAATTAGGGGCTCAGTGCGGGGCTTGCAATGACCGCCGAAGGTGCTCACAATGGGTGGCAAACAGCATTGCCAGGCTTAACATTTTATTCCCGTAATTTTTGAGGGGCAATCTCCTAGTATATATATATATATATATATATATATATATATATATATATAATATACATAATATACATAATATAATGGCACCCACAATAAAGTGCCTTGCAAAAGTATTCACCCCCCTTGGCATTTTTCGTGTTTTGTTGCCTCACAAGCTGGAATTAACATGGATTGTTTGAGGATTTGCATCATTTAATTTACAGAACATGCCCACAACTTTGAAGATGTTTTTTTTTTTTTATTGTGAAGCAAACAACAAATAGGACAAATAACAGAAAAAGTCAATGTGCATAACTATTCACCCCCCTAAAGTCAATACTTTGTAGAGCCACCTTTTGCGGAAATCACAGCTCCAAGTCGCTTTGGTTAAGTCTCTATGAGTTTGCCACATCTTACCACTGGGATTTTTACCCATTCCTCCTTGCAAAACTGCTCCTGCTCCTTCAAGTTGGATGGTTTGCACTTGTGAACAGCAATCTTTAAGTCTGACCACAGATTTTCTATTGGATTGAGGTCTGGGCTTTGACTAGGCCACTCCAACACATTTACATGTTTCCCCTTAAACCACTCAAGTGTTGCTTTAGCAGTGTGTTTGGGGTCATTGTCCTGCTGGAAGGTGAACCTCGGTCCTAGTCTCAAATCACGCACAGAGTGGTAAAGGTTTTGCTCGAGAATATCCCTGTATTTAGCACCACCCACCTTTACCTCAACTCTGACCAGTTTCCCAGTCCTGGATGCTGAAAAACATGGTGGTGTTCTTTGGGTGATGTGTTGGGTTTGCGCCAGACATAGTGTTTTCTTTGATGGCAGTAAAAGTTCAATTTTAGTCTCATCAGACCTGAGCACCTTCCTCCATACATTTTAGGAGTCTCCCACATTCCTTTTCGCTAACTCAAAACGTGCCATTTTGTTTTTTGCTAAAAGTAATGGCTTTCTTCTGGCCACTCTGCCATAAAGCCCAACTCTATGGAGTGTACGGCTTATTGTTGTCCTATGTACAGATACTCCAGTCGCTGCTGTGGAACTCTGCAGCTCCTCCAGGGTTACCTTAGGTCTCTGTGCTGCCTCTCTGATTAATGCCCTCCTTGCCCGGTCCGTGAGTTTTGGTGGGCGGACGTCTCTTTGTAGGTTTGTTGTTTTTGCCATGTTCTTTCCATTTGGTTATGATAGATTTGATGGTGCTCCTGGGGATCATCAAAAATTTGGATATTTTATTATAACCTAATCCTGACTTGTATTTTTCAACAACATTGTCCCTTACTTGTTTGGAGAGTTCCTTGGTCTTCATGGCAGTGTTTGGTTAGTGGTGCCTCTTGCTTAGGTGTTGCTTAGGTGTTTCAGCCTCTGGGGCCTTTCAAAAAAGGGGTGTATATGTAATGACAGATCATGTGACACTTAGATTGCACACAGGTGGTCTCTTTTCATTCATTTCACCCCCCTCATGGCACCTCATCTTTCCTTCACTCTTTTATGGAACCACATTCCTTGCCATCTGCTTGCTATTAGTAAAGTACATACACACATATATTCCTTCCTAGTAACAGAAAGATTTACTAATAATATTATTATTATTGTTTTTTTGTAACGTGCCAACATATTCCGTAGCGTTATTTATGCATTGTGATCAAGGCAAAACAATATTAACATATTACAAAAGATGGAGGGCCCTGTCTTTGAGCTTAGAATCCGGTGTCCATAGAGCTTTCCCCAAAGCGCCATGCAAGATTGAAAACTCACAGACTTACAATCTAAAACTCAAGAACCAACTACCTCAAATGCTCTTACATAGATAGATCTATATTTTTGAATTCTCCTCCTTACAGGTCCTCTTTAAAAGCACAGAACCTACTCAAGCCAACACAATCAACTTTCAAAATGTTGAGTCTACTGCAAAGCCATTTAACCTTTTACTGATGACATATAAAAAACATTTTATTGGATCCAGTGATATATTTAGTTGCCAAGACCCATCAAAATAGATTGTAGTAGAAGTGTCACTGTAAATGCAAACCAAGGTAATATGCTGCTGAATATTTGACTTTATTCCTAACACAATTATCCCAGAATCCAAACTTCTAATAGCTGAATAATATGTTTAAAGAGCACTGTTCATTTCAGTCAATAGTAAATGTATTCTCATTTCTAGAAAATGTAATAATGGCAGAATCAAACTAACATAAAAAGCATAAGTTCTAGCAAATTTAATTCTGAACTTTTTTTATTTGAATTGGGATTTGTGCAAATAATGGATACTGCATTGTCTATAGTTCTCTTTGCAATTCCTATAAAGATATATTTTTATAATTAAATCACTTGAATGTTATGGTAATGTGTGCAAAGATAAATACATATATTAGCTCTTATTGATTTTTTGGTTTATGCTAATGCTAGAAGACATCCATTATGATAAGTATTATTTAGTATTTCTAACAGCTGTGCTCCAAAATGTCTACACATGAGGAACTAAGTTTAGGGAAAGATTCTGTTATTTAATAATTTCATTAATACTCCATATTCCAGGAGGCAACTGTTGTTCAGCAGTAAACAACATGCAGCTCTTTTGTCATCTCCCTATAAAGGTTGTTGCTAGTCAGCATTTGAACATGACACAAGGAAATGTTTTCCCCAAGAACCAAGAGTGAGCCCACTTTTTTGGCTTATTGGTCTTTTGAGTTTTCAGCTCTGTATTTAGATATGTTTCCTTAATTGAATCTCTGTTTCCTACAACTCACATCACTTGCAAAGCTAGTAACCTAGGGTATTCTCTGTAGGATAAGGGGGTTATAGCTACAATCCCATAACCCCTGTATCTCCAAAGTGAGCAGGCTCCAATTTACCAAGCCAGCCAAACTAATGTTATCTCAGTTGAAATGCTGTCTTGTTCTAGTGATCAGTACAATGAGAGATGGGAAGAAGTACAGCAGCGTCCATTAATTAGGTAGACAGTGTTTTTTTTTAACAAATCGTTTTATTGGGCAAAAGTACATCATTTGACAACATGCACATGTATAATAGATCACATCCAAACAGTAGATATACAATCTAAGTACTGCAACCGTATGTTAGTCATATCTAGTATAATTCCCCTGTAAACATAAGCAACATATCCTACTTCCATGGGAATACTATTATCGCCCAGAATAGCTTTTGTACAGAGCCCATTTTCACGTTTTTCAAACTAAAACCAACAAAATTAACACAAATTATACACTAATTTATGTTTAATACACTTTAAGAATAATGGGTGAAAAAGAGGGGGATGGGGGTAATGCAACTTAAAATTTTTCCTCCATTAATGCTCCAGGATGAGCCTAACTTTGTTCCATTCGCTCGCCTCCAACCACAGCCTCCAGGGATCCTCCATCTGAGTGATCCAACCTAAAATACATGGATATCTGCCCCCCCCCCCCCCACCCAATCGGTATGCTGCCCAGCAATGCTAGCCAGGGGGATCAGATATCCAAAAACTTGGGAACTGAGTCCTCAAGAAGGTGTGATAACCTTTCATTTATGAGAATAAAATGTGTTTTATTTTGAACCGCCTGTAGACTCAATAGGTCAGACTTCCACTGCCTAGCAATGTGGCTTTTGGTGGCCAACATTATAAATTGTAAGAGGAGATTATGGTGAGAGGATATCTGTCTGACTGGGAGGCCTAAAAGACTCACCTTGATATCCATATCAATTCTAGATTTAAAAATATTGGAGAATTACCATATCCCGTAAGTGTTGTACTCTAGGACACGACGACCACGTGTGTATGAAAGTGCCTTAAAACATTTATCACTTCGGGTGAGCCCTCATTTAAATAATTTGGATGGCGTTATATAGGTATGATGCAAAACTTTATAGATGTTTCAAGTAAACTGTAGTTAAGAGAACCTCTTGTTGTAGTTTGCCAGCTCTCCTCCCAGGTTCCTTGATCTAGTGCATGTCCCTGATTCTCCTACCATGCTTTCCATGTATTTCTGAGGTTGCCACAGCTGCGTCTCATTAAAGGTATCATAAAGAAGACTTATAATTTTGCTAGACAGTGGAAGCTCCTCACAAAGCCTTACAAACCAGTTCGTCTTCAGTTTACTTAAAGTATGAACTGAGGTACTTATAAAGTGCCAAAATCTGCAATAATTGCAGTGTTCTGCCAGTGGCAGGTCATATTTATCTCTCATCAATTCAAACAAAACAATTTTGCTCCCCTGGAACCATGCCCCAAACCTCAGTAGGTTTCTAGACTGCCACCCATTTGATGAATTTAAGGTTAGGGGGATAATTAGTTGTGGATTGGGTACAACCGGAGTAAGGCTAGAAAGTTTGGAATGTAAGTGACACTGTTTCGCCGCCCATGTCCAGATAGTTAACATATGCTTAATAAAAGGATTGCTTCGACTCCCCAGAGCCTTACTCAGCCTCAAAAGCCAAATTATGGTGTCCCATGAATATGGGGACATAGTTACATTTTCTATAATAACCCATAAGGGTTGGTGTTGGGGAGAATGGGCCATCGGGATAAATGAAAGTTGAGCCGTTTTGTAGTATAGTTTAAGATTCGGGCACCCCAGCCCTCCCTTCGCCTTATGTCTATACATATTCAGCTTAGAAATCCTGGAGGCCTTATAATTCCAAATAAACTTGAAGACCTGATTTTGAAACCCACCCCAATTCTTGATAATCTATTGCTACTGGGAGTACCCGAAACAAACACAGAAGACGGGGCAGAACATTCATCTTTACAGCATTTATCCTACCCAACCATGAAATTTTACCCTTAGACCATCTCTGCAGATCCAGCCTCAGTTCATCCTACAGGGCTGTAAAATTAGCTATATAGATTTGGTTATATATACCCCCAGATACGTAATTTGCAACTTAGACCATGTAAAATTATAACTTTGTTGAAGCAGCTGAATTTCAGGCTGGGTCATTGAAATACCTAAAGCTTCCGGTTTAGTTACATTTATTCTTAATCCCGACAGATCTCCAAATGCCTCTAGTGTTTGTAATAGTGTAGGGACCGTGGTGGCAGGCTCCGTAAGAGAGCAAAGTATGTCATTCGCAAAGAGACAACATTTAAAGTGGTGATGACCAATTGAAATACCCTGTATGCTAGAATTGGCCCTTATAGATTGAGCTAAAGGCTCTATGAAAGAGGACACCCCTGTCTGGTTCCCCGTTGGATCTCAATCTGTGACCTTGGGGCTATAGCTACAATCCCATAACCCCTGGTAACTTTCCCTTGTGGATCTATAATAAGTCTCAATTAAGTTCATCAAACTTCCAAAAAAATGTTTTTTGCTCGCTAGAACATCTTTGAGATATGGCAACTCCAGAGTGTCAAATGCTTTCTCTATATCCAAAGCCAGCAAACACATCGGTATCTGCTTTTGCGTAGCCCAGTCTATACAATTTAATATTTGTCTAATATTGTCTCCTGTTTGCCTGTAGGGGATGAAGACTGTCTGATCTTTATGAATAATTATAGGGAGAAATAGAGTCTCCATTTAGGAGGGAAATGGTGCAGTAATTTTTAATTTCCAGCTGGTCCCAGCCTTCTTTGGGGAAAAAGATCATATCCGCATGATTTAATTCTTGGGGCATAGGGTGTCCCTCCAAGATTTGATTAAATAGATTTGTTAAATGTGGGGCCAACAGATCTGCGTATTTTTGTTAATATAAGTTAGAGAATCCATCCGGACCCAGGGCATTCCCCCTCTTTAACCCGTTGATTGTTTTTTTAATTTCATCCACCGTGATCGGAGAGTTAAGTGAATCCAACTCCTGTGTGGAGAGGGTGGGTAAATCACAAGCGTTGAGAAACAAATTTCTGTTGTTTTTGCTTATGTAATGAGGACGAATATATCCTTTTAAAAAAATCCAAAAAAATTTTTGGTATACTATTAGGGCTAGCCGTGACATCCCTGGCTGAGGTCCTAATACAGAACATTTTTGATTGAAACATTTTATTCTTTAATTTTTTAGCAAGTAAGGTGTCAGGTTTTTTCGCCCTAGAGTAGAACTTATGATTTGTCCATCTAATTGTCCATCTAATCGCCACTGGTGTGGTTTAGGCTGCAGTCTCTCTAAGTATCTCAGCTGTCCATAATAGACTCTACCGGCTGCAGACCGATCCCAATCTGATGATACATATAATGTCAATCAACCTTATAAATTCTGTTACTCTTCTAAAGAGGGTCCTGAACCTGTATTAATCTGAGAGTCATTCATTGACAGTTGCTTTCTCTGCCTTTTGGTCCTCTGGACCTCGCATGATTGTTTTGATGTTCCCTGTGGCAGTAGTCGTTCCTGTACCACCTCCAGTGTATCTTTTTTCGCGATCAGGTTTAGACGTGTGAGCACCGCCCTGCATTCCTCTAGGGTGTGTACTATATGTACCTTTGTGTTCACTTGAAATGAAAGGTGGAAAGGAAATCCCCACTTGTATTTTATGTTATTTTTCATTAAAATTGCTAGAGCCGTTTTAAGATGGAAGGAGCTAAGACCGCAAAAAATTTATTTGAAGCTCCATCTGGGCCTGTAAGTTTTTGCAGTTTCCTGGAGGCTGTAATAATTAAGTCCCTTGTGCCTTGGCAAACAAATCTGGCAATAACATCCTTGGGTTGCTTCAAAGACGTTGGGCATCCCAGTGCCCTGTGTATTCCCACCATTTCCCATGAATCTTGGGGTTGATTGGGTAAAACACTATGTATAACCGCATTCAGGTAAGTTTTCAGGTCTGACACTGGTATCGGGACTCCTCTGAATCTTATGTTATGCCGCCTGGACCTATTCTCAAGATCCTCAAGATTAGTTTCAATGGCAGCTATAAGAGTGGTGTTTTGGCTTATATAATTTCGGTCTCTTGATTTAACCTCCACAATTTGGTCAGTTAAAGATTCCAGTGTTTGGGTGCACTGCCCCAGATCTTGAATATCTTGTTGAATTGCTTTAACTGCCTTGTCGAAATGTGACTGGAGTAGGATATTAAAATCTGCTTGATATATATCTGATAATTTAGCTTGCTATTAAACTTATTTTAGATTTGCCCATTTTCAACAACTATATGAAACCAATGTATCTAAATAGATATATCACTTCAGAACAATCTGCTGTAGATCAAGCGTAAAAGGATGAAGCTTCAAAGTGGGGATTCCTGTGTGATGATAAGTGGTTGACTATCTCATTATTGATGAAGGCTGGCTGAGCTCATTTCTACTTCTTTCATTTGGTATAAAGCACCATGTCAGTATTGATTTATTTCTGGCCAGTTCCCTTAAGCACTGTATTACGTGTTTTCAATATGCTTGACAGTATTTTTATAGGCCCAACTGACCGTCCGATGCCACTCAGTAGGAACCAGGTAGTAGTTGCTGAAAATAAGTGTACCACTGAGCCTGTTGCCCCTTTGCTAAAGTCAACTAGATGGCAAATTTGGGCATATACCAGATCTCCTGATTGCCTGTGGTTCCTAGTGTATGAGCCAATTTGCCTTTTATTGAAGCTTTAGCTAAATCAGTCTGTGTAAATCTGGTCCACTGCTGGGTTGATAGGAGCACCCAAATCACTGATTTGTGTATGTGAACTCAAGCAATGAACGCTGCTGCTCCATCAGAATGCCTTTAATGTCAGTTTCTCTGTGTGGATCTTAAATCTGCCACCAGATGGCGGTAGTGTGCTAGTATAAAGAAGTAAGAGCCAGCCCTATCCGCTGTGAAGGGTTAATATAAGTGATGCATTCCTTATTGTCCACTCTGCTAGCCCAAATAGTGCTCTGCCAAGATTCAAATTTAGTCCAATAGCCCGCCACAGAATCTCCACTGGCAGTGACAGCCCGGACTGCTGCAGGTAATCTTCTGCCTAGTAAAATTTGCTTGACTGTATGGGTCCCAAATATAGATGGTAGCTATACCGCTCCCATTGCTCAACGAGGCTACTGGTGATCTTTGGGAATATATCTGCCCAATAGGGCGTCAGTACTGTACTGTGGGTTTGCAATGAGTGAACCCCGTATTTGCCCACTACACAGCAAATGTCTTTAAGATATGTTACACCTTCCTCAAGCTCTCGTCTGCGGCGTTGATGGTACCAGGTCCTGCTGCATAGAGGGGCACACAGGGGGAGGCCTGATGGAGTAGGCCTCAACCACGTGTATGTGCTTAGTAGCTCCAATTTACAGCTTAAAAGTGTCCTCGTGTTCCCTGGCAACCACGGAGTATATCCACTTATTTTTGATGTTTTTTTTGCCCCCAAGTTTGGGTCAAAATTGCCTACTTTATCAGTTAACAAACAGGAGCTGCAACTCCACACGTCTGCTTGCTCTGAAAGTTGGACACTCCCACCACGTAGACTGTTTTTTTAAATGATATTTTCTGGCTAAAGCTTTGATTTGCTGCTGTAAGCACATGTATTTAAAAAAAAAAAAAGATTTGATATTAAAAAAGCTTTCATTGGCTCTTTAATTATGTATTTACCCCTGTCTGTCCATTATCTTCATTTACTTCTTGTTACCCCTGTCATTGAACATTCATATTAACTTTATCATTTGATCCCCTTTGTCACCCCACTCACCCCCCCACAATTATTACCAATCACAGCCATAGACCCCATTACTCAACTACGGTGCAAAAAAAAATGTGCAAATATTTTTTTCTAATTGTTGGGCCCCCAGCCTATCCTCCATGCCCCCTAGCCTATGCTCCATTGCCCTCCAGCCTATGCTTCATGTACCCTCAGCCTATCCTCCACGGCACTCTAGCCTATGCTCCATGTCCCCTCAGCCTATCCTACATGGCCCTCCAGCCTATCCTCCATGGCCGTCCAGCCTATGCTCCATGTCTCCTGAGCTGATGCTCCATAGTCCCCAAGTCTATGCTCCAGGCCTCCCCAGCCTATGCTCCATGGGTCCCAGCCTATGTTCCATGGCCCCCCGGCCTATCCTCCATGCCTCCCAGCATATGCTCCATGTACCCCAGCCTATGCTCAATGACCCCACCCCCTTCACGCCCCCCTCCCCCAACCTCATCAGCCCCCTCTTGCTGCGTACCTTGATCAGGGAGTTGTTTTCTCTTTCTCCATGTCTCCCCTGCCTGCACATTTCTGCAGATGCAGGGACTTTCTGGATGACATCACTTGTGTGGGACCTCATTCAGGAAGTCCCTGCCTCTGCAGAAACAGCAGGCAGGGGAGACATGGAGGACGAGAAAACAACTCCCTGATCAATAGAAATGTCTATCTATACATGCCTTATATATAGTAGGGGAGCTAGAAAATGGAGGGCCCAGGTGCAAAAAAAAATGCTCCATGACCCTAAAGTTTATCCTCTAAGTACCCCCAGCCTATCCTCCATGGCCCTCCGGCCTATACTCCATACCCCCTCAGCCTATCCTCCATGGCCCTCCAGCCTATACTCCATGTCCCCCGAGCCTATGCTCCATGGCCCCCCAGTCTATGCTCCATGTCTCCCCAGCCTATGCTCCATGTCCCCCGAGCCTATGCTCCATGGCCCCCCAGTCTATGCTCCATGTCTCCCCAGCCTATGGCGCCCAGGCTATGGTCCATGGGCCCCCGGCCTATGCTCCATGTGCCCCAGCCTATTCTAAATGACCCCCCCAAGCCTATGCTTCATGCCCCCCCCCCCCCCCAGCCTCATCAGCCCCCTCTTACTGCGTACCTTGTCTTCCCTGCCTGCGCATTTCTGCAGAGGCAGGGACTTACTGGATGACATCACTTATGTGGGACCATCATTCAGAAAGTCCCTGCCTCTGCAGAAACAGCAGGCAGGGGAGACATAGAGGAAGAGAAAACAACTCCCTGATCAAGATAAGTAGTAAGAGGGGCCTGATGAGGCTGGGGCCCCTCTACATAAGAGCCCCGGTGCTTTGCACCGATTGCACTAGCGGTAGCTCCACCACTGCTTATATATACATAAAACAGACATAAACTTATTATTTGAGTTACAGAAAGGGGTAAAGAGGAACTGCAAGTGGGGTGTGGGTGGCACACACATCTAAATTGCCTAAGACAAATTTAAACCTAAATATATCCATGACATACCAACCTAAAAACCTTAGCTAAAGTAAAGTTATGTGCGTCCAGACATTCTTAAATTTGTTTACCGTGTTCGTTCTTGTATATCTGCTGAAATGCTGAACTACTTATTTACTACCGTGAAAGTAAAAGTAGTACTTTTAAGTATTAAACATACTGTAGTATATTTCAGTAATAACCATGTCGAAGCTAACTTGTAGGAGACACTGCAGTAAATACTGATGACACATATGACTTTGACCATTGAGGAAGGACTGCAAATTGTATTAAGATCTGTTTGATGATAGTGATCTTTTCATTTTCATCCCATACAAACTTTAGCAGAACAGTGCTACAAACACCTAATGATTTGTGGGGTATTTCTTGGAATAAGCTATTAGAAAAACAGATGGACACCAAACACACCTAATGAAATCCTTGAGGTGCTGTTGTAAGAGTTAGCATCTGTCAATATAAAGGCAACTTGCTCAGCTTCCCTAGTAAGTAAATCGACAATCAATTTAATCAATGTGGAAGCACAGCCTAAATGTGTTGTTTGTTACAATAACATGCTCATGTAATGATATATACACTCTATAAAGATGTGCCTGCTGAGATGTAATGGGAGATGTAATGGTGCACTGGGACTTAGAGTGGTGAGGTTGCTTTAAAAATAATATATGACTTGTTGGTCTACTTCAATTATAACCAGCAGTGTGTAATGACTCTTAATGATGTGATACGCTTAAAAACAATGATGTGAAATAGTTGTACTTTATTGCTACTTCTAGCTCAAAATCTCACCAATATTGCTTAGTTACATGAAGGAGAATGAAATTAGCTCACTTTTCATTTTGCATAATAAGTACAATAACTAATCTATGTTATATGAAACTAGTCACTTGCCCGTCAGAAATTACGGTATAATATTGTCTTTTAAATAGTGTCTTCTGTCTATTTTTGCACCCTCTCTCTGTGTAAAGTGTGTCTCTCTCTCTGCCCTGTGCTCTTTTTGTGCTCACTCTCGCACTCTGTGCATCCTCTCTCCTGTCTCTCCCCCCCTTCATCTCTCTCTCCCTCCCTCCTGCTCTCTCCCTTCCTCTCTTTCTCTATCTCATTCATCCTCTCTCTCCCTCCTTCTCTCTTCCTTCATCCCTCTCTCTTTCTCCTTCTCTCTCTCCCTTACTTCCTCTCTCTCCCTCCTTCCTTCTCTCCCTTCCTCTCTCTCTCCCTTTCTTTCTATCTCCCTCCTTCTCTCTCTCTATTTTCATCCTTCTCTCTCCCTTCCTCTCTCTATCTCCCTCCTTCTCTCTCTCCCTTCCTTCTCTCTCTCCCTCCCTCTCCTTTTTAGACACTCTCCCCCTCCTTCCTTCTCTCTCCTTCCCTCCTTCTCTCTCCCTCTCTCCTTTCTTACTCCTCTCATCCTCCCTCACCCCTCCTGTGTACCCTTACCCTGGTGCTGTACTGGGTAGCCATCTTGGTTGGAGCTGCAGACGCAGCCAGTGCGGGCTATGCTGTCATCATGGCCAGCCGTTCAGTGGGTCTTGTGTCCTCCCCTTCTTCCTTCCCTCTCCCCCGCTCCCGCCTTACACACAAACTCGCATTACCACAACTATTTTAGTGACTAGTAAATTGCCTGTCTAAAATAACGGTATCATTTTTTATTTTTCTCTCCCTCTTCCCCCTCTCCCTCCCTTGTGTCTCTCCCCCCTTCCCTCCCCTGTGTCTCCCCCCTCCCATGTGTCTCTCCCCCCTCCCCTCCCCTGTGTCAATTCTCCCCTCTCCCCTGTGTCTCTTCCCCCCACTCTCCCCTCCCCTGTGTCTCTTCCCCCTCTCCCCTCCCCTGTGTCTCTTCCCCCTCCCCTGTGTATTTTCCCCCTCCCTTCCCCTGTGTCTTCCTCCCCCTCCCCCGTGTCTTCCTCCCCCTCTCCCCTGTGTCTTCCTCTCCCTCTCCCCTCCTCTGTGTCTCTTCCACCCCCCGTTGTGTCTTTCCATAATATTCATTGTGATCCTACATTGCCTTTAAGCTGCTTGGCTGTGCTTATTTTTCAATGGGGGTGATGGTGCGCGTGCGTGAGTAGGCGTGAGCTGCTTAAGCGCGCACTCTGCGTGCGCAGCTCTGTATGGACTTAGGAAGTGGTAAGTGTGTACGCTCCTTCTGAGCATTATACACTTACTACAATTATTATAGTTGATAGTAAATGAGATACAGGTAATAGGAACAAATACAGTATGTTCTATATTTACAGTATGTTGATTTGAAGAACTAGATTTTATTGTTCCATTTTAAATACAGCAGTTATTCGTTGTTGGGATCATACATTGCCTTTAAACTCCTTAAATATGCTGATTTCCACTAGGGGTGAGCTTTGGTAACAGATTAGCTATTGTTTGTCTGATTGAAAGCACTGGCACTTTGGATTACCACATCTGAGCTAAAGCTTTAAAGAAACAAATAAACAAAATAATGTCAGAATAATTTCTTGTTAATACAAATTCTGTTTGTTTTTTGTGTGTTCTATACATTTTTTTCTGATTGTCAAGCATAGTTCTCCAAATGAGCATATTGAAAAAACGGGTTACGTGTCATTTATTATATGACAAAATTAATTTACTTTGTTTTGAAACAGATGTTAATTGAGTTTAAAATCAATGTATCCAGCACCATAAAGGAACTTTGAGAAGAAAGTGCAAAAAAAGCATGAGGAAGTAAAGACTATGCCCATGTCTTTCTGTGATAAGGCTGGATTTGTTTGTGGTTAATTTTGGCAAAACCAAGTTAAAAGATGGAGGTTCATTTACTAAGTCAGGTCAGCTCCAAATATACGAGTAGAGTCACACATTATTATTAGACAAAAGAAAAAAAAGTATGTATGTTCCAGGTATATATGTAGGGATATATAAATTCAAGGTACAGTTGGTGTCTCTTACAAAGGACCTTCTTTAGTCAATATACTTATGGTCTCCTCTCATATATATGCTTTTGTTTGCATTAAGCACCATTTATTATTTTTTATAGCAATGCTATTAAATGTAATGTTAGGCTCATATATCTAAACAGTTGTTTCTCATCTGCTGCCATGCTCTGCCAATTCCTTCACTGGCTTCCCATATTCGCTAGACATAAGTTCAAAATACTGACAATAATATGCCCTCAACAACTACACCCTACTACACATCAGATTTAATATTCAGTTACTCCCATAACCAACCCATTTGCACTTCCAAGACACATGTCATCTCCTCACACTCTCGTCTCCAAGACTTTTCTCATACAGCCCCCATTCTGTAAAAATATGTATCCTGCTCTGTCAGATTCTCCCCTACTTTTCAGTTTCAAACACTCCCTGAGAACCGATCTATTGAAAGACGCCTAACAAGTAGTTCCCTAACATCAGGGATCAAACAAGTCAGTGACCATCTCCTGTTCATGGACCCTGCTGCCTCAATAGACAACAGACAAGCAAACTCTCTTCTTTTGTGTCTAATAACCCACTTAGATAAACCTGTATAAATATAGTGAGGGTTCTATGAAAACTCCCACCCACTGAGTTCCTTTTGGCTTGTGGTGTATGTATTCCATTCTGACAAATCAAACAACACAAAAGTAATAATAAGAATATAGCACAGTTTATTATAGACTTATCTTTGGCTGTTCTGTCAAACAAAGCTGAGGGACCCCACTGAACCTATCGACTCAGCAGGATGGCAAGATATAAAAAGACACAGCACCTGGCACAGTTTTTGTCCAAGTCTGCGCCGCATGGCAAAGTCTGCATTTTATAGCAAAGCATGAACAGGAAGTTATAGAGATTATTATTGCACAATTTTTGTTGCAAGTGTATCACAAGTGTTGAGTGTCATTACAGTGTGTGACAATGGACAAGGCACTTCTTTTGATACAAACTTACAAACTTACAAGAGCACTATATAATTTATGTACATTCTTCCAACCAATCTAAAGGGGATTTGCAGAAATTAGAATAATGGGCATCTAAATGATAGATTAGATTTAATATGAATAAATGTAAAGTTATGCTTCTGAGAAGGAAAAATAGCCATGCAATTTATAATCTTAATGGAGCAAATCTAGGGGTATCAGATTATGAAAGGGATTTGGGAGTACTTGTGGACAACCACCTATGTAACAGTGCTCAATGCCAAGCAGCATCTGCAAAGTGAAGTAAAATATTAGCGTGTATTAAGAAGGGTATAGAAGCAAGGGAAGTAAATATAATTCTGCCACTATACAAATCTCTAGTACGCCCTCATTTGGAATATGTAGTACAATTTGGGGCACCACTACATAAAAAGGACATTTTAGAGCTGGAAAAAGTACAAAAAATGGCAACAAAACTAATAAGGGGAATGGAGGGGCTAAGTTATGAAGAAAGACTAACCAAATTAAACATATTTTCTCTAGAAAAAAGGCGTATAAGAGTTGATATGATTACCTTATATAAATATATCCAAGGTCAATACAAGGCTTTGTCAAGTGAACTTTTTGTGCCAAGAGGTTTTCAACTGACAAGAGGACATCCTTTCAGATTAGAAGTAAAATTTTAACAAAACAAAAGGGTTCTTCACATTAAGGCGTGGTTAATCTGTGGAATTCTCTACCAAAGTAGGTGGTGACAGCAGATTCGATAGATAACTTTAAAAAGGTCTAGGATATATTTTTTACATAAAAAGGGCATTCAGGGCTATCCTGGATAATTAGAGTGGGAGTATTGATCCAGGGAGGAATCTGATCCCCAATATCTCTGGGCCTCTCTCTCTCTCTCTCTCTCTCTCTCTGATCCTCCAGCCATACACACTACCTGGAAGCTTTTCTGAAGTGTACACAATATCTCTGGGCCTTTGTCTCTCTCTCTCTCTCTCTGATCTTCCAACCATACACACTGCCTGGAAACTTTTCTGATGTTTAGCCATCTTAACTTTTACTGTATGCAATTTACTATCAATATTTGTATGAATGTTTATCTGATATGATATTTTAGGAGATAGAAATATTCCCTAAGCAAATCCACACCCATGCTTTTATCTGAAACACCTCTTATCTTGCTTGCTTACCCAACCCTGGTTTTATTGCTTATCTGTGAAATAACATTGCCCATCCTTCTCAAATTCTATTTCAGTGTCCACAATACCTCTGGGCCTCTGTCTCTCTCTCTCTCTCTGATCCTCCAACCACTGCCCCCCCGCCCCTCACCCACCTGCCCCTTGTTACTCTTCTTTTATTGAGTCACTCAAACTTCCTACAGCTGATCAATTAGCAACAACTGCTAACTATTCCTAATTAATCCGTTACACAATGTTTTCTCGTGCCTTTTTCTTCCTCATAACCTCCTGCCTTTTCCTCGGGCTCTTCTTCTCAACTTTTCCACATCATGTCTCCCACATAACCATCTGTTGGCTTCTGTATATATTTCTCCTAACCCAGGCCCCTCACCTTAAATTCCCATTTGCACCTTATACTATCTGAAACATATTACATACTAGAGCTACTCACCTCAAATGTCTTTAAATCAGATAATTTCCTTTTCCTTACAAATGAAAAACATTCTAACTTTTCAAACCTTCCTACCTAAGTAAGCTTTACTTTCTTCCTGACCCTTGTTATTCCTTATCTGTCTTTTCTTGCCAATGCTTCTGTCTCTTCCATCCCCTTAAGCTTGTAAGTAGCAAGCTTCCAATCTTGTCGGTGCTTTGCAAAAAAACACTTTCTACAAAGATTCTTAACTCAAAACAGGGCTCTCCATTTTCTTAAGTTTGTTAACATTGTACTTTTTCTTGTTTTCATACCCTGTATAGCGCTATGGAACATGTTGGCTCAGTACAAATAAACGTTAATAAAAATAATAATAATACAGTATATAACCTATATCTCCTTTACTTATATCTCCTTTACTTAACGCTACAGAATATGTTGTTGCTTTATATGCAAAGGATAATAATATTAATAATACCAATAAAGCTATGTAAAATTCCTGTGCTGTGATCTCATATTTTTTTATATTATTTTGCTTCCAAAGAAGTAATTCAAGGTATCAGCCTCCCAAACAATCTGTCTCTCAGGAAAAAAAAAAAAATGTGCTCCCATGTTCCTCCTTTCATATCTGTAACATATTGCTGTTATACTATAGACAGTATGATCAGATAAACATTCAGCTTTATAGCCTAGCAAAGTTCTTACAAATACATACACTCACTCAAATAGCTAAAAATGGTCACTGCTGGTCATCCACAGTGGAGTAACACAAAGTGCCAGGACCCTTATAAAATATGCTTAGAGTGGGCTAAAAATGTTGCTAAAAATGCTATAATTTTAAGCATGTCCAAGGTCCAGGTGTAATGAAGATCTGACATCTCCAAAACTTCACTACAAACAACTCTATTGGCCTAGATGTACTAATGGTTCCAGTGGTGGTAAGCAGGATAATTGTGAAGTTTGCTGCTCTCCATGGCTGTAAGCTTAACTATATGTACTATGATTTCCTTACAATAGTTTGGCCAGTGAAGGATAGTGAACATCAGCAGCATTGCACTATATCAATGTTATAGCGAATAATATGCCCTTGGTTAAACACTGTTTCAACGTACTTTCTTTTTTTAAATTACACTGAATAGTTCCAGGCATAAAATACTGTACAAGTACCTATATAAATCAAAGCAAGCCCTGTCAACATATGCAAAATCTGACACACAAATAATTGAATATTATAAAAAATGTACATTTGTGTACAGATATGTTATTGTATATATTTGGTGCATGCATATACAATAAAATCATTGAGTTTTAAAAATGGCCTGCAAAATAGACAAAAGTAAGAGAGCTACAGTTATAATAGCAGTAGAAAACATACACAAAAATAGCTGGTTCTTTACCCTTTCATATCTGTGGTATTTCGTGGAGAACAATTCCCCACCTCATTATTGAATTGCATTGGTGAGTGTAAGGAAGTGCTCTTTGCAGGCTGCCACAGATCTGAAAACATGAGAGGAGCTCCAGCCTAAAAAACATTGTAAATCAGTTTTCAGTGTCAGTTTTCCCATACAAGATCAGAGTTTTAAATCAGAATAATGTAAAAACGTGTTTCATCTGATTATTACTACTTACATTAGCTGTCTCTCAAAAAAATATAAAATAATATAACGTGTAAAATATATGTCTTAAAGTATTAAATGTTATCAATGTAACAAACTATCTACACCACTGGTAGTCAACTTATGATTCAAGCTTTCATAGTGGGCGGCGGGGTAATCGTTAGGTGGCGTCGCTGACGAGTGACGTCACACTCTGGAGACCCGCAACACTACTCTTTGCTGGTTGGAGAGCTGGTGAGAGAGCCCAGTAACAGCAGTCAGGACCAGATCACTATCTAGTAAGTACAGGGCGATACATAGCTAGGGTCATGTGATTTATGTAACCAGAAATGAGAGAGGGTAAATTGAGTTATGCGGCACCGGTGGGTGGTAAGGAAATGTTACCATCAAAAGTGGACGTTAGGCATTAAAATGTTTAAAACTCCTGTTCTACACCATTAACCCAAATATTGTTGATCATTTAACTGGCTGGTAGAAGATCTCTCCCAGTCACTAAAATAGATCTATATGTAGAAGTCTTATACATCAAAATGGCCACTGAGTATTCATAATAAACTTACATTAACTTATTTAAATTAAATTGTAAGGTCATTGGTCTTAATCTAATTTTTAAAACAAGGATAATGACTACTTTTATAGCTTAGCTGAATAGTATTACAACATGAAACCATGTTTCAGAAAAGGAACAGTTTTGCACTATATCTTGTGACGCTGTAATTTTTCCATATTTATTTTACTACAATAAATATGGCACAAAGATATTGATATTTTGAAAAAATCATATCCCTAAATTCCTAGTATTAATAATACTTCATGATGTAATCAAGAAATAATCAGGTTAAAAAGATAGCATGGTCATAGTCTTGATTGTTCCTCAGTCATATTTATATATCTTTCTTTACTTTATTTTGTGAAATGTAAAAGGAGTTTGTGGAATGCTCATAAATTAAATCTAAGCATCTAGATTTTCAATCACAAATCCAAAAAAAACAAAATTTACCTTTGACTATAAACAAACAGAAAACTGTATATAAGAAAAGAAAAATAAATACAATCTTCCTTTGAATTGAAGGAAAGAAAAGCAAGAAAGTAAACAAATGGTGAATGTTTATGTGAGAGGTGCTTCTATAAAAATTCCTCTTTTCTCTCCAAGAGCCAATATTCAGGGATTTCATATTTAGCTAAGCATCCCAACCATACACTACTCCAATTATTCTAAATGTTACCAGGCAAATGTATGTTTCCAAATTTACAGCCTTATTAAATTGTGATTCTGCAAATTTAGAAGAGCTCTATTTAAGCACATAGCATATTTTTTTACAGAAGTTTTTAGTTAGTGAAGACCTTGCTTTTGGATAGAAGTTCACTAACTAAAAACTTCTGTAAAAAAATATGCTATGTGCTTAAATAGAGCCCTTTTAAATTTGCAGAATCACAATTTAATAAGGCTGTAAATGTCTAAAGTTTACATTTCAATTACATATTGTGGGGGGCTTTCTGAGATTTGTATCTTATAAAAAATGTGTTAGTCATATCACGGTAGGTCTTCTATGCTGGAATATGTGGCAATATATATCACATATATAGTTGTGAGCATACGAGTTGTTGCTAACGCTCGCGTAGCGAGCCCGCGGCCCTCGCAAAGCGAGGGTCACAGTTGCTGGCAAGGAGCGACGAAGGCGCTCCTTGCCAGCAACTGCGACCCTCGCAATCTTTACGTCACAACGCAAACAAAATACGAGACACGTTACCACCCAATACGACCTCGCAAAAAACGTCCGCAACACGCGCACATCAAAACATCAAAAATCAAACAAATACACACAACAAATACATAAAAAGCTTACATACAGCAAGAGGGAGCATCCAGGACCTCGAAAACTAAAGTTACACCTCAATTTAACTGAAATTAAAGCAGTTTAGACACTAAAAAATTCTCTAAGCAAGAGAAAAAATGGCCGCCGAAAAAAACTAAAACGAGGCTACAGCAGTCTAAAGACGCAAAACACCACCAAACACCTACGTATTTGCCGAAAAACACCTACGAGATTAGAAAACAAGGACGCAACCCGCGCAACCTCAGAAACATTACAAACACAACAAATACAAACAACAAACACATAAAAAAGGTTACTCACAGCAAGGGGGGGGGCACCGAGGACCTCTGCAAGTGAAGTTACACCTCCATTTAAGCACAAATTTCGTTTCAAGTTTAGAGACCCGAAAATCACCTAAGTGAGAGAAAAAATGGCCGCCGTACAAAACGAAATAGAGGCTAAAGGTCCCTAAACACGCAAAACACTACCATAAACACGCAAAATACCACCAAACAGCTATAGATATTCCGAAAAACATGCACGACATAGAAACCGAATATTACAAAAAACTTGCATGAAATAGAAAACGAACGACGCTACGTCAGCCACATTATATACACCAAACACCCTTAGCTCACTTACAATTTCATTGCCGTCATTTTTTGACGGGCAATTCGCTAGTATTATATAATGAAGAAATTTTAATACACATGATGGCAGTAATAATACAAAAGTAGTCTGGAAATGAAACAACAATTTAGAATATTTGATATAAAATTCTTTGCAGAGATCTGGAATGCCTGCATCTGAGATAAGTACTGATATTCCACACAATTACAACTTCCTTTCAAATTCCCATAAATTATTCTGGTAGACCCATTATTTTAAACTTTCTAAGTGTAAGGTATTGGTGTGATGGAGCTATCAGGTAGGAGGAAGAGCTACCCCTGAGAAAAAAAGAATTGACTGTTGACCTATATGGTTGCTCATTCATTGCTTGCAGCCTTCTAGGGAGCCCTTTCTAGTAAGATGTCATGTTCAAGCAGGCAAAGTCCTAGTTATAAATTACCCTGTTGTCTCCTTCTAGTTAATCAAACAAACACCTAGCTTTCCAGAATACCCATAGGTGATACCCACATATGATATTTACAATCAGGAAGGTTTCCTGTTGCATTGGTACCCTTGTGTACACATTTGATTTTGTTTTTGTTTTTTCATCCATTAACTTTTTATTAGACAGTAATTCAATTACACCCATATTGAGACAACTCTCGTTATCTCGCTGATATAGCGTTAACAAATTTTGGCTTACAACATACATTTTCCATTTTCTGGATAACATTTGAAAAGGTTAAATTTTTTTAAGTCACAACAGTGCTCTCATTATCAACAATAAAGATTTTACATACATGGCATTGTTGTCTTTATTTGAGCATATGGGAGAACCTATTTCATCAACAATTATAACTAAAACAAAAACTAAAAAAAAAGCAACAACAAAACAAAAACTAACTCACACCAATGCTATGCTGGTCACTTCCTGTATTTATAAAGCAATTTTTATTTAACTTGCCCGTCCGCAGTCAACTCCTCCGAGTAAATCCGCAGCCATGGCCAGTCCCTGTGTCAGCCTCCACGCCTCCCCCTTTCTCTTCACTACTTGATCTGAGTTCTTCCGGTATATGTATAGCCTATCTTTGTAAGCCCTCCTTCTATTCTATCCAGGGCTCCCAGACCTACAGATACCGGGGTATTGAGTCTTCCAGGGAATGCATCATTTTTTCATTAATAGCTATGCATTCAATCTTAATTATGACCTTTTGAAAGCCTAGTTCTTTTTGTTTCCAATTTCTGGCAATGTGATTTTTTGCCGCTGGACACATAAATTGCCACAGTTTGTTTAGAGAGTATGGGATTGCATCGGGATCCCTAATAAGCAGGACTCAAGTTTTGCTTTGATTTGGGTATCAAACAAAGTCGTCACCAATTAATATAGTGTTCTTCAGACTACCTTAACTTTGGGGCACTCCCACCAAATGTGAAAGAAGGAGCCTCTCAAGCTGCACCCCCTAATTTGGACTGGCTGTATGTTTCCATTTTGCGTTTCTCTCTGGGTTAAAGTAAGTTTGATGTAGTACTTTGATCGCTGTTTTCAATAAACTCTGATTTATGAGCCTCTATAGATATTTCTCCAGGCTATATCCCATTTCTCCCGTTCACAGTTCTGTTTCCTATCTGCTTCCCAATCCTTAATATATTTATCTTTCTCTGAGCTTTCCTGGGAGTTGTAAATGTCATATATGCCACTAATTTTGCCTTTCACCATCAGAAATTTGAGACAAAATTGCGATAGCCAAGTCTTTCTAGGAAGACCTTGGTCTCTAATTATGGAGTCTACAAAGTGCTTGAATCTACAAAGGTTGAAGTGTTCATGCATTGGAAGGTTGCATTTATCACTGATGATTTTAATGTTCATATGTTTGTCGTCCTCCATCCAGGCTCCTAGTCTATCTAAACCCATTGTCCTCCACCAATGTGATGATTCCCTACTAATGCTTTTGGGAGCTAGTGGATGGTATCCCAGCAATAGGGCTGTAAAATATGCTCTTCTATAAACACCCAGGCCAGTTGATGTACAGGTGAGTGGATGATGGGGATAAACGATAACTAAGTATTTCCTTAGATCAGGACATGAGAGCCCCCCTTTTGACTTATGTTTGTGCATAACTATTTTGTTAATTCTAGACAGTTTATTTAGCCAGATAAATTGTATTAGCTTTATTTGGAAGCCTTTCATTTCCATCTGATTTATAGGGCTTGGAAGAGACTTAATAGATATAATAGTTTCTGCAGAACACTCAATTTGAAAGCATTTATCCTCCCAAACCAAGATATTGGGTATTTTTGACCAACTCTTGATTTTCTTTTTATGATTGTAATCTGACATAATAAGGTGTAAACATTTTTACATGATGTCAGAGGTAGAATAAATACACTTTTTAAGCAATGTAATACTGAAATCACATTCTTTTACATATGTGATAACAAATATGTGACTTAAGTGCTCGATAACCAGGCATTTAATAAAAACTTACTCAATTAGTATAATATCTTATTGTCTACTTTCCTGCCTCATCATTTTCCTATGAAATCTATCATGAATGTACCTGACATAAGTGTCTCCATTCAACCCCTGCTGAAATCCATTTTACAGTTGCCTAATGATATCCAATTTTAGAGCTATTTCTTAGCCATACTAAATAATTTGCGAATGGTTTGAAAGATGTAGAAAGGCTGAATAATATCAAAAGTTGCTCAGGAGACAGACCTATGAATGTTAGTTTTAGTTTTTCCAAAATCTGTGACATAATTTATGCTCCATATTCTCCAGTCTGAAACTACCAAGTACAATATATTACATTTCTGGATATTGCTGATATGCACAGGATCTAGCAACCACATGGGGGCAGTACAAACACTGGTCTTGGGCTGTCTCAGGGCTGTTTAAGACGGTGTGTTTTCTCCCCAGTGATGTGAGGCCTCTCCAGAGGTTTTATGAAATTATGAAGCCTATTCACAAACTTGTTATGAAATCTCTCCAGCTTAAAAAAATAACTGAAAAATAGCATTAACTCTCTTCACTGGTGAGGATTATCTCATACAGTAGCTACAGTATGTACAAATATAGTATGAGAGGGAGAGATGGGGAGAAGGAACAATAAAGTTATATACAGGTCAGAATTGCTCAATCTGATGTAGGCATGTTTTTAATAATCAGAAAGTACAGAAATAAAATGTGCATGTATCAATACAGTGTAAAATATACCAGACTGCGTGTGAGTCTGATCTTGTGAGAATGTAGCATTTACAGGCATTGATCTAAGAAAGTCAAAGTAGGAGGTCGACCCAGTGTGAGCAAAATAGTCCCAAAGAATACATATATTTTATTATATTCATTTCCAGCACCTTTATATCCTGCACTGGAAAATGTGAAAAAGCATAGAAAAATATCAACATATAGAAATCATAATGATATACTTAATAGGAATAGCTTGTTTGAACATACCAAAATAAGACTATGTATTCCATAAATAAGATAAAAACATATAACATTTTTAAAAAGATCAGGCAATTGGTCACCAAGTCCCTTAGGGACAACTGTTTTCCAGATATGTGTGTGACAGACACCACTATTTACTGTATATGTACAAGTCTGTCAGGAGAGGAGAAGCCTCCCATAGGCAGACAGTCCCTCCCAGCTGTGCTAGTCACACACACAGGGCCCAGCTCTGCCCTGCTTCCTTATAAGGCTATGCACAGAGCAGGAAGCACTCTCTGTCCTGGGCTGGACTTCCCTTCCACCCTCTGCAGACTCGTGCTGTGCCTGTATATCGGTGATTTGTGTGCTGTGATAGTGCTGTGTGTGTGACCGGACTCACAATGCAGGTGAGTGTAACAATGGGCACTGTGCTATAGAGATGTAGGGAATAGTCTGACTGTAGCACCGAGGCTGGGACATTGTACTGAGACTTACTGCTTTGTATTGTAGAAGATGTATACTGGGTGTAGTTAGCCTCTGCCCTTGTGTGGCACCAGTGCATATTCCCAGCCAGTAACAGGGAGACCATCATCCTTATACAGTGGTCTGGATCTCAGAAGTACAGCTTGTGCAATCTCTCCTTGAACCCTGAACTAAATACATCTGTAACCTCACCCTGTTGGCATTGGATTACTTTTCCTGTTTTGGTACCTTTTTTTTCACACTATACTATGTGACTTTGGCCATTCAGCATATCTGGGTGTCTGTGAGGTGTCCAGTCTGACCCTGGGGCAGCTGTCTGTACTAAAGGCCAGTTGTAAAAGTACACTCAGAAAATATATATGTCAGGTCAGACTGGAAAGCAAATATACTGTGTGTGTGTATATATATATATATATATATATATATATAATCATCATAGTAATTAAGATTGTAAAGTGACTTTTAGTCCATCAAGAGATGGATCTCCTCTGCTCTTTGTAATGATTTGTCAGTTGATCCAGAGGAAGAAAAAGAACCCCCCCCACTGAAACATTGTCACTTGTCTCATAAGGGATGGGGTCCCCAAATACTGGCAATCAGATTATTCCCTGTATCAATACTCCTCCATCTCCAACTATCCAAGATAACCCTGTATGACATTTGTATTAAAAATATATCCAACCCACATTTAGTTATCGATTTGAATCTATCACAACCCAATTTGGCAGAGGGTTCCGCAGTCTGATTGCCTTAACTGTGAAGAATCCCTGTCTAGAATATAACAAATGTTCCTAAAACTGATTATTGGTAGACCGTATATATTATTGCTGATACCTACATTGAAAATATACTTGCATGTCTGTAGTACAATCTATATATACTTCACTTTACTTTGTAACCGTACAGTAGCATTATATGTGCAGTATCAAAAGACTGAAGAACTCCATCTTTGTGAGCTGTGTGCTGTTGAAAAATTCCCACTGACTGATATTTATTCCCCATTGTTGTTTATAGGACCCAAATGCAGACACCGAATGGAATGATATCCTACGTAGAAAAGGCATCCTTCCTCCAAAGGAAAAACCAGCAGAGGAAGAGGAGGAAGAAGCACAGATTATCCAGCAGTCAGTAGGTGAGTGTTGAACCATAGAGATCTGGGAGTTTGGGTATTCTCTATATACAAATCAAATGGTGCTCATCTTGGTTGTATAAAATCTACTACCTTTCAGTGTGACCTGAACACTAAATTTGGGATATGTAACAAGCTGCTATTTGGGTTGTTACTTGAGCAACAACCGTGTGGAACAGTGGCTGACATATAGTACTGCTCTACTGTATGCGAAATATATGGCCATATTTATGCGCCATAGTTGGTAATATGAAGGTTATCTTTTTTTAAATACAATCCTCTGTTGCACACAAAAATAATATTTATTTCTAGCATTATTGATTAATTATTTAAATGTATAGTCTCTCACTGTTATATTTCCAACAAGTTGAATGATGTTTTCCATTTTGCAGCTAATTTCTATTTTTATTATTATTATTATTAATAAAACAAAGACCTTAAGAGGCATGTTATGGATTTGAACCTAAAATAAAGCATGTTTATACAGGGGTGTTTATCTCCGTCTATATTTTGGTCATAACAACCCAAATTGTCACAAGTCACAGCTGTGACTGAAGAGGACACCTGTTCTTATTTGTTGCAAGGTTTGCCATGCCAACAGCTGAAGGTTTCTGCAAAATTTTCTACAGGCTGTGCAGTAAAAAGAGTAATCTCCTGCGTTCCTCTATAAGTTACGGCAACTGATTACCTGATGTTTCATCAACAAAGTATTATTTAATTTGCTAGGAAAAAGTCTTTTGACAAGATTCACGGAGTTGTGAATTGGCGAGTTGAGGATCTCACAGCATCTCAAATCGCTTAATTCACTTCTATCTCTTGTTCTAATAACAGACAAGATGAACAAATAGCTGTCCAAGCATATTATATTCACCTAAAACTGAACAGTAATTTATATATATATATATATATATATATATATATATATATATAAAACTTTAAACCACTGTAAACGTAATTTTATATATATATATATAATTACGTTTACAGTGGTTTAAAGTTTTTTATATATATATATATATATATATATATAATCGCAAAAACACAATGGGGGCGTTAACTAAGCATCGCAAGTAGCTGAGATTAGATAAGAATGGGTGTAAATTTTAATTTTTAATTTTTTCTTCTTCCTACACAGGAAGAAAATACAGGGATGCAAATAGCCACTTGAGATGCTTTGTAATTCTCCCCCCCCCCCCCCCCCCCCCCAATGAGTTTTTATTTATTTATGAGTTTTCACTTTATATACAGGAGACTGCAGCCTCTTGGCCAGCCAGTGTATTTGAGTTTAAGAAGGTAACTGAAAATTATGACTGATATAACAAGAAACCACTTATTAGGAAGCAAAGATTATGCTGTTTTCATGCTTTCTATCTCATTTCAGTGAAAACATATGAAGATATGACACTTGAGGAGCTGGATGAGAACGAGGATGAATTCAATGATGAAGATGAGAGAGCTATAGAACTATACAGGTCTGTACTTTTCATATGTTACACTAGTTTGATACAACATGCCAATAAACTGCAATCTATTCTTCAGTCATTTTTACCACTGAACACTGGTTACAGCAGGGATATACATGCAAAGAGAAATAGGACTAAAGAGATGCCACTTCTTCATTTCTCATCAATGGGGTCAAATCGTTATGGTATATTGCTTGTATGGTACTTGTTAGTTTTGACTGAACCAATATCGCATTTTTTATTTCACATATGCTAGAATATCCCCCTATCTGTATGTAACAAACCTTCTGTGACATTTATAAGTACGAAACAACTGGAGGTCTAAAAATCCAAAATTTTGGAGGAAGCACACAATAGTATAGAGTTATATACATGGAATCTTAAATAGAAGTAACATGTTCTAATATATACATTCAGGTCCATAAAATATTGGGACATCGACATAATTCTAATCTTTTTGGCTCTATACACCACCACAATGGATTTGAAATGAAACGAACAAGATGTGCTTTAACTGCAGACTTTCAGCTTTAATTTGAGGGTATTTACATCCAAGTCAGGTGAACGGTGTAGGAATTACAACAGTTTGTATATGTGCCTCTCACTTTTTAAGGGACCAAAAGTAATGGGACAGATTAACAGTCATAAAACAAACTTTCACTTTTTAATACTTGGTTGCAAATCCTTTGCAGTCAATTACAGCCTGAAGTCTGGAACGCATAGACATAACAAGACGCTGGGTTTCATCCCTGGTGATACTCTGCCAGACCTCTATTGCAACTGTCTTCAGTTCCTGCTTGTTCTTGGGGCATGTTCCCTTCAGTTTTGTCTTCAGCAAGTGAAATGCATGCTCAACCGGATTCAGATCAGGTGATTGACTTGGCCATTGCATAACATTCCACTTATTTCCCTTAAAAAACTCTTTGGTTGCTTTTGCAGTATGCTTCAGGTCATTGTCCATCTGCACTGTGAAGCGCCGTCCAATGAGTTCTGAAGCATTTGGCTGAATATGAGCAGATAATATTGCCCGAAACACTTCAGAATTCATCCTGCTGCTTTTGTCAGCAGTCACATCATCAATAAATACAAGAGAACCAGTTCCATTGGCAGCCATACATGCCCACACCATGACACTACCACCACCATGCTTCACTGATGAGGTGGTATGCTTTGGATCATGAGCAGTTCCTTTCCTTCTCCATACTCTTCTCTTCCCATCACTCTGGTACAAGTTGATCTTAGTCTCATCTGTCCATAGGATGTTGTTCCAGAACTGTGAAGGCTTTTTTAGGTGTTGTTTGGAAAACTCTAATCTGGCCTTCCTGTTTTTGAGGCTCACCAATGGTTTACATCTTGTGGTGAACCCTCTGTATTTACTCTGGTGAAGTCTTCTCTTGATTGTTGACTTTGACACACATACACCTACCTCCTGGAGAGTGTTCTTGATCTGGCCAACTGTTGTGAAGGGTGTTTTTCTTCACCAGGGAAATAATTCTTCGGTCATCCACCACAGTTGTTTTCCGTGGTCTTTTGGTGTTGCTGAGCTCACCGGTGCGTTCTTTCTTTTGAAGTATGTTCCAAACAGTTGATTTTGACACACCTAATGTTTTTGCTATCTCTCTAATGGGTTTGTTTTGTTTTTTCAGCCTAATGATGGCTTGCTTCACTGATAGTGACAGCTCTTTGGATCTCATATTGAGAGTTAACAACAACAAATGCAAATAGCACACTTGAAATTAACCCTGGACCTTTTATCTGCTCTTTGTAAGTGGGATAATGAGGGAATAACAAACACCTGGCCATTGAACAGCTGAGCAGCCAATTGTCCCATTACTTTTGGTCTCTTAAAAAGTGGGAGGCACATATACTAACTGTTGTAATTCCTACACCGTTCACCTGATTTGGATGTAAATACCCTCAAATTAAAGCTGAACTTCTGCAGTTAAAGCACATCTTGTTCGTTTCATTTCAAATCCATTGTGGTGGTGTATAGAGCCAAAAAGATTAGAATTATGTTGATGTCCCAATATTTATGGACCTGACTGTAATACATACATACATACATACATACATACATACATACATACATACATACATATCTATCTCCGTGCCTTGCGAAAGTATTAACCCCCTTGGCATTTTTCGCGTTTTGTTGCCTTACAACCTGGAATTAACATGGCTTGTTTGAGGATTTGCATCATTTAATTTACAGAACATGACCACAACTTTGAAGATGTTTTTTTATTTTTATTTTTTATTGTGAAGCAAACAACAAATAGGACAAAATAACAGAAAAAGTCAATGTGCATAACTATTCACCCCCCTAAAGTCAATACTTTGTAGAGCCACCTTTTTTTCGGCAATCACGGCTTGCCACATCTTACCACTGGGATTTTTGCCCATTCCTCCTTGCAAAACTGCCCTTGCTCCTTCAAGTTGGATGGTTTGCACTTGTGAACAGCAATCTTTAAGTCTGACCACATATTTTCTATTGGATTGAGGTCTGGGCTTTGACCAGGCCATTCCATCACATTTACAGGTTTCTCCTTAAACCACTCAAGTGTTGCTTTAGCAGTGTGTTTGGGGTCATTGTCCTACTGGAAGGTGAACCTCCATTCTAGCCTCAAATCACGCACAGATTGGTACAGGTTTTGCTCAAGAATATCCCTGTATTTAGCACCATCCATCTTTCCCTCAACTCTGACCAGTTTCCAAGTCCCGGCTGCTGAAAACATCCCCACAGCATGATGCTGCCACCACCATGTTTCACTGTGGGGATGGTGTTCTTTGGGTGATGTGTTGGGTTTGCGCCAGACATAGCGTTTTCTTTGATGGTCGAAAAGCTAAATTTTAGTCTCATCAGACCAGAGCACCTTCCTCCATACATTTTGGGAGTCTCCCACATGCCTTTTCGCAAACTCAAAACATGCCTTTTTGTGTTTTGCTGAAAGTAATGGCTTTCTTCTGGCCACTCTGCCTTAAAGCCCAACTCTATGGAGCGTACGGCTTATTGTCATCCTATGTACAGATACTCCAGTCTCTGCTGTGGAACTCTGCAGCTCCTCCAGGGTTACCTTAGTGCTGCCTCTCTGATTAATGGCATCCTTGCCCGGTTGGTGGGCGGCCATCTCTTGGCAGGTTTGCTATTGTGCCATGTTCTTTCCATTTGGTTATGATAGATTTGATGGTGCTCCTGGGGATCATCAAAGATTTGGATATTTTTTTTATAATCTAACCCTGACTTATACTTCTCAACAACATTGTTCCTTGGTCTTCATGGCAGTGTTTGGTTAGTGGTGCCTCTTGCTTAGGTGTTGCAGCCTCTGGGGCCTTTAAAAAACGGTGTGTATATCTAATGTCAGGTCATGTGACAATTAGATTGCACACAGGTGGACATTATTTCACTAATTATGTGACTTCTGAAGGTAATTGGTTGCACCAGAGCTTTTATGGGCTTCATAACAAAGGGGGTGAATACATACGCACATGCCAATTTTCTGTTTTCTAATTCTTAAAAAATAGTTTTATGTATATATTTTTCTTATTTCACTTCAACTTAGACTATTGTGTTCTGATCCATCACATAAAATTCAGATTAACAAAACATTGAACCTAAGGCTGTAATGTAACAAAATAGGTAAAAAAATACTTTTGAAAGGATAGATATATATATATATATATATATATTTGCAACGTAAAAACTCTGTATTTTGCTATAACATACATTTCTAAACAATTGGTTCTCTCAGGGGCTGGATCCAGGCCAGAATTGCAGGATATACCTGTGGCTGGTTTGTCAAAATGATTTTAACCATACATTAATCCACAGAAGAACTGTGGACAAGCTTGTTTTGTAATATTCTAGCCATGCTACATGGGACCTATAAGCATTTTGTGTACTTTTTATAATTGTTGGTGATTTATCCTCAATAGATGAATCCCTTTACTAGGGTTTACTTGTAATGGAATATAATCTACTTTATGTGGTTGAGCCCTCTGTAACGTATTTATTTTTTTAAATACATAATTTTTTTACAAGTTAAATTTGGAGTGTTCGGTACACCAATTAAAATGAACACCCTGTTTATGCATATAGTTATTAGTAGTTCATTGTTTTTAGGTTCTTAGACCTGCCAAAATAGCAATTCTAGAGAATGTTTTGCATATTTAATTATTTTATTAGGATCAAAACAAAGACATAGGCCCTCATTCAATTGCAATTCTGCCAATTGAATAGCGCTCTAAATAAGCATTTAACATATTTTTTTTAAATAAGTTTTTAGTTGGTGAAAACCTTGCTTTTGAAAAGATGTTTACTAACTAAAAACTTCTTTAAAAAAAATATGTTAAATGCTTTTTTAGAGCGCTATTCAATTGGCAGAATTGCAATTGAATGAGGGCCATATTAAGCAATGTTCTGCTTTGTTTGAGTAAACTGTGTCTTAAGCAAATGTTAGTCAGAAGTATTCTAAGAGCATTTGTTAAAACCGATGCCAACAGCTCATAAAAATATTCCAAATTGGGGCACCCAACACTTTTATACTTCGAGGTCCTGGGCTATAAGTTACCATACTCTTATTTTATTCTTTATATACTGTCATTACTGATCAATATTTTCTGTGTTTCTACTTTCATTTTTTGTACAGACAGCAAAGAATGGCTCAGTGGCAAGCAACTAAATTAAAGAATGTATTTGGGGAGATTTTGGAGATTTCTGGACAAGACTACGTTCAAGAAGTAACAAAAGCTGGAAAACATCTCTGGGTTATCTTGCATCTTTACAAGCAAGGGTATTAAACTTCAATTTGTAATGTTTGCCAAGTTATTTATTTTTCTTAGAGTATTTCATTATTTGGAGAGGAGTTGACCATATGCCTACAAACTAAATAAATGTAAATAGAGCTTTACGTTTGAATGTAAGTAGTCTTGATATGTGCTGTAAATAGGAAGAAAAATGCTTTATATTCAAGTGGGCATTAATACAGAAAGATTAACTTAAATATGATCTTTTTTTAATATTCAGTAATAACTGAAAATCTAACTTATCAACTAAATTGCAGCAATTAAATATTGATATCCTCTTTCAGTAGGTAAGTGTATGCATAGAATTATTCCCATAGACATTTATAAACCATTTCATCCTATACCCCTCCCATTTTGGCATATCTGTTTTTTGCTGTGCCTATTTTTAACTGTAATGTGATCTGACTGGGGATAAAATGACTGATTTTGGCCAGATTTATAATTGCTAATCCAATTGACTTCATGTTGCAGTACATGATCACACTAATGGTACCACTGATGTCGGTGTTATGTATGTATGCACCCAATAATGGGACATGTGAGCTGATTAGTATCACATAATATAATTGCCAAACTGCGATTCGTCGTCACGCTTGCGACGTATCGCAGTTTGACAATGATGAATTGCACGTTGCGCAGCAGTAGCCGCTCTTGCATAGAGCGCGGCGCGAGCCGCGCATGCGCACAGCGCGGCGCGAGCAGATGGAAGGGGGGGGGGGGGAGGCACAGAGGGAGAGTGGGGAAGAGACACAGAGGGAGAGTGGGGAAGAGACACAGAGGGAGAGTGGGGAAGAGACACAGAGGGAGAGTGGGGAAGAGACACAGAGGGAGAGTGGGGAAGAGACACAGAGGGAGAGTGGGGAAGAGACACAGAGGGAGAGTGGGGAAGAGACACAGAGGGAGAGTGGGGAAGAGACACAGAGGGAGAGTGGGGAAGAGACACAGAGGGAGAGTGGGGAAGAGACACAGAGGGAGAGTGGGGAAGAGACACAGGGAGGGGGAGAGACACAGAGGGATAGGTGGGAAAGAGACACAGGGGAGGTAGAGGAGGGGAAAAGACACAGGGGAGGGAGAACAGGGGGAAGATACACATGGGAGGGAAATGGGGGGGGGGGGGAGGGGAACAGACACAGGGGGAAGGGGGAAAGAGACACAGGGGGAAGGGGGAAAGAGACACAGGGGGAAGGGGGAAAGAGACACAGGGGGAGAGGGGGAAAGGGGCACAGAGGGTGAGGGGGGAAAGAGGCACAGAGGGGGGGGGAGACACAGAGGAAGGGGTGAAGAGACACAGTGGCGAGACACACAGAGAGGCGGGGGAAGAGGCACAGAGGGAGAGGGGTGGAAGACACAGAGTGGGGAGAGACACAGAGGGTGAGGGGGAAGAGACAGGGAGGAAGAGGCACAGAAAGAGGAGGGGGAAGAGACACAGGGGAGTGAGAGGAGGGGGAAGAGACACAGGGGAGGGAAATGGAGACACGAGGAAGGCGAAAACAGACACAGGGGGAGGGGGAAAGAGACACAGGCCAGGGGGGAACAGACACAGGGGAGGGTTGGGGGAAGAGATGCATGGGAGGGGGAAAGAGACACAGGGGAGGGGTTTAGAGACACAAGAGGGAAGTAAAAACACAGGGGGGCAGGAGATACAAGGGAGGTAGACGAGGCGGAAGGAGACACGAGGGAGAGGAGGGGGGAAATAAGACACGAGGCAGAGACTCTCAGTGAGCTCCAAAGGGGCTCATCACAAGGCCAGTAAAGTAGAGGGGGAGAGGCTTACATTGTGTGGCAAACAGCATTGCCAGGCTTCAGTTTTTATTGCCATCAATTTTGACGGGCAAGTCGCTAGTTAAATATACATTGCCCCAAACCTCATCCAGTTACTTTACATTCACTCTATCATAATAAGAATGCAGAGGCTAAGGATTACAAAAGCACAGTTCAACAAAACAAAGTAGAAACAAAAGGAATTGAGATCCCTTCTTTGGACAATTTACAATCTATATGGAAACATTGAGAAGGTGAAATAGGATGATAAAACAATGAGACTAGAAATGATCTGTATTCAGAGGAGTAGGATTGGTGGGGGGCACAGCCCGGGGCAGTGGCACTCCTGTGCCGTTCTCTCAGGCTCTCTGCTCCTTCCAGGCTCTTTCCTCTAATCCAGGGGAGGAGGAGCCTGCACAGGAAGAGCCAACAGACCCTGCAGGAAGACTAAGGTATGATAGTGAGAGAGGAGGGGTGGAGGGGATGGGAGAGTAAAAGGGAGGAAGGGAAAAAGAAAAGTGGGAGATAGAAAGAAGGGGAGAGTGTATGTGTGTGTATATATATGTTTGCACTTGGGGGGGGGGGGGGGGGTCAAAAGCTCTAGCTACGCCACTGTCTTTTTTTTGTTTTTTAAATAAATATTGTACAAATTAATGTGCATTTATTTGCAGATCATGAATACCATGCTAGCTAATAATATAGTTCAGAGAGCAGTTGATAGGAACACTTAATCCAATCATTACTGTTTTCTATATCTGAGTCATAAGTGAGTTTTCTCGCTGTAACCTCTGGAAAAAAAACAAGGAAACAAGACAAAAAAAAAGAATCATTTGACATGTCAATATAAAACATGTAATTAAGAATGTAAACTCTCCTGAGAGCAGGGAGGCATATATAATGGCAACCAAATTAAAACCAAATACTTGTAGATTTTTGTATCATCTTTTTATTTTTGTCCATTTTCGTTTATAGAATTCCACTTTGTACATTAATCAATCAGCACTTGGCTGGTCTGGCAAGAAAGTTTAAAGATGTGAAATTTGTAAAATCCATTTCTACGACATGCATACCCAATTATCCTGACAAGAACCTGCCCACCATCTTCGCCTATCTTGATGGAGACATTCGAGCCCAGTTCATAGGACCACTTGTATTTGGAGGCATGAAACTAACCCAGGATGGTGAGTGAAAATGAGTATTGGTTCATGCTTGTCACATTATCCCATTTGTTGTGTGGATGGTAATTCAGTTGCTTATTAGTGTATATATTTGTAGCTGATAATGCAGTTATGTTCAAGCACATATATTGTGGTATTTATATACCTTTTTTATTGTGACTTTGAGACTGGTTAACAATGTTCTAATGTATTTCCATGCTTTTAAAGTACAGTAGTGTGTGTCTGTGTGCTTAACTGCTGCTGCAGAACTGGTGTTTTGCTAGTCCTATTTAGTACTCAATAATATTTTTTTCAGAAATGTTGATGCTTTTTCTCGTTGCAGGTCTGGCTTAATTTGCAAGCTAGATGTAGAGTTCAATAGAATATAGATTTGGTGATACCTTAAGTATGTTGCACTTGTAATGTTTGCTATGTCCAAAAATCAATGGAGAGGCTTGCCCTAAGTTGTGTCTCTGGCTTGTCACTAGTGATTGCTGGCGAGTAACTTACAATCATTATGCGAGTAGCTAATAGAATATGTGGCAACTTTGCTTACGACTTTAAGTATGTGTAACATTATGATCTGGGGAATAGGGTTTTATTTTATGTTGTAAGGCTTTTGTAATCCTTTGCCTATACATAAAGTTGTCTTGGAGAAATATTTGCTATACCTAAAACGTTTACGTTGCTCCATGTCTTCATATTTTTTAGACTTTTGTGGTGTGTGTTTTTTTTTTTTTTTTTTTTTTTTTTTTTCTTTTATAAATTATTATTCATTGTAACATTTCTGAAGTATACAATATGCTTCTTCCTATTGATAATGGAGTCCACTTTAGACCACATCAGAAAACAACGTGTACATGTTTATGTAACTGATGATACTGGATGTGGTGTTTATCTGTAACTGGCCTAGGTAATGCACATTTTTATGTTTTGGTTCTGCGTTCTCAGCCACTTCTTAAGTATGAATACAGAGAAATGGCATATGAGATGTGAATTAATAATGATGGCCCATCTTCATTCCCACAGCCTTTTTGCTCATCAAACCTTCAGTGCCAGAACATTTTGGTAATATCAAAGTAAATCAGCCATAGTGACTGTCAATGTATTCGCCTGTTGTGATTTGTGAACCTTCTCAAACGAATAGCAAGCAATACTAAATCCTATAAGATGTTTCTTACCTTGTTTTAGAAACTATTAATCTGTTTTCTTTTGTTGCCTTACAGAATTAGAATGGAAACTTGCAGAGTCTGGTGCCTTGAAGACAGATCTTGAAGAAAATCCACGGCCGCAAATCCAGGACAAACTCATGACTTCAATCCGTACCTCCATCCCTATCACTAGCCACAGTGATTCAGAAGAGGACTAATGTTTTGTATAGTTATCTAACAGTGTACCTGTGCCTTCACTGCCCATGGATGTTATAGAGGCCAGATATACTCTCTAATTGTCTAGAGAAGTGTGGATAAATCATGATTAAACAATGTCACTCAAGTAAAATGGTTTAACAAGGCCATTAACACTTTGCTTCACTTAACTTACAAAGAACAAGATTGATAAAAGGGTGTTACTGCCGTAAAACACTAGGGAAAGATGACTATTTATTTGACAGTCAATGAGATCCCCAATTGTAAAAATGTTTGCAGATCCTGATCAGCCCCACTACTGAGGGGCATCCTGTTTTGATTTTGTAACATATGACAAAGAAATGCTGAAAAATGCATATATTTTGCATGCCTAGTTATAAAATATGAATTGCTATTTATAATTATTAATTGATGTATGTGGTACTTCTGTTCTGAAAAGGTGTAGGAAAAATTTGACCATTTTACTGTACAATGGTTTTAAAATACAATTTGCAGTAATTTTTTTTAACGAGATCTGTGTAACATCAGCTTCCAGAAACTAGGAAGCAGGGGATGCTATGAATAAGAAATAAAAAAAAACACATTTATATGTTCTCTTATTTATACAAATGTATATGAGGAAAAAAACGTTTTTAATAAACATCACAGTGGAATGTTGTATTAACTTTCTCCTTCAGACACCTACATCCAGTATGAAAATATGTACTGATAAGGCTTGTATCGTGTTCATAAACTCTTGGCATTCTCGGTGCTATGATAACAATATAAATTGTATCCTTGTCAGAGTCAGAAGTCCATTTTTTGTATTTAATTTTTTATTCCATGCACTGCTACACAAGCTATGACAAAATGTCTGCTTGGTCATACACAGAAAGTATAAGAGAACTGTAACCTTTCAGTAAAGTAAGATTATGCACATCTAATAAGAACTGGCATTTAGAACCTTTGTGCACCTTACATTGTATTACTCCATGCAAAATGTCTTCCTTGTCTTTGCTTGTGGATTCTCCTTTTTTAGCTTATCTCACAGGTTTTCAATTGGATTTCGGTCTCGGTACTGGGGTGACCACTGCAAAAAATTATGATTATTTATTTTTATTTTTTTTGCTCTGTGCACACTTTTTAGGTGGATCTGAAGGCAGAGGCAGCAAGATTTTGATTCAAAACCTTCTGGCCTAATTTCATGGAATTAAAGACTCCATGCATCTAAATGATTCCTGGGAACTTCAGAACAAAAACTGTCTCACATCACACATCTACTACCATACTTCACAGTGGGAATTCAGTTATGTTTTGCCTGCCCTTTACTCTTTTTATGCCAAACCCTCCTCTAGTGTTTATATATATATATATATATATATATATATATGTATGTATTATTTTTTCATCTTACAATAGAAGTTGGGGGCCAGTGATGGTTAGCAAACTTCAGACTCTTACATTTGGGGTCTTGCAGCTGTAGTGTTTGAGACTTGATGTCCCCCCAGTGGAAATAGAAAATACCAACAATTGTCCAAGTGTGACCCTTACAGGATACTTTGCCTTAAACCATCTTCCTCATGATTTTTGCATGGGAACAAAATCTGCGTATGTCCTCTTCCAGACAGGTTCATCACAGCTCCGGTTGTTAATAGTCTTAATTATTGCCTTAATGTTGGAGATGGGTATTTTGAATACTGCAGCTATTTTTATAGCCATTGCCTGATTTATGCAAGTCAGCAATCTTGCGTCTTTGATTTCTTTCATCTGAACAAAGGATGAAATTAATTCTGCAAGACACTATAACTGTCCTCTGCTTCGCCCTAACCTTGTGCCTCTTTTGTTTCCACAATCCTTCTAGGCTAATATCCTAAATGTAATTGTAACTATCTCCAACTATATAGTACGGTGTAAAATTTTGGTGGTTCCTTAATACTCAATCTTAAGGAAACTAAGACACAAAAGTCTACATTAGTGCACGACTGTACACATTGAATACAAACTGGTGTCCATGATGCATTGCAGCGTAACTGAATAAAGGAGTAGCAGAAGTCATCAACATCAATTGATTTTAAGGCCAATAAATTAAAACACATATTACATATTAACTTCTCATACAGAAAGAAATGTGCTGCACACATGTATTAGTTTAAATCTTTAACCTCTTTGTTTTGTCTGGAAAAAAAAAAACAATGGATGGCTGGTCTCCTTTTTGATGTGATAATTTGACAGATCTTGATTTTTAAAAAAAATGTAGAAACCATGAGCCTCATTCAATTGAGCTTTTGCATGTTACTGTAGCCCGTAAGTGAGGTCGCAAGTTAATTTGCTATTCAATTGTGTCTTTTAGTGGGCTCCAAATGGGGTTAGGAGTTATGGCCTTGAAAAAAATCGAGGTGGTTAAACCCATAATTCACAGCCTCCCAAAGCCTTTTATCTCTCACTTTTGCAAGTGTTACAATAGCTAAAATCGCAAATTGCTATTCAATTGCTCCAATTCCCCAAGCTCGCAAATGTTTTCACACCCGTAAATGGCAAAGGAAGGAGAAAATCCTACGAGTGCTAGAGAGGACCCGTAAGGGGGTTAATTGTACAACACTCTCAAGCTCGCAAATCGGCAGTATATAAGATTTATTTTTATGTTTCATTTCGGGGTTAAATCGTTCTCAGGTATCAATGAGTTAATACATATCAGGCCACCCATTTGGACTAGAACAGTATTGGCAATAATTTTCATAATTCTGTATTTTGTGAGTCTGATCGCATATTGGATCCCCGAACCTAATTGATTAACATGTAACCTCCATGTTTTACTGCAGTAATAATGTCTCATTTTGTATTGGTTGATTTGAAATGGGAGGTTACGGTCTTGCTTAATTGATCATATTCCCGCCCTGAACTGCTACGAATCAGTGCATGGTTTACAGAGTCGGCTTTGGGACAATAACTTGTCGCTTTGAGCAAATAAATAGCTCTAGAATCAGAGACAAATGGGAGCCCCCATGTTATTAGCTGCATCTCTTTGAAATCTGACATTTTGGGGGATCTGGTATACGCTCATTTCTAAAACACAACACATTCAGGGAATAGAAGATACCATACCTTTGGGGTGTTTTTTTTTTTAGACGGTCATCTCCTAATATGGGGCAGGGATTATTTACGTCAGTGCACCCCTTACCTTTTTTATAACTTGCAGATGCTCCTTTATTGGTGTAGATAGTTATCACCACTATCCGTAACATCACTTTTTGACATGAAGAGCACATAATCCAGTTGCATTATGAACATCCTCCAAAAAGCTTTTTATTTTTTCTACAAAGTAATAATTGAGCTGTAGCTTGTGCGCGAGAGCTACAATTGACAAGCTGAAAATAGATTGTTTTCAGAAAACGTGAAAGGGCTCAGTCTTTCAGTATGAAACTCCTTTTTTTATGTTTTTATGATGGCAGTCATTATATCCAAGATGAAAAACAGATTTCAGTGACACCTCCATGTGCCTGGCATCAATGGCAATCCGTATTCGGATGTATTCTGAGTGGAGAACTAATACCACCTGCTAGTACCACTTCAAACAAAATTACATTTGAATAATCAAAAGAAGGAGTGAAATTGTGCTTCCTTTGCAATCTACGTTCTTCACACCTGAAATGAATGAAACGTGGGAGTTTACAGAAGAATACTAGACCAAATCCTTGAGCCCTGTTGCGAGTAATTTACGTTTCATTTTGTGTTTTTTTTCTAAGACATTGATAAGTGTGAAAAAGCTATTGTTGAGTAATGATTCACCAGTCAACTTGTTCTTCATGTTAAGAGGGCTGGAGAGGAGTCTTGCAGAAACAAGGTGCTTGCATAGTCTATCAATGAGGTCATTTTGAACATTTGAGAGAATCAAAGGCAAGTTAGGCATAGTAAGACTACAAATGATTGCACTGGGTACAAACTAGATATTTGAAAAACTACATAACAGAAACATATTAAACACAAAAAGACTAGATTACCTAAACTGTACAGTAATGGTGCTGATATGAGATTATCATACTGCAAAAAACCCATTGCACATGGACACTATGGAGATCACAAGCATTCAACTGGTCTCTCATTTATATTAAACACTGCTGTACTACGAGGATACAGAATCAAACAGAACTAAATCCAGAATTGTAAAAGTCAAAGGTGGCAATGTAACTTCTAAGGAGGTTTTATAGAGATATTTTAACAAATGTATACATTTCTCAATACATTTTCTCAATAAAAGTAAGAAAATTCACCTACAATGCATATGGAATTTGGTGTTAAGTGACATAGTAGCAAAGCCATTTAGAAAATAACTTCAGTAAATATGAGGTTTGTTTCACATAACATTCAAATGTTAAAGACTTTTGTTAGTCAATGTTTGGTTAATAAATATCTTCTTTTTTTTTTTTTTTTAAATACAACACATTTTCTGCCACTGTATCCAACATTATAGCACATCAAACCAGAATTGCATTACAATATACTTTGATTGCCCAATGATTTTAATTAGATAGTATCCTTAGATATTTATCTTAAGATATTTTACATGAGATCACAGACTTAAAAAGTTATTCCATTAATCCCGTCTCCTTGAGAATGAAGATAAATTACCCTTTAATAATGCCGTCAGTTTTTCCATTTCAGCATTTTCGTTGATATTTTGTAAAACTTTAATTAGTGGTAGGAGAGTTTGTCGGTACCAGACTTCGGCCAAAGCTTGCCTCACAGCCGGGGTTATTTAGGATACTAGAAAGTTTAAATTTTTGTGTAACTTGTCCAAAGGCTTTGATGATAAAAAAAGATGTATGGATCTGGTATATCTATCTTGGACATCCTGCAATTATCAATTAGATCTTGTTTGATTTCAGAATCTTTGCATCTTGGAGCACGTCCACCAGTTGTGGTATGCATACCTATTTTCCTCACCTTTTGCAGATCATTTGATTTGGTATTTCACCCACTCTATATAATTTATCTAGAGTGATGTACCACCTGAATAAGGTTTTATAAACCTGCTCCTTACGATTCACAAAGTGGACAGCTTGTTATGTATTTCTAAGATATTCGGACAGTCTTCTTCACTGATTTTAATGTAAGGTATTACACAGCTTTAAGAATAGCAGAGGATGGATTATCCACAAGCCAAGAGACATACCCACAGACAGTCACTGTTTCGATCTGAAAACAGATCTCATCAGTGTGGGCCTGGTTCCTGGTTAGTGTAGTAGATTTTACTTATGGTAGGCAGAATAGTGATAGAAGCCCTCCAACATACAAAGTACAGTAATATAGAAAATAAATAGTACACTAGTGTTCCCATTTGAATGTCTAAAATAAGTTAAAAAAAAGTAGTCTTTAAGCTTAGCAGAGGATGGGTTATGCACAAAGGCTTCTCTCTTGCAATCCATAACCATATTAAACATGGCTTCCCTTAAGAATATGCCCGCTGTATCAAACAGCTTTGAGCAAAGCTAGGGTTGGATTATACACAAGCTAGGAAACCCACCCACGTGCAGCTGTTTCAAGGATGCGGCCTCTCATCAGTGTGGGACTGGTTCCTTAACTAGTAGTAGTGGACCACAACAATCATTTAATATATGGTGGGCAAAGAGCAATAGAAGCCCTCCACCCCACAGTAGTACAGTAAATAAATAGTAAATCTGTGTTCACATTTGAATATCTAAAACAAGATTAAAAAAACGTGTTTCTTGCCCAGAATCCTGAGAAATACAGTTATTACACTGCATTCTGGGAACCTGGGCAGGGACATGCAAATGTGCCCACAAAGGCTTTGCTCTTGCAATCTATAACCATATCAAACATATATTTAGTTGGTACAAGTCGCCCAGTGCCAAACACATTTTCTTTACACTGGCTCCACCACCGGACTATTTTACTCATATGGGTGAATTTATAGAGCACTGGACTGTGTTTTTAGTGCATGTTATGTATGAATTTGATTCATCAGTTTAGATTAGTGCCTCTTGTATCTGTAACAGGATTATTTCAATCTTATTTCAATGTTATGACCCATTTATATGTATTTTTATTAGGTATGGGAATATAGTGTTCATGTGAGGTCTACAATTTTCACTATTATATATTTTTTATAATTATTGGATGCTATATATTGTGAGTGCACATGGACACCCTTTAGTCCTGGCTTATTTGCCATGACTCTTCTGTTTTTTAAGTAGTACATTCTTAAACAAAACTAAACCGACAGGACTTTAAATCATAATTGTTATTATATGTATCATCACATACTGTATATAGTTGTGAGCAGGCGAGCCAGCCAGAGCTGTTGCTCTTGCTTACGGGCTCGCATAGCGAGCCCACGGCCCTCGCATAGCGACGGCCGCGGGCGTGGGCCTCAGTTGCTGGCATGGAGCGCCAAAGGCGCTCTTTGCCAGCAACTGCGACCCTCGCAAACTTTACATCGCAACGCAAACAACACGACACATCAACTACGACGCTCGCAAACTTTACCTCGCAACGCAAACAACATACGAGACACGTTACCACACATTACGACCTCGCAACAATCGGACGCAACTCGCGAACATTACAAAATTTAAAACACAATAAATGCACACAGCACATACATAAAAAGCTTACCTACAGCAAGAGGGAGCATCCAGGACCTAAAAAAAACAACTTACAACTTTATTTAACTAAAAATAAAAGAGTCTGAACACTAAAAAATTTGCTAAGCGAGAGAAAAAATGGCCGCCGAACAAAACGAAAACGAGGCTACAGCACTCTAAACACGCAAAACACCACAACAAACTCGCAAAACACCACAAACGACCTGCAGATATTCCCCTAAGACGCATACAACAATGCGGAAGTACACAACTACGCTAACGGTTTGGTCTTGCGCACGCACAGTATTACACTGCACACATTCATCACGCTTACACAGCAGCTCCACACCACTAATGCTGCAGCAACATCAAAACAGATTGTCAGCTCTTTAACACAATGCTTCAAAATAGGTAAAGCATATTCATTTATTAATGTATTATATATTTCATTACTATACACCAAACAGCTGTGAGGAATTGACTATGCTGGGATTCGAACCCTGGTTTGCATTTTGCTAAACCTCTTCCCTACCGGTACGCCAGCCTGCCTCTTGCAGATTTACCTGAGATCTGACACCTTGACTCTAAAAGCAATGCAATCAGTGACAACTCTCTTTAGCTGTGTCTGGTCAGCTGTCTGGTTCTTGGCCTATATAAGGCACTTCCTGTCTCTGTTTCCTTGCCAGATTATTGTTGGTTCCTGATCCCTTCAATAAAGCTTGTTCCTGTTTCACCTACAAGTTGCTGAACTGGATTATTGCTGACCTTGGCTACTGGTCTCCACAACCTTGTGATTCCTATATCATTACAGAATAATCTGGCCCTTTCATGGAGACCGCCGGGTCAGATTCTGCATTGGCCCAGCAGGTTGCTTTTACTGCAAGAACTGTGCAGACCCAGGCACAGACCATTCAAGTGCTGCAGGACCAGGTAGCTGAACTGCAGGCCCAACAGGTTGCTTTTACTGCAAGAACTGTGCAGACCCAGGCACAGACCATTCAAGTGCTGCAGGACCAGGTAGCTGAACTGCAAAATAAATTTCAGTCAATGCACAGTGAGTATACCAGCTACATGACGCATGATGTTGCGGCTGCTACTGTTACACCTGCACAAGATGCCCGCTTGCCCCTGCCAGAAAAGTTTGGAGGAGATCGCAAAAATTTTAGGGGTTTCCTAAATCAATGCCGTTTGCACTTCATGATGTTACCTCACCAATTTCCATCTGAAAGAGAGAATGTGGGATTTATTTTTTCACTATTCAAAGATGAAGCCCTGGCTTGGGGCTCCCCTCTTCTGGAACAGGACAGTCCAGTCTTGGGTAATCTTAATGACTTTCTTGAGGCCATGTGCCTAGTTTTTGATGACCCCAATCGATGTGCTACAGCAGAAGCCACTCTCCTTCATTTGCATCAAGGGAGGCGCTCTGTGGCTGAATATGCTGCAGACAGTGGGTTGCTGATACTACCTGGAACCAATCAGCTCAGAGGTTCCACTTCAGAAAAGGTCTCTCAGAAGCTATAAAAGATGAGCTAGCTCGTGTTGGCCTTCCTGCTGACTTTGATGCATTTGTGCGTTTGGCTATTCGTATTGATCAGAGACTTTCTGAAAGAAGATTGGAAAGACAGGGCTCTTTTAGACCAAGTACTACTCCTATTTCCTATTCAAGAATTTCTACTCCAACCCCACAAACACCTTCAGACTCTGAGCCTGAGGCTATGCAGGTAAATCTAATAAGAGGGCCATTATCCAATGAAGAAAAACAGTGGCGACGCACTCACAATTTATGCCTGTATTGTGGTAGTGCAGGGCACTATGCCATCAATTGCACTAGCAAATCCAAAAGAACAATAGCTATGGCTGCTGAGGGTGCACAGATTCGACACCAATCCCAGATTGCAGATCAACTGGATTCTGTCACACAACCCTTGTTTTCTCTGGCTCATGGTGAAGAGGGTATGTTGACTCAACATCCTCATTTTGTAGTACCTATCACGTTGCAATGTGGTGATCATAAAATTTCAACTACAGCTATGATCGATTCTGGAGCAGGCGGAAACTTTATGGACATTAAATTTGCAGCAGGAAATAGAATTCAGTCTATCCCTAATTCTTCACCTGTGTTAATGGAGACAGTGGACGGTTCTCCACTTACGTCGGGCCCGGTTACACATGAGACTGTGCCCTTAAAGTTGACTCTGGAAGTGAATCACCATGAGGCTATATCTTTCCACCTAATTTCCTCAACACAGTTTCCAGTGATTTTGGGGGTACCTTGGCTTGCTCTGCATAACCCACAAATTGATTGGAAGATCAGAACTTTGTCCTTTCCTTCAGAACACTGCTTAATGAATTGTCAACCCACTAAGGTAACACCTGTTGCCACAACAATTAATGAAATGGTTGCTACAAACTTGACTAAGCTTCCTCTACAATATCGGGATTTTGCAGATGTCTGTGATAAGAAGAATGCTGATCAGCTTCCACCCCACAGGCCTTATGATTGCCCAATAGAGCTGTTGCCTGGGGCTGCTATCCCATTTGGCCGTATATATTCCCTTTCTGAGCCTGAATTGAAAGCTCTTCGTGAATCCATACAAGAAAATCTTGCCAAAGGTTTTATTCGACCATCTACTTCCCCAGCAGGAGCTCCTATATTCTTTGTAGAGAAGAAAGATGGCAGCCTACGGCCATGCGTTGATTACAGGGCCATTAATAACATCACATCAAACCGCTACCCCTTGCCTCTCATTCCTAAACTTTTTGAGAGACTTCGCTCAGCTAAAATATTTACAAAGCTTGATCTTCGGGGGGCATATAATCTGGTTCGCATAAGACCAAATGATGAATGGAAAACAGCTTTCAGAACCAGGTACGGGCATTACGAATATCTAGTAATGCCATTTGGGCTTTGTAATGCCCCTGCAACTTTCCAGCATCTTATCAATGATGTACTACGAGATCTCCTGGATCAGTTTGTTGTGGCATATTTGGATGATATCCTAATATTCTCTGATAATCTTGAAAACCACAGAAAACAGGTCCGTATAGTTCTGGAGCGCCTTCGTACCCACCACCTATACATTAAACTAGAAAAATGTGAGTTTGAACAAACAGAAATTCAATTTCTGGGGTATTTCATAACTCCTAAAGGTTTAACTATGGACGCAAGTAAAATTAAAGCTGTGCTGGACTGGCCCATCCCCAAGAATGAAAAAGATGTCCAGAGATTTGTGGGGTTTGCCAATTTTTACAGGCGTTTCATTAAGAATTTCTCTGCCGTTATTACACCGATCACTGAACTCACACGTAAGGGGACTCCTTTTCAGTGGTCCGATAAGGCTGATACCGCATTTTCCCGATTAAAGACTCTGTTTACATCTGCCCCCGTCCTGGTCCATCCTCAGCCGGAATTACCATTTATTGTGGAAGTTGATGCTTCTGATTCAGCTGTTGGTGCTATACTGTCTCAAAGGACTGGACCTAAGATGCTGTTACATCCGTGTGCCTTCTATTCCCGCCAGATGGTGCCAGCAGAAAGAAACTATAACATAGGGAATAAAGAACTATTGGCTATTAAAGCTGCCTTCACCGAATGGAGACATCTCTTGGAGGGAGCTACCCATCCAATTACTGTCCTCACAGATCACAAAAATCTGGAATGTATTCGATCAGCTAAGAGACTGTCAGCCAGACAAGCACGCTGGTCCCTATTTTTCTCGAGGTTTAATTTTTTGGTTACATACCGTCCTGGCTCCAAGAATGGTAAGGCGGATGCCTTGTCTAGAATAGCTGACCCCCTCCATGCTACCGTAACCAAGACCACCATCTTGCCGGAGGATATATTTATAGGAGTTACTTTTCCTTCTGATCTGATGTCTCGCATTAAAAAGGGCTACGCTGAAGACCCAGTTCTTCGTGATCCTCCTCGTGATCACCATATGACGATGCTTAATGGGTTTTGGATTTTTCAACAACGTCTGTTTGCTCCGGAGTCAGTGCGACTGGACCTTTTACGTCTCTACCATGACTCAAAAACAGCAGGTCATCCAGGAATCCGAAAGACACAAGAGCTACTTGCCCGATCCTTTTGGTGGCCCAAGTATTATGAAAATGTTAAGAAGTATGTGTCCTCTTGTGACGTCTGTGCCAGACATAAGACTCCTCGTTCATCCCCTGATGGCTTGCTTCAGCCTCTTCCGATTCTTCATCGTCCCTGGGGATCTATATCCATGGACTTTATTGTGGAACTACCTCCCTCTAAGGAACACACTATCATTCTTGTTGTTGTGGACAGGTTAACTAAGATGGGTCATTTCATACCAGCTCGTGGTCTCCCTTCAGCTAAACAGACGGCTGACCTGGTTATTCGGGAAATATTTCGCTTGCATGGAGTGCCTGATGAAGTAGTTTCTGACAGGGGAGTGCAGTTTACATCTCGTTTTTGGAAACATTTTTGTTCTAACCTAGGTATTAATGTAAATCTGTCGTCAGCTTTTCATCCACAAAGTAATGGACAGACTGAGCGAACCAACCAGACTTTGGAGCAATATTTGCGGTGATATATTAGTTACCTGCAGGATGACTGGCTGGATTTTTTACCCACTGCGGAGTTTGCCTATAACAATGCCCAACACTGCTCCACTTCTCTGAGCCCATTTTTTGCCAATTATGGTTACCATCCAACCTTTCTAGTGAGTCTCCCGATTACTTCTCCCGTTCCTGCAGTCACTGACCGGCTAACCGCCTTACGTGATTCCCAAGCACTGTTGAAAGAGACTCTTTTGGAGGCTCAGGAATGTTACAAAAGAGCTTCTGATAGGCATAGAAAGGAGGCCCCAGTCTATCATGTTGGTGACAAGGTGTGGCTTTCAACAAAGAATCTTAAGCTTCGGATTCCTTCTCATAAATTGGGTCAAAGGTTCATGGGACCTTTTGAGATCATTGCTCAGATCAATGCTGTCACTTTCCGTTTGCAACTTCCAAATTCCCTGAAAATACATCCAGTGTTTCACGCTGCACTGCTTAAACCTTTTCATGAAAATACTTTCCCTGGCCGAGCCCTACCTGCCCCACCTCCAGTCCTCGTGGATGGCGAAGATGAATACGAAGTGGAAAAAATTCTTGACTCCAGGATCTTCTAACAAGCTTCAATATGTGGTTCGGTGGAAAGGCTATGGTGAAGAGGATAGATCGTGGGAACCAGTGGACAATATTCACTCTCCTGATAGAGGTGGGGGTAATGTGACTCTAAAAGCAATGCAATCAGTGACAACTCTCTTTAGCTGTGTCTGGTCAGCTGTCTGGTTCTTGGCCTATATAAGGCACTTCCTGTCTCTGTTTCCTTGCCAGATTATTGTTGGTTCCTGATCCCTTCAATAAAGCTTGTTCCTGTTTCACCTACAAGTTGCTGAACTGGATTATTGCTGACCTTGGCTACTGGTCTCCACAACCTTGTGATTCCTATATCATTACAACAGCATTAACTACCTTACAATTTCATTGCCGTCATTTTTTGACGGGCAATTCGCTAGTTTATAATAACACATTGCTAGATTGTAAAAGAATGTAATAAAGGTTCTGTGTAAATGTTTAAATACAACAGCATGACACTGGTAGTGTGACTGAACTCTCCTACAGAAGTGTCTTTAAATCACAAATTATAGTGCTGCATGTTACATGTGTACAAGATGGTAGTGTGCAGGAGAGAAATGAGGCATGAGGGAGGTTTCAGAAGCTAAGAGACTGTTACTCTCTAGGGGCCTCATTCAATTTCTACGTTTTTGAGCTGCGGTCCGATCCGGTTACGAGCCTCTAGCTGCGATCCCTTGTGATTTGCTCAATCGTAGCTTACTTCCGTCAAAGCCTTTGATCTTTCGCGGCCACAAGAGTTGCGGCCTCAAGAAATCCCAATTTGCTATTCAGTTGCTACGATTTACCCTCCGTCAAGCCCCTAAATGGCTAAACGCGAACGACAGCTTACTTACACCAAAGAGGTGCCGTAGCAGTCTTACTTCCAAACGTAGCACTAATTAAGCAAATACATTTTTTTATTAGAAGTGAAAGTGATGTTTGGTCTTAGATTTAATAGCACAACATTCTCACACTCTCAAATCGGCAAAAGAAAACCATTTGATTTCATGTTCAGACCCAACGGCTGCTGGATTAGCCTTCGTCAAGCCCTAAAATCAAACCTCAGGTTACTTGGGCCACAGAGGTGTTGCAAAGGTCTTACTTACAAAACGTAGCACTTATTAAGAAAATAAAAAAGCCATCTTGTATTCTCATGAAAGTGATGTTTGGTCTTTGAATTAATAGCACAACAGTCCCAAGGTTGCAAATCGGCCAAAAGAAGTACTTTATTTAATGTTCAATTTCGTGTCACAGCCATCATGTAAAGTGCTACGGGCTTGGAGGTCATTCACCCTCAAAGCCTGTATGGGCTTGAATAGCAAGTTACGCGCTTGGAGGTAATTCAAGCCCGTAGGACTTTGAACAGAGATTAAACCTGAAATAAAGTATTTGATTTTGGCGATGTGCAAGCTTGAGAATGTTTTGCTATTAATCCTCATGTCACCCATTGTGTCCCCATCATTTTCAGTGCTTTACAGTGCTGGATTGAATTTATATTTGCATTTACAGTACTCTGAGATTGCGGGCTTGAAACACGATTTACAGGCTTGCGGCAAATGCCTACGGCCCATAGCATAGTTTGTAGTTAGAGGGAAAGGGGACGTTGTTGAGGCTCCGGCTAATTGAATACCAACGTAAACGTAGAGCTAAACCGGGCCGTAACCCGATCGCAAGGAATTGCAGACTTGCTGCCGAGTTACGGCCCCGATTAGAATGAGGCCCTATGGGCCTCATTTAATTGTGATTTGGCCAATTGAATAGGGCTCTATATAAGCATAGAGCATATTTTTTACAGAAGTTTTTAGTTTGTGAATTTCTATCCAAAAGCAAGGTCTTCACTAACTAAAAACATCTGTAAAAAAAAAATGCTATGTGCTTATATAGAGCCCTATTCAATTGGCCAAATCGCAATTGAATGAGGCCCTAGGTCTCTTACAAGTAACGGAGTGTACATTCTGTATGAAAATTACTTTGAGGAGGATCCAATTAATTGAAATCCTGAGGCAATGTAACAGGGAAACACTAGGAGGTGCTGTATTCCATGACTTTCATTTCAGGTCACCAGAGTTAGTAGTGTTATTAAAAACCCTGGCCTCTTCAAATGAATCAACGGAAAGGAGGTTATAAAAATAATTATGAGAAGTATTAATGCTCTATATACTGCCTAATGATAAATAATCATAGTATAAATATTAATTATTGTGTGTACATATATATATCACATATAATAGTTGTCAAACTATGAATCGTTGTCACGCTTTGCGAGCTCACAAGAACTGCGTCCCTTGCGAAGCGAGGAACGAAGTTCGGGCCGCAAATGCGGATCCTCGCAAAGCGAGGGGCCGCATTTGCGGAAGGTGGAGGCTCCAACGTCGGATGCAATGAGCCAAAAGCTAATTGCAGGCCGCAAATGCGGACCCTCGCAAAGCGAGGGGCCGCATTTGCAGAGGTGGAGGCTCTACGGCACCTCACAAGCAGTTACACCCACAGAAGCGGTACTTTGAAAAAATAGATCCTACACGCAATGACTAAATACGGACTTGCAGAAAAAAATACGAGCCGCGGGACTTAGAAAGAAAAAATTACGGACTTACACTAAAAAAATACGAGCCACGGGACATTACGTACTCGCAAAAATACGACCTTAACGGCCAAAACGCACTCAGCGGAAAACATTAAAAAAACAATAAATACACACAAAAATGACATAAAAACCTTACCTACAGCAAGGGGGGCACCAAGGACCTCTGCAAGTGAAGTTACAACTCAATTTAAGTCCAAATTACCGAGTTTAGACACACGAAAATCTCCTAAGCAAGAGAAAAAATGGGCACCGAAAAAAAAACGAAAACGAGGCTACACGACCCTAAAGCCGCAAAACACCACCAAACAAATACGGCTTTTCAAAAAAGATGTACGAGGTACAAGATACACTTTTAGCAAGGACGCTAAATCATCCACACCCGCGTACCACATACACATTCGCCGCCATTTTACAACACTATCTTACATAATGCGGAACTACACAGCTACCCTAACGGCTTCCCCTAGCGCACGCAGCCTATTTACACTACGCACTGCACACATTGCTGACACTTACACCTCAGCTCCACAACAGTGCAAACCTACATTGGATGCTGCAGGAACATCAAAACAGATTGTCAGCTCTTCAGCACAATGCTTTCTGCATAAATTACTTACAAATAGGTAAAGTATATTAATTAATTAATTATTTAATTAGCATACAAAAATACATATACAAAAAAAAAAAAAACACTATCGCAATAAACACAAAAGCCATTTACTGCGCGCCTCACAACGAGCGCCAACGCTGTTCATAGCACACAAACTACAACAGGGGACAGCCTTGCAATAAGCGCAAAAAGCAGATCAGAGCTGACCTTACAAGACAGGAAAAGCGCCTCTGATAAAAAGAAAATACAGCAACCAAGAGCCGAAGGCGCTCAGCGCGAGGCTTGCAATGAGCGCCGAAACATCTTAGACCACCAAACAAATTTATGTCTGTGGCAAACAGCATTACCTGCCTTACAATTTTATTGCCCCATAATTTTTGACGGGCAAGTCGCTAGTATATGTTGTAACCGTTTGCTGCCTAGAGGATGGTGCCAAGTAAAGTAGTGTAAAGAGTTCTTGACAGGAGTGACAGAGTTAAACTTCTAAAGAACTCCTAATTGTTGCAGGTGCAACTTCCCTTTAAAGCCTGGAAAGCAGACATGGGGAAGTTGCTGATTAGGCTCTGAGTGTGAGGAGTCTGTGTGGAGCTGCAGTCTATGGGAGAAGCTGTGAGGTGAGACAGTCAGGAAGACTGGATCCTGAGAGCTGAGCTGATATAAGCTCTGAAGTAAGACAGTCAGGAAGACTGCTTATAATGCAGATTAAAGTACAGAGAGACACTGGCAAGTAAGTTGGATTGTCTGGAGAATACAGCCAGCAGCCTAAGCAGAGGCACTGAGTGCTTCAGTGTGACGTGAGAGGAGGAAGAGACAGAGCTCCTGAAAAGGACCTGGCAGAACTTCCAGAGCAGCACAGGAAGTTGCCAGTAAGAGGGTCAGTCTGTGTGACTGCAACAATACTCACATGAGAGACTGTCTACTGTAAAAGTAGAGGACCAATAAAGGATCCATTGCAGCTGAGAAGCTGAAAGAGACTGAACTTAAAGGCACCACCCCTCTGAGTGAACAGCTATTGTTTTACCTGCAGACAGAGAAGTGGTCTCAGGGCTAGTCAGGGTGTAGTCAGGGTGTTCCTGAAAATTAGCAAGCCCGTTTCTGTAGATGTTTCTTTTATGCTGAAGTTAAGCTATTGTTTGTTTTTGAAAGCCTTTATTAAAACAAAGCTAAAAGTATATCGGACTCCGTGGTTTATGGGAAAATCACCGGAGCAACCAGTAGCCTAAGGCCGGCCCTGTCACAATGTATATATATAATAGGAAATTGCCAAAAATGAGTAAAATAGTGAGGCTGTCAATGGTGTTTGCCACACAATGCAAGGCTATGGGCCCTCTGAGCACTTTTTATGTCCATCGGCCTTGTTTTCATTGTGTTGCGTTTTTTCGGCAGCCATTTATTTTCTTGCTTAGGCGATTTTCGTTCATGAAAAAAATCCAAATATGCCTCAAAATAACTTGCAACCTCACTCGCAGGCTCCCTGGCTCTCCCACTGTACTGTGTGTAAGTTAATTTGAGGCATATTTGTGTTTTTTTTCAGGTCTTTCCAGTTCCGTGGTTGGGGCGTTAACGTTGATTTTTGCGAGCCACACAGTGCATGTACGGGTTTTGGTCCTAAGTCGTAAGTCCTGCTTGCCCCGCTGGCGATGCCGCTAGCCCTGCAGCCTAAGTCCCGCTTGTCTCAAATGCTCGCCTCGCAAAGGCTTTGCGAGGCTCTCAGTGCAATGAGCGCCTTTAACGCTCATTGCAGCCTAAGTCCTGTGTGCGAGGCTCGCAGTTGCGGCCCTACGGGACACAAAGTGTGACCAACATCGTAAGCGTTCCCAACACTGACAACTATAATAGTAATATATATATATATATATATATATATATATATATATATATATATATATATATATATGCAGTGGATATAAAAAGTCTACACACCCCTGTTAAAATGTCAGGTTTCTGTGCTGTAAAAAAATGAGACAAAGATAAATCATTTCAGAACTTTTTCCACCTTTAATGTGACCTATAAACTGTACAACTCAATTGAAAAACAAGCTGAAATCTTTTAGGTAGAGGGAAGAAAAAATATAAAAATAAAATAATATGGTTGCATAAGTATGAACACCCTTAAACTAATACTTTGTTAAAGCACCTTTTTATTTTATTACAGCACTCAGTCTTTTTGGGTATGAGTCTATCAGCATGGCACATTTTGACTTGGCAAGATTTGCCCACTCTTCTTTGCAAAAACACTCCAAATCTGTCAGATTGTGAGGGCATCTCCTGTGCACAGCCCTCTTCAGATCACCCCACATATTTTCAATCGGATTCAGGTCTGGGCTCTGGCTGGGCCATTCCAAAACGTTAATCTTCTTCTGGTGAATCCATTCCTTTGTTGATTTGGATGTATGCTTTGGTTCGTTGTCATGCTGAAAGATGAAGTTCCTCTTCATGTTCAGCTTTCTAGCAGAAGCCTGAAGGCTTTGTGCCAATATTGACTGGTATTTGGAACTGTTCATAATTCCCTCTATCTTAACTAAGGCCCCAGTTCCAGCTGAAGAAAAACAGCCCCAAAGCATGATGCTGCCACCACCATGCTTCACTGTGGGTATGGTGTTCTTTTGGTGATGTGCAGTGTTGTTTTTGCGGCAAACATGTCTTTTGGAATTATGGCCAAAAAGTTCAACCTTGGTTTCTTTAGACCATAACACCTTTTCCCACATGCTTTTGGGAGACTTCAGATGTGTTTTTGCAAAATGTAGCCTGGCTTGGATGTTTTTCTTCGTAAGAAAAGGCTTTCATCTTGCCACTCTACCCCATAGCCCAGACATATGAAGAATACGGGAGATTGTTGCCACATGTACCACACAGCCAGTACTTGCCAGATATTTCTGCAGCTCCTTTAATGTTGCTGTAGGCCTCTTGGTAGCCTCCCAGACCAGTTTTCTTCTCGTCTTTTCATCAATTTTGGAGGGAGCTCCAGTTCTTGGTAATGTCACTGTTGTGCCATATTTTCTCTACTTGAAGATGACTGTCTTCACTGTGTCCCATGGTATATCTAATGCCTTGGAAATTATTTTGTACCCTTCTCCTGACTGATACCTTTTAACAATGAGATCCCTCTGATGCCTTGGAAGCTCTCTGTGGACCATGGCTTTTGCTGTGGGATGCAACTAAGAACATTTCAGGAAAGACCAACTAGAGCAGCTGAACGTTATTTGGGTTTAATCAGAGGCACTTTAAATGATGACAGGTGTATGCTGACTCCTATTTAACATGATTTGGAATGTGATTGCTTAATTATGAACACAGCTACATCCCCAGTTATAAGAGGGTGTGCAGACTTATGCAAACACATTATTTTTTATTTTTTTTCTTCCCTCCACCTAAAAGATTTCAGTTTGTTTTTCAATTGAGTTGTACAGTTTAAAGGTCACAGTAAAGGTGGAAAATGTTCTGAAATGATTTATCTTAGTCTCATTTTTTTACAGCACAAACCTGACATTTTAACAGGGGTGTGTAGACGTTTTATATCCACTATATATATATATATATATATATATATATATATATATATATATATACCATGTGTTAGCCAGTCAGTAGTCAACATCTAATACAATTTCTCCACTTGTTTTCCACCAAACTCCTTGCACATTAGCCACAGTTCATTATGGGTTGTGTTTTAATATTATTTTAATCCCTCAAATTCTGGTTTAGTGATGTTCCCTGAATATGTGAGTATTGATGTATGCTGTGATTCTATCTGAATTAATCATACATGCAATAAAAAGAGACAAATAAGTAGTTCTTCCTTTCCAACATTGTTGGGCTATGTCTGTTAACTTCACGATGAATGATATTATTCTGCTACATATACAAATCTTAGTACAAAGTGCCAAGATGAATATTTTGATATAAGCCTCTCTGCCAAATACATTGTTTTATTGTCTCTGGGTATGTTATTCAGTCAGTGTGTCACCAGTCAAACAAAAACATTACAACACATCTTGTAAACTGTAAGGTAGAAGGTAGTGAACCTGTAGAACTTGTTTCTCACTAACAATTGAGAAAGTTGCCCTACGTATATCACAGTTTTTTAGGTATTTTAAACATTTGCCTAAAACCAGGGGCATATAATAGTTAATAAATTAAAGTCTCAATAAGTTTTGTTAACCTCCAAAAAATATTTTGCCCAGTTCTTCAAAAGGGCCTTCTGTAAGTGTGGGACATCATACCCTAATCAAAAGATATCTGTGACAGTCTCAGAAGAAGAATTGTTCCTGCTGTTTGATATTGTATACTAGTCATTTGCCCGTCATAAGTGACGGGATAATATATATATATATATATATATATATATACAGTAGGGGGGAAAAGTATGTGATCCCCTGCTGATTTTGACACCCCCCCAAAGCATAATGTTTCCACCTCCATGTTTGACAGTGGGGATGGTGTTCTTGAAGTCATAAGCAGCATTCCTCCTCCTCCAAATACGTTGAGCTGATGCCAAAGAGCTCGATTTTGGTCTCATCTGACCACAACACTTTCACCCAGTTCTCCTCTGAATCATTCAGATGTTCATTGGCAAACTTCAGATGGGCCTGTACATGTGCTTTCTTGAGCAGGGGGCCTTCCGGGCTCTGCAGGATTTCAGTCCTTCACACCATAGTGTGTTACAAATTGTTTCCTTGGTGACTATGGTGTCAGCTGCCTTGAGATCATTAACAAGATCCTCCCGTGTTGTTCTGGCCTGATTCCTCACCGTTCTCATGATCATTAAAATTCTACAAGGTGAGATCTTGCATGGAGCATCAGACAGAAGAAGACTGACCGTTATTTTGTGTTTCTTCCATTTGCAAATAATCGCACCAACTGTTGTCACCTTCTCACCAAGCTGCTTGGCGATGGTCTTGTAGCCTCTTCCTACCTTGTGAAGGTCTACAATCTTGTCCCTTACATCCTTGGACAACTCTTTGGTCTTGGCCATGGTGGAGAGTTTGAAATCTGATTGGTTGATTGCTTTTGTGGACAGGTGCCTTTTATACAGGTAAAAAACTGAGATTAGGAGCACTCCCTTTAAGAGAGTGCTCTTAATCTCAGCTCCTTACCTGTTTAAAAGACACCCGGGAGCCAGACATCTTGCTGATTGATGGCGGATCAAATATCTATTTCCCTCACTGACCTGCAAATCAATTTATAACTTTTTTGACATGTATTTTACTTGTTTTTTTTATTTTTATTCTGTCTCTCACTGTTAAAATACACCTACCATTAAAATTATAGACGGATCATTTATTTGTCAGTGGACAAACATTCAAAATCAGCAGGGCATCGAATACTTTTCCCCCCACTGTATTTTTCCCACACACCCTTTCCCTGTATCTATTTCCCCCTCTCCCTCCCCTGCGTCTTTTCCCTCCCCCTCCCCTGTGTCTCTCCCCTCCCCTGTTTCTCTTCCACCACTCTCTCCCCTGTATCTCTTCCCCAATCACCTGCATTTCTTCCTCCCTCTCCCATGTATCTCTCCTTGTGTCTCTGCCCTCTCCCCTGTGTCTCTTTTTCCTCTTCCCTCCCCTGTGTCTCTTTTCCCTCTTCCCTCCCCTGTGTCTCTTTTCCCTCTTCCCTCCCCTGTGTGTTTTTTTCCCTCTTCCCTCCCCTGTGTCTCTTCTCCCTCTTCCCTCCTCTGTGTCTCTTCTCCCTCTTCCCTCCCCTGTGTCTCTTTTCCCTCTTCCCTCCCCTGTGTCTCTTTTCCCTCTTCCCTCCCCTGTGTCTCTTTTCCCTCTTCCCTCCCCTGTGTCTCTTTTCCCTCTTCCCTCCCCTGTGTCTCTTTTCCCTCTTCCCTCCCCTGTGTCTCTTTTCCCTCTTCCCTCCCCTGTGTCTCTTTTCCCTCTTCCCTCCCCTGTGTCTCTTTTCCCTCTTTCCTCCCCTGTGTCTCTTTTCCCTCTTTCCTCCCCTGTGTCTCTTCCCCCTTCTTCCCTCCCCTGTGTCTCTTCCCCCCTTTCCCCTGTCTCTTCCCCCCCCCCCCCCCTAGCAACATTATTACTAATACAGGGCCTTTCCACATGTTCCTGATGGGATGCACTTACCGCTTCATATTTTATGTCTCAATGTAGTCTGATTTGTTTCGCATAATTATTTGTGCATTGTGACATGTTTATTTTATGCTAGAACTTGTAGAGCAGTAGATAAAGGTTACACATGTTTTAATATGTAAAACCATAGACTTGTAAGAGGGTGTACTTTCTTATAGGTATATATTCTTTTTATGCAATGCAATTGGTTATATGAACTATACTCTAAAAAAATGAGATCACTGTAAATAGTAGATAATTTTGGAAATGTCATTATGCCAGTTTTATCTCACATAATAATGTCTTTGTATATAATTGTTAATATTATTTCTCTAGGGTTTTTATCTTTTGTTTCACTGACTATATTTTCTGTGGCATGTGATAGTTGTACAACTGTCTTAACACTCTTATTGTGTACATATATAATCAGATTTCATCATTTGCATTATACGACTTCATCATACATTCTGTATTTATATTCAGTATTTTAAAATAGACATTTTAAATAGTTAAATCTCCTGGTAGACTTCATTCTTTACATAAGTCAATACTTTTCTTTTGAACGTGTTTTTTATGGTCTTTGAACTTCATTGTGGCAAAATCACAGCAAGCCAATGTCTCTCTAAGGAGTTTTTGACCTACTTTGTAGCTATCAGTTCTCTCCAGCTAAAATATAGAACCTGTTTGAAGTCTGGGGAATTTACACAATGAGCTGTCATGGATTTCTTTTTTAACTTTAAGCCTACACACACACACATAAAGAAGATTAACATATCCTTGAGATGAATAGACAGGCTCCTACAATCATTCACATTTTTAGTTTATGTTAAAAATACAGGGTATGGCATTAGGGTTTTAAACATGAAATGTCTGACAATAATGTATATTTATATACTTTAAATGACCCCTTCCTTGAATAACATGTTTCCAGATCAGTACTAAGGCCAGCTCCACAGAGAGACTGTGATATCCTGTATAAAGCATATGAGCTGATCATTAATAAAGTCTTATTCAGTGAGATTCTGTTTCACAAGACATGACTAAGCAGGCTTTTGTTAGATGGTAACAGAAAATAGGCCCATGATACAAGCTCTAGCTGTGCAAGTAATATATCAAATAAGGTTCAATAAGGGATTTAATGTCGCTAGAATATTTTCAATAATGCTATTTTGCGTGCAGTGTCAGAAACCATTGCATCCATTAATTTTATAGTAAAATAATTTATAAACCTACTATGGCCATCTTAAATATCTCTAATAGTTCATAGCAAAAAAAGCACCAAGGCAACCAACAGCAACACCTCATACTTGTGCCCCAGCTGATAAATGTCTGCAGGGTCAAAGTCATATACTGAATGGAGACTTAAAGATGGAAAAAAGGCCAAATCTATGGAATGATAAGACAGCAGGGTAAGAAATGTGCCCACTTAATAAGTCTTGTATGACCTCAAAATTGTCTTCCCAATCTATTTCTCTAAACTGCTGTAACACAAATTGTTCTTCTTACCCTGCTTAACCCAGTTTTGATGCTGGCTGGTCCAAGCAGTGTACTTTTAAGATTAAAAGATTTTAACAGCTTAATAGCTTTCTTTGTTTGAAATTTCTAAGTAGACATTTGGGTCTGAAGTACTCCAATTAAAAAAGAAAATGAAGCCAGCAACTTTCCCCAGTATATATTTAATATTATTGCAGTCTAGAAAGTGTTCCTGATGTGTTATTAGGATAGTAGTAAAAAATTCAGGGAGGTAACGTCTTCAGAGATAAATCTTTATTAAAGGGGCACTGTAGTCATTCAAACTGTTCATCAGATACAGATAGACCAGTGAAAAAAAAAAAAATAACATTTACATTTAAATAATGTTGTTTTACCCACATAGCTTTGTGTTAATATGTGCTTCTGATACTCCTTACAACCATCACCAGGGTCCTGCATTAGTAATGAGCAGGGGTGTGTAGTAGCTGTAGCCAATAGACTGCATACTGAATTGTGCATTAGAGTCTATGGAGCTCGCTGTGACTAACAGCTCTGTCAGTTAGCCCACCCCAGCATGTGCAAAACAGTGGTGGTGTCACTACGCCATACCTAACACAATGTGCTATCTATCTATCTTTTTCTTTCCAATATCTATAAAGAGGCTTTATATCAGAGAGAGAAAGACATAGGCCCATCCTTCTCAACTAATGCTTCACCCCACAAACCCTTAAATATACAACGTTCGGTCACTTTATTTGAACAAATACACATTCTTTTTTTCTGAGTTTATGTTATTGGAGGTCACTTTCAGGTACATTTCAGTAGTTCTGTCCCAGCTATGGTGTTTGCCATTTTTATTTCTTGAATAGAAAACTCCTCTCCTGGATTCTTCCAGCCACATAGATCAGTTTAACATACTCTCACACATGCAGCCTCTCACACATGCAGCCTAAATAAGTCTTGCCTACAATAATTACAGGTGCAGATAACTGTACTGCAATAGACCCCTTAATGTCATCCGGACTGGACTGGGCATATGGCTTAGTTTAGCCTAAGGTTGACATGTATGTCTTATACCATTTTATTATACCTTTGTACAGCTTTATAATAACTTCAGACCAGAGGCAATGTATTCTTGATAGGGCATCAGCATGTGTGTGTTCTGATCCTGCCTTATGTTCTATGGTAAATTTATACTGTTGCAATGAAAGAATCCACTGCATTAGCCTATCGTTTCTCTCTTGATCCATTGCTATATTTCAAAAGGTTTCTCTATGATAGTTAGAATTATCAATGGATCCCTTAATTGGAACAGGGACTTGTAAACTGACATTCTGTACAAGACAGACAGTAACAAAGTACTTAATACATTTAAGGCCAACAGAACCTTCTCATAATTATATTTAAGGTTTTGTTTGCTCCCAGGTGGCCTTCAAAAAGATGCCTGTTGGCCAGTTCAATAACTTTCTTTCTATGCCCTTTAAACACTAGCAACTAGTCCCATCATTATTCTTGACTATCTGATACAGGTGATCTCTTTTTAACCCAAAACAAGGACCTTGAGGATTTTCTCTTACTCCATTCGCCCTTGCTCGCAGCGTACAGCCCGTTGCTCACGCTGAGGCCCTGCAGCCACCTCCTCCCCACAATACCCCGCCGCTGGAGAGAGGGAGCAGAACTCCATGCCCCATTACACCCATCAGACTACTTACATTAATTGGAGCATCTCAATTCACCTCCGCCATGTCTCCCCTGCCTGCACATTTTCTGAACAGCTTCGATGAATGTAAGTAGTCTGATGGGTCTGATCGGGCCCATGAAGGCCTGGCATTGGGGGACATGAAGGCTTAGCCTGGGGGGACATGGCATCATGGGCTGGAGGCCATAAACGTCGCAACGCAAATAACACGGCACACACATTACGACACTCGCAAACACCATACCACACACGTTCACACGCATTACAGCCTCGCAACACTCGGACGCAACTCGCGAACATTACAAAATTAAAAACACAATAGATACACACAGCACATACATAAAACACTTACCTACAGGGAGCATCCAGGACCTAAAAAATGCAACTTACACCTTCGTTTCAATAAAAATAAAAGAGTTTGGACAATAAAAAATTTGATATGCTAGAGAAAAAATGGCCGCCGAACAAAACGAAAACGAGGCTACAGCACTCTCAACACGTAAAAAACACCACAACACACTCGCAAAACAACACCCGAAACTCGAAAAACACCACGAAGCACCGACGGCTAATCCGCAAACACCCATAACACAGATAACCCGCCATTTTACGCCAATGCGGAAGTACACCACTACGCTAACGGTTTCGTCTCGCGCACGCACACTCATACACTGCACGCGTTCATCACGCTTACACAGCAGCTACACACCACTAATGCTGCAGCAATATGAAAACAGATTGTCAGCTCTTCAACACAATGCTTCAAAATAGGTAAAGTATATTCATTTATTCATCTACTATATATTTTAGTATTACACACCAAACAGCATTAGCTACCTTACGATTTGATTGCCGTCATTTTTTGACGGGCAATTCGCTAGTGTGAATATAAAGATGACAGTGAGCTTTACTTCTTGGTTTCTGATTTTGCATCATCACAGATGAAGGAATATGAGGTAAAGATTTAGATTAGATGATTAGATTTCTATCTCTATGATAGTTACCTTGCTTATTGCTATTCTGCTACTATAGCTGAGAGCACTCCTACCCTATCTTACTTTCTTCCCTATTCTGTTAGTAAGTATAAAAATAATACTAAATGAAGAGTCAAGGTTTCTAAACATTTTTCTAGTGGCACTGTAGTGTCCGTATAATAAGGGTTCCTTTGTTTATTTAACTGATTAGCATGGAAATGATTATTAACAGAAATACAATGATCATCCAGGGACACAACCTAGCCCTATGACCATCAGATGTCCAGTTAGTGGAAAAGAGTGTGCCATTGAAGCTGTCCTGATAGGATTGTTTGTAGCAAATAAAGGGAAACCTAGAGCTGTCTAGTAGACATTTTAGTAATGCCTACTGGACAGATCCCTGGAACTAAAAAGCAAGTAAAAAATGCATCTCATTTGGACTCTAAAACACTAACATTAAGCGCTATTGGAAATCACTAATTTACACTTTTTCAACATATACTTCCTATAATTCAAGAAGATTTATTTACATATAGTCCTTCACATCATATGATTCAGAGTCGTAGAAGCGAGAAAATGTTCATTGAGCAAATGGATAAAACTCTCATCTAAATTTAACAAAACTTATGGATAATGATAAGTTCTTAGTGGAAGCCAGAAAGCGAAAGTTAAAGTAACAATACTAATTGCTTGTGTACCATATACTGTATATCATTGGATGCCAGTCTCTCCAAAGTACAAAATCTTTCTCAGATAGCTGTGGATTCATCATCACCTTTCAGCAGGCCAGGATTGGAAACTATAAGCCAGAATGTCCATTACTACACACACAAGTTCCTATGGATCAGCATCTTGCTGTACTTGAAATCTAAGAATGTCCAAACTATAAAGTTCCAAGCAGTCTGCAATACTCCATGGGCTTTATTTTAATATGACAATACCCCAGTAGTGGCCTTCATAAAGAAACGGGAAACACTGAACATCATGATTATATACTTCGTCCTTCTACATTGGATTTGGTCTTCACCATAGGCACTTAGTACTCCTGGTCTAAGCACTATGGAGCAGCAGGGGGGCCTGACTGCATTATCTTGCACATCAGAAATTTGTATTGTAGTGTCAAAATTTTAATGTACTTCCATGAATGTTAATACTTTTATCGTTATTTAACAGTATAATATACCAATATATTATACACTATGCTAATTTCTTCCATTTTCTCCTATTTTATCTGCTGCTTTGTTGCTTTATTGCTTTATTAGCCATTTGTATGAAATCATTTAAGAGATGCCTTTTAAAAATTTAACAAATTCATTATACCTATTTTTTTCACAAGTGATACCTATTTTTTCACATAAATGTGCCACGGAACTAGATGAACAAGATAGATTTTTGGAGGAGGAGCTTGAGAGAGAAAGGATTTGTTAATCAGAGAGCAGTCAAAATAAGTCTGTATTCTGGTAAAGAACATGCAGAACTTCAAAAACCAGACAGGACTTAGTATAGCTTTATTTATAAATATTCACACATTCACAATGTATTCCTCTGGTCTGGAGATTTTGATGAACTTTACTATTGGGTGCTTTACAGATGGTCTCTCTGGTTTAGGGGCCTTGAGATGGAAACAATTGTACTGTGAAGGGGGATGTCTCAATGAACCTGGCTTTAAATTTGGATTATCTGAAGGTATGGTGATTAGGTCGGTGTACCATAAAGTTGTTCATATGGAGTTGGTTTGGTTTTAGAGTCATGAAGGTGGGAGTGTAAGTTTAGGGTTGGATAACTTATGGTGCTTTTATCTCAAGTGAAGAGTCATATCTCGGTGTACCATGTAATTCCTTCCTCTTGTATAGTATTCCTTGGCCAAAAGAAGCCACTGAGGACAAAGTATATTGCAGCAGCAAAGAAGCCGTTATAAGAGACCCACTCATATAAACAACAAATCTTGTTCAGGGGTTGAGAGTTTTCAAATAAATCTGCTTCAAATTCAGTGAATGGAATGTCCTCAATCAAAACAGCAGAATGAACATTAAAGAAGACTAACAGAAACACCAGCATGATGCCCCCTGTATACTCAGCACAATCCTGCAGGTTGGGCCCACAACAAAGATACCATGACTGCCCCTGGTAACAGATAACCAGAGACCTCAATAACTATTGATTAATAAATATCTATGAACATTTTTTCATTCATTTACCTCAAATGAATGTGTTATTTTATAATATGAGGTTATTTAATAATACAACCTCTTACTAAAACTGTAAATGATTTGCCTATGCAGCAAAGAGAGATATATAGTATGTAGCTGATGGATAGTTTTCTGTACCTGTAGGGTTTTGTCATATTATCTCAACTCTACTTGTTTGGTTGGTTGGCCTCTACCAGCCAATGAGATCTACAGACTAATCTATTCTCCTTGTCCTTCTTTTAGTTTCAATTAATTTTAAACATGGTTTACTTTAATATATCCATATGCAAGCAGTGACTGGTATATTGTTGCAAAGTATTATACAGGTAATTTGACCTTGTTACCTATTATCTGAATCACAAATAAACAACATCATACTCAGTCAGAACAAAGATATAGGTGAAACAGAAGACTCCTTTGTTTACTCCTTTATATACAATTTTACTGTACAATACATATAACATGATACAAATTACAGTGTTAGAACAGAACACGGTCCATTTATATTTGCATGTTTTTATATCTGGAATTTTGCTTTACAATAGTTAAACTACATACACACTTCTAGGTTTCTTGTCTAGTAGGTGCTACATGACAGTGATGTGTCATGATTTTATATATGGGTCTATCACTCAGTTTTTATTAGTTGATTTATATATAAAATGTTCCTTTTGAATAATATCCTGGCTATAATTTTAACTCTTTTAGATAAAGCCCCCGTATATTTATTTTATTGTTTATTGTTCTACTTTTGCTGAGTACTAGGAAAAACTTTTATTCACTTTTTTCTGCTTTATTCAAACTCTGCCTAAAACAATATGTATAAATGACAGATTATCAAAATTCTGCAAGCTCAAAGCTTAATTAACATTAGTGGTAATGATCACTGCACTCTGCATACATAATACATATTACTAAATATATGCATGCATATGCTACTAATTACAACAACTCTATAACAATGCAAAATAATTTTAGCCCCCTCGCCCATCCTCCTTTGTAACTTTGGAATGAGAATAGCTTACATTTATAAATCACTTGATGATTGATACCTTATAGAGAAAAGGGCTATAGTTTGTGGTACAAAAACAATAATACAACCACAAAAAAATTATTTACCTTTGTTTTTGTCTCTTCATGAATTGACTGTATCAGTTCATGTAAAAATATGGGAAAGTATAATATTATGAAGCACCACAAGTACTTTTAATATTGTTTGAAAAATGTGGAGAAGAGAAGCTAAGAAAAGGGGACAGAGGAAGGAAGAGCGGAGAGACAGGGTGACCAACATTGCTCAGGCAGTTTCACGTGGCATGGCACTCCTATGCAAGTTTTGTAAAATATGTCTTTCTTCCAGACTCCCTATTAATATGGGGCAACAGGAGGGCCACATAGGAGGGCTAGGTTGTGACCCTGGATGGTGGACACTAGTTTGAATAATCCAGCTGTAAGGCATATTTTGTAAATGACTGCATTATGGCCTTTTACATCTTGGAACAAACACTTCTACTTAATGAAAATACAGTTGAGAGCTCTTCTTAACAGCAATCTAATATGTTAATTATGTGAAGCAGAACGCTGTCTGAAAATCAAATGTTTTTTATATAACTGTTAAAAACTGGACTACAGTTGAATGCTCAGTGAGAAAATGCTACCAGTGACATTGCATTTCAGTTACTTTTATATCTAGGCATACATTTTGGATAGAACTGAAGGAAATAAAATGATCCATGCATATAAATAGATACCAAAAAGAGATCCGAATCCACTTATTTTATTGTTGGTAAGGTTGCTTTCATTTGCGTTTTTCAGTAAATGAGCACGGAGAGCTGTGCAATACAGACAATCTCAGTTACTCTCGGCAGAAATAAACTAGGTCACTGGGTCAGTGACTGAAAAAGTCTGAGCTTCATCACAGTAGAATGCAAGTATACAGCAACAATATTCATACTAGTTTTTTAAAACGTACTGTTTATAATGATACAGACTTTAAAATACTGATCACTTAGGGTTCAATCACGTTGTTAAGTCTATGGGAAACAATATGTAATGGCCTCGCAGTGACTGTTCTCCAACATTTCATTAGATAAATATTTTAATGTGAGGCTGCTAAAAATGTAATTTGACCGATGATAAAAGCCTGCTACAGGTAAAATAAGTCAGGTCCTTAGCCTTACCAAAATAAAGAGCCCATATTGAGCTCCAGAGGAGTTCCATGAATATTCTTATTATCACTTTAAGAAACTATTTTGTAATATTTTTTTTTTCTTCTTACATGCATCAATATTTGTTCATTGAATAGGCAAATACCAGTTTCCTTCCGGGGCTTCTGTATAGGAAATATATCAGTCATTTCATGGCAAACAAGAAGGCTTGAACCTGAAGAGCTAATGACAGGAGATTTGATGACAGTAGGGAGATCCTTAGGGCAGATATCAATGAGTCACCTGGGACTTCCACAGAGTGTTCCTGCTGGGTATATATCTACTAGCGACTTGCCGTCAAAAAATGATGACAATAAAATTGTAAGTCAGGTAATGCTGGTTGCCACAGAGAGTAAGTGTTTTCGTGATCTGAGACCCTTGTGCACTCATTGCAAGGCTGACGCTGAGCGCCTTTGGCGTTCATCGCGGGGCTCACAATGAGCTCCTTTGGCGCTCATTGCGAGCCTCTGGGTTGGTGTATTTGTTGTTATCATAGGCGCTTTTGCGCTTATTGTAAGGTCCGCAGTGATCATGTTTTGGCGCTTATTGCAAGGCTCTCCCCTGGTGTAGTTTGTGTCCTATGAGCACCATTGGAGCTCCTTGTGGGTGGCGCAGTGAAGGTGTTTGTGGTTGTTTGCGATAGTCTGGTGTTAATTTGTTTTTGTTTTGTGTATATTTTTTTTTATGCTAATTAATTAATTAATGAAATCATAAATTAATATACTTTACCTATTTGTAATTAATATATGCAGCAAGGAATGTGCTGAAGAGCTGCCAATCTGTTTTGATGTTCCTGCAGCATATAATGTAGATTTGCAGTGTTGTGGAGCTGAGGTGTAAGTGTCAGCAATGTGTGCAGTGTGTAGTGTAAATAGGCTGCGTGCGTGAGGGGAAGCCGTTAGTGTAGCTGGGTGCCTCCGCATTCTGTAAGTTAGTGTTGTAAAATGGCGGCGAATGTGGTAGACAGATTTGTATGATTTAGTGTCCATGCTAATGGTTTATGTTGTAGGTCGTACGGGTTTTTGGAAAAGCCGTATTTGCTTTGTGGTATTTTGCGGGTTTAGGGGTTGTGCAGCCTTGTTTTCGGGTTTTTTCGTCGGCTATTTTTTCTCTCGCTTAGGGGATTTTTGAGTGTCTAAACTTTGTAAATTTGACTGAAATCAAGGTTTAAGCTGTGTTGCAGAGGTCCTATGTGTCCCCCCATGATGTGGGTAAGGTTTTTATTTTATTTTTGTCTGTATTTTTGTGTTTTTTAATGTTTGCCGCTGTGCGCGGGTTGTCTGTTAAGGCCGTGTTTTTGCGAGTCCGTAATAGATTTTTTCTAAGTCCCGTGGGTCATATTTCTTTTGTGCAAGTCTGCAATTTTTTATTTTCTAAGTCCCGCGGCTCGTATTTTTTTGTCCGTAGTCCATAGTTAGTCATTGCGTGTTTATTGTTTTTTTTTTTTTAAAGTCCCGCTTGTGTGGTCATTTGTAACCGGTTGTGAGGCGCTGTGGAGCCTCCACCTCCGCAAATGCGGCCCCTCGCTTTGCAAGCAACTGCAGCCGATCGCTACTCGAGCCCGCAAGCATGTGATTGTATCTCTGCTGTGAGTAACTGGATTGTACCATCCTTATCTATGTTTTTCGAATATAACAGTAGACTGTTTTTAAGACAAATTGGAGCCCTTTTTTTGAATGTTTAACATTAATCCCACTTACATTCTAGGGAACCAATGTTACATAAACAGAGCTGTCGATGACTAGTGGTGGTGCTAGTGGATGGAGGACCCTGGTGCAAAGTAATTTGGGTCCTCTTCCCTTCCAACTTCTCCATACAAGATATGTGACTGTATGCTTCAATAACAATGTAGATGGTACAATCACCACTAGGGTGATTGGATCGCCTTTCTATAATAATAATTATCTGTTTCTATCTTTGAATAAATTAAGAGACATCCTTTAGTCCAGGTAGCTGAAGGCCCCTACCCTGTCATGGGCCACAGTGATTTGCACCTGCTGCACTGGCAGTAGCTCCACCACTGGTCCATTCTCATTTTAGTTGAGTCACAGTGATAACATTATTGAGATGGAAGAGACATGGAAGGTTTCTGGATTTCATTAGGAATATAAAAGGGGGGATAACCCCAAATAGGGATACACTGTATAATTTAAGGCAGTTATTTTTAAAATAAAGTACTCAAAAGTAAATAGATACATTGGTATATTATATTTCTAGTGAAATACGGACATTTTACATGTCCCTTTAACAATGAATAGTCGGCAAGATTTAATGTTGTTTTTTTCTTTTATATAGCAAAGGATACATTTTAAAGTGTAATTATATTTTCACTTTGCACACTAGAGAAGCTATAAACCCATTAATGTGTCACAATGTGCTAGATTCATTTGACAATTCATTTAGTACATATTTTGACCTAGTTTGCATGTTATGAACAGAAATAATTTTGAACATCGTGTAATTTTACAGTAACACAGCATAACATCATGCTCCTCAAAATATTTATATTTTGCCTTGGTTAAAATGACTTCTCTGACACCTGGATATAATCAGTCATGTCCTAAATCCATACATAGTGAGACAAAACCATCTAACTTTATATGGATTTAATTTAGAAGTCCTCAGTTAAGATTATTTTAAACAACAAAAACTGCATGTTGTGCATAAAGAAAACACAAGCAAGTCATGTATTTTCTGTAAGATACCTTTGCTATGTTCTTTACTGTCAGTAAGAAAGCAAGTGCATTCCATACAGTACCCCCAGTCTAAATTAAACAGTCCCACAGTCAAACTGTATACCCTTGAAGTACTTTTAGCTCCATAGAGAATAATGCTTTCAAATAATAAATCCACCATATGGGACAATGAGTCCTTTATTAGTAAACATACTAATGTGGTTGCAGTAACTTAAATTAACAAGATTAACTATTTCACAATAACTCTATTGCTCACTCAAATATAAGTGTTGGGATAACTCGGATCAATTAATTAAGATATTACAAACTGAAACACAGAGAACCAACAAAGATACCAAATATTTTAGTGAAAATGTCAATAGTAGTAATATTTTGTGTTTCAAAAAATACAATTACTGGAATACCCCGGATCATTGACCATAAAATCATTCAAAAGTCATGTATGGACCTCAAACTCTTTGTGAAGAACTCGTGGAAATTTTGTTTTTGGTTCCTCTGTGTCAGAGTCACTGCTTTCCTGGGCTTCCTCAATTTACTGTTCTGCCAGTTGTTGGAGATATGTGTTCGTCAGGCTCTCACCTGAAGTTTGTCCTCAATGTCTGCATCTCCCAGTCCAGCAGTATTGATCAAGTCTACTATCTCCACAATGATGGCCTGTTCTGGTTGCATAGGCCATAATTTCCTCCATACCACTTTCAGACATTGATGTGACACTTCCTTCCCAGACAAATCAATGTTCTGGCCTGCAGGATGGTATACTTTTTCCAGAAATCCATCATGGATTGTTTGTCCTTGCTATATGTTTGGTCAATGAGCTGGTGCAAATGGTACAAAGATAAAAGTGCTTGAAGGTCGCAATGACTCCCAAATTCATTGGCTGGATGAGGGAAGTAGTTTTGGATGGCAACAAAACTATATCCACTGGGATGCCACAATGGAGCTCAGCCAAGTCGATAGGGTAGCTTGGAGCATTGTACGTCAACAGGAGAGCTTTGGCCTCGGCCCTTTACGCCTGCAGTAGAGTTGCACCAATGGACAGGAATGTTCACTGAACTGTTTTTGAAGATGTCCATTTTGATCCAAGCTTTCCCGTTGAATTGCCATGGATAAGTGGATTTTAGAATCCCCTTTATGGCCCTAGGTGTTTTTGAATGGTACACCAGCAATGGCTTGATCTTGAAGTCACCATTGGCTTCACTTCCAGAACAGTCCAGTCTTGTCAATGTTTTGGATGTTGTTGAGATTGATCCTCTTCTTGAAGCAGTTGAACCAATCTATGCTGGCTAAGAAGCTTTTGGTCAAAACTGGTGTTTGCCTTTGGACATGACCATAGATTAATCTGGCATTTTCCATGATGGTGGTCTGGCTGAGAAGCATGTTGTGCTTGTGACGATCGGGGGGTAGGGGCTATTACTGACCAGGGCCACCTGCTATAGACTACAGGTTAACTACCCACAAGGACCATTTGGGTTCTTGAAAATCTCGGCACCAGCACCCTGCACTCTGGCTTCTATATCAGTCAGAGTCTCTTCCATCAGGAATCTTCACTTCCAGGAGTCCCAGTAACCTTCCTGTGGTAGTGACAGGTTACTTACAGGCTGGAGATAGGTACAGTATTGCAGCCACCAGGAGCAAAACAAGAGACACACGATTCCTACAGTGGGGGGAAAAAGTATTTGATCCACCGCTGATTTTGAATGTTGAGCGTTAGCAACAACCTGCATTGCTGACAACTATATATGGGATATATATACCGGTATATATATATATATATATATATATATATATATATATGTATATATATATATATATATATATATATATATATATATATATATATATATATATGTGTGTGTGTGTACGGTGTATATTGGAGTGGGGGGGGGGGGCAGTGCAAAAAATATTTTCAATCATCTGGGGGGCCCAAATTATAATTTTTTGTACCGGGACCCTTCATTGCCTCGCTCCACCACTGCACTTTGCTTTGGTTAAAATAAAAAAAGTTTAAAGCACTGTGAAAATCTTTTAAGGACTCGGGTCCTGTATATGAGGTCTTAGAAATGAAATAGGTTACTGCTCTAGATATTTTGATACAGGTCGCATTTCAGAGAGGAAGCAATGTTGTTTACTAGCCACTGCCAATTCACCACGAGTTTCAACATACTCCAGTCTTTAAACAGGACACTGCCAGGTGTTTACTGCTTAAAGTACACATTTCACTTCTTAATTTAGCATTACAATTGTTTTCTACGTTCTTTTCCAACAAATCAGGGAATACATCCAGAATGCATTAACAGTAAGTGGGATTTTACATGAATTATTAAATTAGCCCGCAAATAACAATGTGGAAACCATGCTGCCCAGTTTATACCCACACCAATCTCTTTAAACTAGTTGCTGTCAACCTATCATATATCAACCTATAATATATAATATAATTACATAATATGACAGCAGATGATGAAACCTCCTATTTGAAAATGAGTCTCGGCTCTTGCAATAAATGGTCTGTGTCTATTTTAAAGGTAGGAACAACTAGTACTTCTTAACTACCTAAACATTTTTGGTGGTCTTGTGTTGCTCATGTCATTTCCATTTTGACAGTGATTAACTCATTTTAGGGATTGGGGAAGATTGGGGCTCTTTTAGAACTCCCATCTGTTCCTTAAGAAACCCTGATGATCAGGTGACGACTATTGTTATGCTGATCAGTTGACCTGTAGAGCTCTTGTGCTTAGTTATGTTACAATGAATAAGTCTAACATTGCAAGAAGGTTAAAGATGATGGTGATGTGGCTTAGTTTTCATGTTTCAGTGGCACTTTTTATTATCAACCTAACATTAAAGGATTTCCTGTTTGCCGCTGATTAAAAACTGGTTCCTGTGAAGTTATGTATTTGGAGAATAACTGCATCAGATTTGTTTTTTGAATGCGAAACTCTGAGATTTTGTGCAATTCTTACTACTAGCAGGCTTTTAATCCCTGGCCTACTTCTGCTTTCTGCATAATATACCTAATTAGTAATAATGACTTCTGAACAGACAGCTCTGGAGAAAACGATGGAAACAACAGAAATATAAAACAGATTGTGTCTTACATTGGAGAACATGACTCCAACATATGGTCACAGTTCATTTTACAGTGATTTGCTGATAGGTGAATCTCTATAGGATATATAAGAATGCATTACTAACAAAGAAAATGTGTTCCAAGCAGGTTTGGAGTTAGAGTAAATCCTGCAATAAATAGATAGTACCATATTTGATAAGGAAATAACATAGAAACTGAGAGTTTTTACATTTATATTTCTGGTGCAGTTTTATTTTTTTTTATAATTGTTTAAATAGTTGTAATACATTTTCCCCAAAACAATTCAGCAACTAAAACCTATAAGTTTACTTTGAAGCACAAACCCCCAAAATTCAAAGAAAATATAACAATTTCCATCTTTTTATCACAATTCTCAAATTGTTCTAACTTTCAAGATCACTTACAAATATCACTTATTAAACATGAAATGTTGTAGATTTTGTGTGTGTCTTCTGTAGCTCAGACTTTGCACAAAAAAATATTATTTATTTATTCGCAAATCACTTTACAAAGTTACAAACGCATTACAATCATAAGCTTGTAAAGTAGAATCATTTTCATAGAAAAGTAGGGATATAATTACATTTCTGTTAGTTGTAGATTTATTACAACCGACGAGAAGGCATGTCAGGAAGCAACAAGGGGTTGCAAAATATTCTCTGCTGTCAGTATTATTGATGTAATAGCAGACGTTGAAGTAAGATATTCCTTTGGGAACAGTGATTGTAACACAATATCATTTGAAGTTCAGTTTCAAAAACAGTTATAAGGAGCCAACAAAAACATTTGCAGCTTAAAAGGACAAATTGTAATGGCTTATGGTGGCAATATAACGTATAGACTGGGACAAAGAACTGGCAGGTAAAAATATTGACAATAAATGGACCACATTTAAAGCTTTACTAAATATACATATATACCAGCACATAACTTGTGGAAATATAAAAAAAAATCACAATCAATGTGGCTTAATAGTGATACTGATACAAAGTAAATAGTAGGGGCCCTATTAAATTCAACAAATTGTAGTTCCCGAAGCCCGTAAATGAGCCTGCAAAAGTTACGGCTATTAATATGGAGTCTTTTAGCGACCAGGAAATGATCTGTGAGTTACAGGCTGGAAAACAACAGCAGTTACCAAAATTGGAACTCCAACCCAGCTAAGCCTTTGATCTTTCAAGCCTGTAAATATTACGATTGCAAATCGATATTAAATTGCTTAAAATCCTCAAGCCAGCAATTGTTTTCACACCCGTAAATGGCAAATGTAGCCAAAATCGTATGGGTACTAGAAAGGGTAAAAGTACTGTAAAAGCAAATATAAACACACTACTGTACTTTAAATTACAGGGAAAGCAATGAAAAGTATCTAAATTATTAGCACTACATTCTGAAGCTTGCAAATCTGCAATAAAAAATAATTATTTTTATGTTTAATTTCTGTGTTATATCAATCCCGGCAATCAGTCTGTTAATACATATAATAGAACTTACATTGACTAGAATATTATATTTATTGATTTCTTTCTTATTGCATTATTTCTGGAATGCGGGTCTGATCGCAACTCAGACATCAAAACCGTAAGTGATTGAAATGTAACTTCCATGTTTTAGTGATGTAATGATGACGGTCTCTTTTACTATTGGCTCTGTCTATACCCATAACTACAGGTTTACTTAATTTATCATGTTCACAATGCTATGTGCCGGAGCATGGCTTATGGATTTGAATTTCGGCATTGTCGTTGTTGCCTTTTCTATTTTAATCGCTCTGTAACTCCTGCAAATGGAATTACTAAAAAATAAGCTATTGGCTAAGATAGAAAATAAAAAGGTAATAGCAAAGAAAAGTAAGACTAACCATAAAAATATTTTTAAAATATATTAATCTTAACATGTGCAAGAGGCCAACTGATAAATAGCGACAAGGAAAAGGCAGATGAGCTAAATAACGTTTTTTCTTCTGTATACACAAGGGAGGTACAAATCGTTGGGACACTGCAACAAAATGGGGCTACACTACCTTCAACTAATACTTGGTTAACACAGAAAAAAATCTGAAATAGGCTGAAAATAATAAATGTTAATAAAGCACCAGGTTCTGATGACATATATCTGAGAGTACTGAGGGAACTGACTTTTGTAATACTCAAAACACTATACTGAAATTTTCAAGACTCACTCTCCAATGGTTCCGTATCAAACAACTGGAGAAAAGTAAATTTAATACCTTCATTTAAGAAGGAAGCAAGAGCAAATCCAGAGAACTTCACCTCTGTAATGGAGAAACATCCTAGAAAGATGTTTATATCCATGTGATAAAAATAATTAAATATCAACATGGATTTATTAGGTATAGGTCATGTCAAAGTTTCTATGATGAGGTAAGTACATATACATCTCATTCTGTCACTGCTTGGATATACATACAGTGCCTTGCAAAATTATTTACCCCCTTGACTTTTTACCTATTTTGTTACATTACAGTTCAATGTTTTGTTAATCTGAATTTTATGTGATGGATCAGAACACAATAGTCTAAGTTGAAGTGAAATGAGAAAAATATATACATAAAATTATTTTTTAGAAATAGAAAAGCTCTGGTGCAACCAATTACCTTCAGAAGTCACATAATTAGAGAAATGATATCCACCTGTGTGCAATCTAAGTGTCACACGATCTGTCATTACATATACACATCTTTTTTGAAAGGCCCCAGAGGCTGCAACACCTAAGGAGGCACCACTAACCAAACACAGTGATGAAGACCAAGGAACTCTCCAAACAAGTAAGGGACAATGTTGTTCAGAAGTACAAGTCAAGGTTAGGTTATAAGAAAATATCCAAATATTTGATGATCCCTAGGAGCAACATCAAATCTATCATAACCAAATGGAAAGAACATGGCACAACAGCAAACCTGCCAAGAAACGGCCGCCCACCAAAACTCATGGACTGGGCAAGGAGGGCATTAATCAGAGAGGCAGCACAGAGACCTAAGGTAACCCTGGAGTATCTGGAGTATCTGTACATAGGACGACAATAAGCCGTACACTCCATAGAGTTGGGCTTTATGGCAGAGTGGCCAGAAGAAAGCCATTACTTTCAGCAAAAAACAAAATGGCACGTTTTGAGTTTGCGAAAAGGCATGTGGGAGACTCCCAAAATGTATGGAGGAAGGGGCTCTGGTCTGATGAGACTAAAATTTAACTTTTCGGCCATCAAAGAACGCTATGTCTGGCGCAAACCCAACACATCACATAACCCAATGCACACCATCCCCACTGTGAAACATGGAGGTGGAAGCATCATGCTGTGGGGATGTTTTTCTGCAGCCGGGACTGGGAAACTGGTCAGAGTTGAGGGAAAGATGGATGGTGCTAAATACAGGGATATTCTTGAGCAAAACCTGTACCACTATGTGCGTGATTTGAGGCTAGGACGGAGGTTCACCTTCCAGCAGGCCAATGGCCCCAAACACACTGCTAAAGCAAGACTTAAGTGGTTTAAGGGGAGACATGTAAATGTGTTGGAATGGCCTGGTCAAAGCCCAGACCTCAATCCAATAGAAAATCGTTGGTCACAAACGCAAACCATCCAACTTGAAGGAGCTGGAGCAGTTTTGCAAGGAGGAATGGGCAAAGCGACTTGGAGCTGTGATTGCCACAAAAGGTGGTTCTACAAAGTATTGACTTTAGGGGGTGAATAGTTATGCACATTGACTTTTTCTGTTATTTTGTCCTATATGTTGTTTGCTTCACAATAAAAAAAGAAAAAAAACCTCTTCAAAGTTCTGGGCATGTTCTGTAAGTTAAATGATGCAAATCCTCAAACAATCCATTTGAATTCCAGTTTGTGAAGCAACAAAACACAGAAAATGCCAAAGGGGGTGAATGCTTTCGCAATTTAACTCGCAATTGTGCATAGTGCGCATGCGCAACTCGCAGTTTGGTAGGTACTATATATATATATATATATATATATATATATATATATATATATATATATATATATATATGTACTAGGAACATGCCAGTCAAAAATGACGGGGAAAAAATTGTAAGGCTGGCAATGCTGAGGCTTTTGCTCCTCTGAGCACCTTCGACACTCATCCGAGCACTGCACTGAGCGCCTTCGGCGATCATTGCGAACCACTCCCACGTGTACTTCAACTTTCCTACTTTGCACGGATCACCTTTGGCGCTCATCGCGAACCTCTCCCGCTCACGGTGCTCATTGTGAACCTTTCCTCTTGCCTACTGTACGGGCAGCTCATTGCAGGGTTTGTTTTGTGCTTGGAAATGCCAAGTGTCTCTTTCTACCATCTTCCCCCTGTCCCTTCCCTGTGTCTTTCTCCTCTGTGTGTCTGCTATATGTTTGTATGTTACTCTCTGACTGCCATTGGTTTTATTCAGTTTCAGTTTTATTCAGCCTGGTTTTCATCCAGTTTTAATCAGTTTTTACTTTTTTCGGCCCCCATATTTTTTTTTGCTTAGACGATTTTGGATTGACTAAAAACGCCAAACATGGCTTAAATTCGCTTGCAACCTCACTCCCAGGTTTCGTGTTGTTGATGAAAATCATACTCATACTCACCCCACTTCCCACTCCCTCTCGCAGGCAATGACACCAAGGAAAAACATCTGTTTATTTCTCATGGTGAGTTTATTTAGAAAATCCAGATGTGGATTAGTAACAAACCAACAAGGCTGCCACCAATTCACTCTACTGACTGAACTGCAACAACTAACAAAAAATCAGCAGACACACACTTTTACATCTGTTTACATAACAATGAATTGATCCATCATTTTCCCCATCTAACATGGTACGACCCGCTAACAACCAATTACATTTTATTTATATATGATATCCAATAAACTATAACACACGTGATGAAGACTTATCAAACATGTTATGGTACTTAACTCTAGATGTGCAGGAATACTTCATTCCTAAATGTTCTGTGCAAAGGGCAAATTATGGCCTTGGAATATAAGAGAGAAAACCTATTATGTGATGACTAAAACCTGTGTGCTAGTCTCTAAATGAAATAAGTCATAGGTCAGATGTAGTTAACTATTTCATACCTAATATCTTGCAATTGGAAAATTACTGGCTCACAGCTAGCCAAATATCACACTAACTGGAAAGAGTGCTAAATGTATATATATATATATATATATACACTAAATAGTTAGGATGATTGTATCATTTTCAGCAACAGTGGTTCTGCCCCTGTGCTGTGTGTGTTCTTATTTTTGTTAAAAAATTATGTTGGTGGTTTTGTTTTGAGTTACGCTCTTGGCTCGCAGTTGCGACCCTCGCAAGTCCCGCATGCTTCAACTGCTCGCCTCACTTTGCGAGGCTCGCAGTGTAATGAGCGCCTTCAGCGCTCATTGCAGCCTAAGTCCTGCATGCTTCAACTGCTCGCCTCGCTTGGCAAGGCTTGCAGTGCAATGAGTGCCTTCGGCGTTCATTGCAGCTTGTCCCGCAAGGTCGACGTCTCGCCTAGCTTCACGAGGCAAGCAGTTTCGGGGCGCAAAACGCCTCTTCAAGGCTCGCAAGTGCATTACCAACATTGTAAGCATTCCGAACAGTCGCAAAGATCCACAACTACAGTATATATGTGATATACTTGTGTGTGTGTGTATATATATATATATATATATATATATATATATATATATATATACAAATATATATATATATATCTCATTCTGTCACTGCTTGTGTGTATATATATATAATTAATATATATACTGTATATTATATACTAGCTACTTGTTCATCAAAAATGACGGTAATAATATTTGAAGACTGTGAATTCTGTACCGTCGGCGCTCATCACGAGCCCTGTGCTGAGCGCCTTTGGCGCTCATTGCGAGCTTCTCCCTTTGTCAACTCTATGGGCTAGCGATGAGCGTTTTCAGCTCTCATTGCAAGCCTTATTAACCTGCAACTTTTGTGCTTTGGAATGCCACGTGCGTCTTTCCAGCATCTCCCCCCTGTCCATTCCCTGTGTCTTTCTCCTCAGTGTGTCTGCTGAATCTTTGCATGGCGCACCGACTGCCGTTGGTTTTATTTTCTAAGTCCCGCGTGCCTGTTTTTGTTAGTGTAAGTGTTATTGTTTGTGCCATTGTGTATTTTCTAAGTTCTGCATGCCTGGCATTGCTGAGCCTCGTTTTCATCCTGTTTCAGAATTTTTTTTACATTTTCGGCTGCCATTTTTTCCCTTGCTTAGCCGATTTACGAGTGGCGGAAAACGGCAAATATGACTTCAATTTGTTTGCAACTTCACTCCTATTCTTCCTGGTTCTCCCCCTGTGATGTGTGTGAGTGTGTTATTATTTTTTTATAATTATTTTGTTGTTTTTTGAGTGTTTTGTAGTTACGCATTTGGCCTGCGTGCCTAAACTGCTCGCCTCGCTTCGCAAAGCTTGCAGTGCAATAAGCACCTTTGGCTCTCATTGCAGCCTAAGTCCCACATGCCACAACTGCTCGCTTTGCACTCGTTTGGCATTCCACATGTGTTCCTCATGTAGGATCACTATGTGAAAAAAAGCACTAAACGTGGCATTTTGACACCATAGTGCTATGGCGAATCGGAGACCACTGAGCATAAGTTTAAATGGGGAAACAGGCAATAGGTGGTCAAACAGTACTATTGCGAGGTTTGCCGTTAAGCGGGAATTACAAAAAAAAGAGCAGGGCATTTCTGTGTGAATGTATGTGTATATATATGACCAGGTAGGTTACCTGGTATTCTGGGAGGGGCCGTCTCTCTCCACCGTAGGCAGGGCTTTCTCAACCTTCTTAAGCACTTCCTGTCCGCCTCTTCTGTAGGCGGGGCTTTCTCAGCCTTCTTAAGCTTTTGCAAGATTCAGCCCAAATCACACATCAGGCTTCGCATGCTCCATCCAATCATTCTGGGCAATCGCTGTACTTGCGCATGTCCAAGGACACGCCCCTTGTCACCTTCATCCACGCCCCTCTCACCCTTACATGGCATTCTTTCACAGGTTTAACTATCACTTCGCCTCAAGCCGCCAGATATCTAGTCAGTTCTAAATTGCTTCGCTAAGCATTTCCTCGATTATTTTTGGTATGTTTTCACTAAGCAAAGCAAGCTTATCTGCCTTCAGCAAGCTCTCACTTCATATATTGGCTTGCATCATCACTTTGCTTCAAGCCTCCAGCTTTCCATTAGTCCTAAATCAGTCTTCATCACCTTTTGTTCTTGATCATTTGCCCATTTTTTACTAAGTAAGCAATCTTATCAGCCTTCAGCTAAGCAGCCCACGTTATATTGCGGCGGCTTCATCACTTCACTTCAACCTCCCAGCTTTCCATTAGTTCTAAATCGCCTAATTTCTATACCATTTCTGCTTCCCCTTGGGCTTATTTCCCAATCAGTCTCCTATCTACAGTGCCTTGCAAAAGTATTCATCCCCATTGACTTTTTTCCTATTTTGCTTGTAAAGATGTGAAAAGCCTGCATCCAAATAGCAAAAGCTTTGGGTATTCTTCTATATCTACAGTGCCTTGCAAAAGTATTCACCACCCCCTTGGCATTTTTCGTGTTTTGTTGCCTCACAACTTGGAATTAATATGGATTGTTTGAGGATTTGCATAATTTAATTTACCAAACTTGCCCACAACTTTGAAGATTTTATTTTATGTTTTATTGTGACAGACAACAAATAAGACAAAATAACAGAAAAAGTCAATGTGCATAACTATTCACCCCCCTAAAGTCAATACTTTGTAGAGCCACCTTTTGCGGCAATCACAGCTCCAAGTCGCTTTGGATAAGTCTCTATGAGCTTTCCAGATCTTACCACTGGGATTTTGCCCATTCCTCCTTGCAAAACTGCTCCAGCTCCTTCAAGTTGAATGGTTTGTGCTTGTGAACAGCAATCTTTATTCTGATCACATATTTTCTATTGGATTGAGGTCTGGGCTTTGACTAGGCCATCCCAACACATTTACATAATTTACATGTTTCCCCTTAATTCACTCGTGTTGCTTTAGCAGTGTGTTTGGGGTCATTGTTCTGCTGGAAGGTGAACCTCCTTCCTAGCCTCAAATCACGCACAGAGCGGTACAGGTTTTGCTCAACAATATCCCTGTATTTAGCACCATCCATCTTTCCCTCAACTCTGACCAGTTTCCCAGTCCCGGCTGCTGAAAAACATCCCCACAGCATGATGCTGCCACCACCATGTTTCACTGTGGGGATGGTGTTCTTTGGGTGATGTGTTGGGTTTGTGCCATAGCATTTTCTTTGATGGCCGAACAGTTACATTTTAGTCTCATCAGACCAGAGCAACTTGCTCTATACATTTTGGGAGTCTCCCGCATGCCTTTTCGCAAACTCAAAACATGCCTTTTTGTGTTTTGCTGAAAGTAACGGCTTTCTTCTGGCCACTCTGCCATAATGCCCAACTCTATGGAGTGTACGGCTTATTGTCGTCCAATGTACAGATACTCCAGTCTCTGCTGTGGAACTCTGCAGCTGCTCCAGGGTTACCTTAGGTCTCTGTGCTGCCTCTCTGATTAATGCCCTCCTTGCCCAGTCCGTGAGTTTTGTTGGGCGGCCGTCTCTTGGCAGGTTTGCTGTTGTGCCATGTTCTTTCCATTTGGTTATGATAGATTTGATGTTGCTCCTGGGGATCAACAAAGAGAGTGACCACGTTGCAATTTTTATAGCTGAATTGAACAAGTAGCAGTTACAGGCATGACAGATCAAAAGATTTACGTGTGCAAAGTTCAACGTTGGTCAGCACGTAGCCTATTCTCCGTCGTCCTGCATGTAAACATGCAAGTCCGCTGCGAGCAACGTTACAGGGCTAATGGAATACCCCAATTTAATGAGGCTGTAAATCGGTAGTTACTGTCTTGCTTAATTGATTATGCTCTGAAATGCTACTTACAGCAGCATAATTTACGGTTTAGGCTTTCGGGCCAGGTAGCTGACGGCTTGATAAATTGAATCGCTCTGTAACTGAATAGGGACCAATGTTTCCTCCATGCAGTACCTTGTGCCAGCCTGCAGGGAGTTGCTCCAGTTATGGCAACTAGTTTTGCTGCCTGCCATTTGGAAAACCTTTAAGAGAGTTTGGCTAGAATGGAAACAAATCAAGCTTCCATGTGGAGCTAGATTTAACACTTCATTATGTAAATGACTTGGAGGCAGTAGTACATTTTGGGTTTATTGCCAGGGAAAGGATGTATCTCGGTCTGTGGTTGATCAAAAAAGGTCTACTCTAGCTTTCTATTTTAAATGGTAAGGTTTTCCTTATTCCTCAGAAAAGATCTATAATGGACCATCTCATTTGCATTACTATAGTAATTGTTGTTATTGAGGGCTTAGCTTCAGGATGGCAATGGGTATGACCTGTGGCCTTATATGTAACCTTATTTCCATACATGAGTGTCTTTGAGCTGTTTATTATTGATCTATGAGACAAAAGCCCTGACTAAAGATGGGCTTTTTTACAGTAAATCTTTTTTATTTTTTTGTAATTATTTGTTATTTTTTGAATAAAAGGGTGGGAAGAGAAGCGCACACCACCAAGTGCAATAAAAGATTATTTAATAACACAAATAAATCAAGTCACATAAGTATGAAGTATATCAACGAATATAAGCCAATGACACCTCCAAACAAATCAATCCACTGGGAAATCATTACAGATGGTATCTCCAAGGGTCAGAAGGTAGTCCCAAAAGGTCCAGGCAGACTGGATACAAAGTCATAGCCAAAGATGCAGCAAAAAGGCTAGGTGAATATCCAATGGCCATGGAGCTGCCATGGTGGTCCTTGAGATAGGTATTAGGGGTCAACTTTAGATATCATGTTGGTCTATACAGGACCCCCATGGCATAGGGATTAACACTGAGTGCTTATGATAGGTCATTGCATGTAAGGTATTAGTGCCATGGATTTGCAGGATCTCCACAACTAGTTCAAATTTTGCTGGCACAGGGATCCTGACATAGGGGTTAATTTTGTGCCATGGGGTTCCATTAAGAACCCCCATGGTAGGGGTTGATTATTAGGTGCCATGGAGGTCCTACTTAAATACCTATGTAGCACAGGGTTAATAGTTGGGTGCCATGGATGTCTAAGTAGACCCCCATCATTATAGTTTAATGTTGTGAACGGGTAAGTGAGGGAAAAAAACCTCTGGGGTTCCCTTCAGTGTGTGGAAGGAAGAAATCCCTGGCGGTTCCCTTGGCTCATAATGGTGATAGGCCGTGGGGTCTTAACACACCTGCTGATTTTATTTAATGTTTAACCCCTTTCCTGCCATGGGAAGAGGTTTATATAGATAAATGGGAGAGGAGGTTTATTTAGAGCTGAAGGATGTAAAAGAGATTGGCATTTGTAATCTTCTGAAAACTGAGATAACTTGCTTTGTTCAATAAGAAGTACAACACCCAAACAATTATGTTACCACAGAGACTTGGCTGTATGCATTTCTAAGCTGTTATCAGAAGTTAGATTTTTATGAAATGTCTTGACCTTCATATGAAGCTAATTTTTCTTCAAGCATTGTTAAGAGCAGTTAGTGGAAAGCATTTTGGTCTACTTTTCAAGCTCAAGGTTCCGGCACAGTAAAGACATGGGCGAAATTCTCAGATGAGAAGTGAAAGAAGGCTGTGTCCAGGGCATACTGTACTCTCTTCACTATTTTCCCAAGCTCCTCAGTCTATCCAAGCTATAGAAAGCCTAGAATAACAGTGATGTTGGAATATCTGAACCAATACTTAAATTGCTAGGTCCAAGGGAATTTCAATAAATAGTCTATAGGATAGTTTTGTGTTTAAGTGGAATGGTGTGGAATAGTTTTCTTTTCACTAAAGTACATGGAGAGTCCAGTTTAGCTTCTTTGAATTTTCCAGAATCAGAGAGGCCAATCTATTGAATTTATGCTGGGGTATCCAACTGCAGAAAACTGTATTATGTTGCATATTTAAAAGTGTGTTCTGTTTATGGTACTCTCGTAGATGTCTAGACATATGCTGAGATTGCCAAAGTCTTCAAGGTAAGCAGGACTATCAGATCAGATCATATCATGTCATACACTTCAGCTGATAGTCAGCTTTGTACTGAAATATTGCAGGCTTTAATGTCTTTTTATATTCCACATTCCCAAACTTAGAGCAAAAGAGATGCAGGATGTCAACATGCAAAGTTGCTTGACAGCTCTATTCATGTCACATTTTAAAAGTGAAGAGACAAAAAGAAATACAAAAAAAAAAAGAGATCAGAAGTGTGTTGATTTCTGTAGAAGCAAGTGGGGAAGTGCAATATTAGAAAAGATTGGGGGCAGATAATAAATAGCCGTGTGTGGGTTGTGACAACTGATGCCTAGTGGAAGAAGAAACACAGAGACATAAATATGATGACTATGAAGAACCAAAAAGACCCAGCTAGTCTGTTCACTGTAGCAACCTAAAAGATTGGCTACAGTTAGCTTCAGAATAGACTTGTGATTTTCCCAGGCATGCATAAATTCCCTAACCCTGTTGATTTGAACACTTCAATTGAAAGGTTGTTCCACTTATGTACTCCTCTTTTTGTAAAGTACTAGTTTGTCAATGTAATTGATGGATGTGTTGAGCAACATTTATAGTTTCACCTTTATAAGCAATAAAAGCAAACAATAAGTCACAGAAGAGGGAGCATAAAGTAAATATAAAATTGCTAATTAACTATATATAATTGCTAAGAGAACTAAAATATTATGTAAAGACTGGGATTTGGTTTCTATGATGCATAGAAGGATGTACACACATTTATCTAAGCATGTCTACAAAATGGTAGTGTCTTCCACACTGTAATTTTTAAACAACAGAGTTGGCCACATGGTAAAGTTTACATTTTAATTTGCATAACAATGCATAAAATAAGCACATTCAGCTCATACAATGCCATTAGCCTCTTTTAACAAAAGACAGATTCTAGAAACATTTATTCTCACTTATTTTAGTACAAAACAATGCTGCAAGCATACAAGGGCTATCCATTCAGTCTAGATTACAGTGAAAATGACAAGTAGGTTAATTGAAATAAAATAAAATATGACCCTTCCCAAAGAGTATGACAACTTGTAAGGGCATGAAGTTTAATTTAGTTATTGTGCTCTGCAAAACAGTGAGGAAAGGCACAGCAATCACTTGGAGCTGTTCTTAACAATTGGAGCTGCATGGAATCGCCTTGGATTTGTCTTGATTAGAGATTGCCCTGAGCATTCCATTTCCTTCGAGAATCCGTCAGTGCTCAAGACTGTGTTTCAGATGAGGGAACATGTCAAGCATGAAAAATGTGAAAGTACCACAAGAAGGCATTGGGGCATCTCATTATGTGGCCTGCAAGTCAAAGTCAGCTACATTTCCTGGCCTGCCAATATCCCTTGCAATAGGAGAGTATGTCTTTATATTACAAACTCTAACAGGTTAATAATAGCATGTATTCAAGGAAAAACTAAATCTATGTAAAGTGCCTGGTCACCCACTGCTTTCAGCAACTTACACGATGTGGTGAGCTAAACTAAATAATTTCCTAACTATTACAAAACTGAAGCCAAGCAAAATGGAGGTGGTTGAATTATTCAACTGTGGGAACAAGAAAATGGAAAAGTGTGAACCTCCCAACAATTCAGAATGGCATGAGGGACACTTGGGCCATGGTTAATAGGATAGGAACAAAAAAATGCTATGGAATTCATATACCAGGAGCAGAAGAAATCACAGGGCACTAATAATTTAATTTACTATGGAGTGATTGTAGCCCCTGCTACGTAAGTAATACTCAACTTGTGCACCACAATAAGAATTATTGCAAAAATATAGTTGTGAGCGTACGAGTTGTTGCTAACGCTTGCGGGCTCGCGCAGCGAGCCGCTACTCGCATAGCGAGGGCCACGGACGAGGGCCTCAGTTGCTGCCATGGAGCGCCGAAGGCGCTCCTTGCCAGCAACTGCGACCCTCGCAAACTTTACGTCGCAACGCAAACAACACGACTCACCAACTACGACCCTCGCAAACTTTACCTCGCAACGCAAAAAACATACAAGACACGTTACCACACATTACGACCTCGCAAAAATCGGAAGGCAACTCGCGAACATGACAAAATTGAAAACACAATAAATACACACAGCACATACATAAAAATCTTACCTACAGCAAGAGGAAGCATCCAGGACCTCAAAAAAAAAACAACTTACACCTTCATTTAACAAAAAATAATAGAGTTTAGACACTAAAACATTTGCTAAGCGAGAGAAAAAAGGGCCGCCGAACAAAACGAAAACAAGGCTACAGCACTCTAAACACGCAAAACACCACAACAAACTCGCAAAATACCACAAACAACCTCCAGCTATTCCGCTAAGACGCATACCACACATTACCCGCCATTTTACGCCAATGCGGAAGTACACAACTACGCTAACGGTTTCATCTCGCGCACGCACACTATTACACTGCACAAATTCATCACGCTTACACAGCAGCTCCACACCACTAATGCTGCAGCAACATCAAAACAGATTAACAGCTCTTCAACACAATGCTTCAAAATAGGTAAAGTATATTCATTTATTTATTGTATTATATATTTCAGTAGTACACACAAAACACCATTAGCTACCTTACAATTTCATTGCCGTAATTTTTTGACGGGCAATTCGCTAGTTGCAAAATAAAACCTGATTTTTCCTTTAAAAGTGACCAATAAATAAACTTTGGGGCTTCTTTTGAACTTCTATTGTTGCAATGGGCTACTCTTTAAATATACATACATTACGAAGGATGATTTGTTGTCTAAATAGGAATAATAATTGTGTGTGTAGCTTATGATCCATCAATTAAAATATTCAAAATATTATTTGTTTATTAATTTGTCACTGCTAGGAGAGACAATTCTCAAGAACAAGTTACAGTTCCGGGCTATTTATATCACTAATTAGGCAACATGAGTTGCAGTTGGTTAATGTTAATTAATGTTTGGAGCATGTAGCTAAAGTAAATAAAGAAATAAGAAACTATATATATATATATATATATATATATATATATATATATATATATATATATATATATATATATATATATATATACAGTGGTCCTGCTGTACTTTACTACCTCAGAACTCGTCTTTTTCTGTACTCGACACCGCTGAATGTCTCACCAGGAAGTAAGAAAGTACTGTGATGCAGTGTAGCGTGCCTTCAATAGCACAAGAGCAATCTGTGCACCTACAAGTGCCAGAGAACAGCCTGCACATACAAGAATCAAAGTGCAGTCTGTGACAACTAGAATACAAGTTCAGCCTTTGCGTATAAGAATCAAAGTGCAGCCTGTGCGTACAAAAATTAAAGTGTAGTTTGTCCCTACAAGAACCAAAGTGCAGCATGTGCCTACAAGAACCAAGGACAGCCTGTACCTATTAGAATCCAACTGCAGCCTGTGCCTATAAGAATTGAAGTGTATCCTGTGCCTCAAAGAATCAAAGTGCAGCCTCTGCCTAAACGATTCAAAGTGTAGCTTGTGTTTTCAAGAACCAAAGTGTAGCATGTGCTTTTAAGAACCAAAGTTCCAAGCAATAAACTCTCTCCTCCTTCTCCTCGTCTACATCGCCACCATCCCATTGGGCCCTCAAGTTCTCTCAGTACAGTTATTGTGAAGTTAAATTCTATTGTATTTGATCTATTTATTGTTTTTAATTTGTGTCTGTTTAGTTTTAAGGTTTTGCATCAAGAAACAACACCATCAGTGTGTCCATTGGTGGACGTCACCCCCTGAATATATTGGAGATTCTCCAATGATGTTAAAAAATAAAACTAGAGCAGAGGTGTAGAAACTGGAGGTTGTTGAATTGTTCAATTGGGGGACCAAGAAAAAGAAGAAGTATGCATCACCCAACACTTCAGAATGCCATAAGGGACACTTGGAGCATGGCTAGCAGGACAGCTTCAGTGTGACAGGAAATTAACCTATGAACTCTGCTGATCAGTCATTCTAAAACAGCATCCGTGTACTTAATGAATCATGTGAGCAGGGGGTCATCCTTCTATCTGGAGCATGTCTTAAATCAATTTCATGTCCCATGGAGCAAACATAATGTATGAGTTGGAAAATAATGTACAGTACAATGGCAACACTGACATAGCCCTGCATGTATGTTTTGGCTATGACAAGGCTTTTGAAAGCTAGTTATATAATTTAATTAGAATTGTATGGTGCACTATGTTGCCCACTGAATACTGTATAAAAGGGTATCTAGTACACTCTTTCTTAAAATAGATTTGAAAGTTTAAGAAAATTTGTTCTGAAATGCTGGTTAGAGACTTGAAGCAATTAATTAATGGTATTTTTTTTAATATTAAAAGCATATTGACCATGTCATTAGTGAAACTGCAGACAATTCCTTCACTATGGAATTATATTTTAATATTTTTAATTTAATAAGCATTAAGGTATTTTACAAAATTGGACATTTTAAAATTTTTTATTTTGTATGTTTTCCAATTCATGACAATCTGAGGCAAGCTATATTTCTATCAAAAAAGCACACCTATGTCAGCCAAGTTTTATATTACTGTTTTGGATGGATAAAAATAATCCCATTTTATAATATCTGTTCCTGTCCAAATCATCCATCTGTTGACCATGTGTGCACACAGAGACAAGAAATAATACACCAACACAGAGTTCTGGTATAAAGCTTTCTCTCGTCTACTGTTTATTGAATCAACCGTCGTATATATCATTTAACAATCAGATAAATGTTGCAACTAAGCAAAACATCAGGTTTACTCGGTAATTCATTGGTTCTGAGGTATCCGCTTTTACAGAATCTCAGCAAGGCATTGGTTTAATGCATTAAGGAGTCTCTAGGTGTCATCCCACAGTGGGATGAGTCTTACTCTCATTGGTCAGAAGGTTGGGACAAAGGGAAGATGGCGTTCTCCTTCTTGTGCCCAGGGTGTGGTAATCATCGTCATCCTTAACAGACCGGAAGTAGTGTTGCCGACATCTTGCATGGGGGGAAGTGGCAAATCCTCCATCTTCGAGTCTCTAATAGAGATGTCCCGAATAGTTCGGCGGCGGACTGTTCCCGGCGAACATAGCATGTTCGCGTTTGCGGCGAACTGCAAACATATGCGATATTCGACCCGCCCCCTATACTTTATCATTGAGCAAACTTTGACCCTGCATGTCACAGTCAGCATACACTCCCTTCCAGAGCCTTCTAACTCATGGACAGCAGCCATTTTGGAATCATAACTAACTTGCAGTCTTACTGAGAGGAGGCTGAGTGTAGGTGATACTGCATCAATAGGGAAAACCATAGCTAGGCTACTGTACACAGTGTGCAATATAGTCCTGAAGGACTCTTTTGATCTCTGCTGCAAGGACACCCCTGTGTCTCTTCCCCCCCTTATCATCATCCTCCCCTCACCTTAGCACCCAACCCTAACACCCCTCACACTTATCCATAACACCCCTCACACAAATCCCTAACACCCCTCACCCTAACACCTAACCCCCTCACCCTTATCCCTAACACCACTTACCCTAACACCCCTCACACTTATCCCTAACACCCCTCACCCTAACCCTAACACCCCTCACACTTATCCCTAACACCCCTCATCCTAACCCTAACACCCCTCACACTTATCCCTAACACCCCTCACCCTAACACCTAACCCCCTCACCCTTATCCCTAACACCCCTTACCCTAACACCCCTCACACTTATGCCTGTGTCTCTTCCCCCCTTATCATTACGGGAGGGGGGAGGATGATGAGGGAGGGGGGGAGAGACACAGGGGAGGATGATGAGGGAGGGGGGAAACAGACACAGGGGAGGATGATGAGGGAGGGGGGAAGAGACACAGGGGAAGATGATGAGGGAGGGGGAAAGAGACATAGGGGAGGATGATGAGGGAGGGGGTAAAGAGATACAGGGGAGGATGATGAGGGAGGTGGGAGGATGATGAGGGAGGGGGGATGAGACACAGGGGAGGGTGATGAGGAAGGGGGGAAAGAGACACAGGGGAGGATGATAAGGGAGGGGGGAATGAGACACAGGGGAGGATGATGAGGGAGGGGGTAAAGAGATACAGGGGAGGATGATGAGGGAGGGGGTAAAGAGATACAGGGGAGGATGATGAGGGAGGTGGGAGGATGATGAGGGAGGGGGGATGAGACACAGGGGAGGGTGATGAGGAAGGGGGCAAAGAGACACAGGGGAGGATGATGAGGGAGGGGGTAAAGAGATACAGGGGAGGATGATGAGGGAGGTGGGAGGATGATGAGGGAGGGGGGATGAGGCACAGGGGAGGATGATGATGGAGGGGGGAAGAGACACAGGGGAGGATGATGAGGGAGGGGGTAAAGAGATACAGGGGAGGATGATGAGGGAGGGGTAAAGAGATACAGGGGAGGGTGATGAGGAAGGGGGAAAGAGATACAGGGGAGGATGATGAGGGGGGGGGAGAGACACAGGGGAAGATGATGAGGGAGGGGAAAAAGAGACACAGGGGAGGATGATGAGGGAGGGGGAAAGAGACACAGGGGAGGATGATGAGGGAGGTGGGAGGATGATGAGGGAGACAGGGGAGGATGATGAGACAGGGGAGGATGATGAGGGAGGGGGAAAAGAGACACAGGGGAGGATAATGAGGGAGGGGGAAAGAGACACAGGGGAGGATGATGATGGAGGGGGGAAGAGACACATGGGAGGATGATGAGGGAGGGGGTAAAGAGATACAGGGGAGGATGATGAGGGAGGTGGGAGGATGATGAGGGAGGGGGGATGAGACACAGGGGAGGGTGATGAGGAAGGTGGCAAAGAGACACAGGGGAGGATGATGAGGGAGGGGGTAGATACAGGGGAGGATGATGAGGGAGGTGGGAGGATGATGAGGGAGGGGGATGAGACACAGGGGAGGATGATGATGGAGGGGGAAGAGACACAGGGGAGGATGATGAGGGAGGGGGTAAAGAGATACAGGGGAGGATGATGAGAGAGGGGTAAAGAGCTACAGGGGAGGGTGATGAGGAAGGGGGGAAGAGACACAGGGGAGGATGATGAGGGAGGGGGGAAGAGACACAGGGGAAGATGATGAGGGAGGGGGTAAAGAGATACAGGGGAGGATGATGAGGGAGGGGTAAAGAGATACAGGGGAGGGTGATGAGGAAGGGGGGAAAGAGACACAGGGCAGGATGATGAGGGAGGGGGGAAGAGACACAGGGGAAGATGATGAGGGAGGGGGAAAGAGACACAGGGGAGGATGATGAGGGAGGGGGGAAAGAGACACAGGGGAGGATGATGATGGAGGGGGGAAGAGACACAGGGGAAGATGATGAGGGAGGGGGTAAAGAGATACAGGGGAGGATGATGAGGGAGGTGGGAGGATGATGAGGGAGGGGGGATGAGACACAGGGGAGGGTGATGAGGAAGGGGGGAAAGAGACACAGGGGAGGATGATGAGGGAGGGGGTAAAGAGATACAGGGGAGGATGATGATGGAGGGGGATGTTAGGTTATTTATGCCCTTTATGGATTAAAACCAGACTCTGCATCAACTATGTAATTTTCCGTGGGAGTTTTGATCCCCCTCCGGCATGCCACAGTCCAGGTGTTAGTCCCCTTAAAACAACGTTTCCATCACTACTGTGGCCAGAAAGAGTCCCTGTGGGTTTTAAAATCCGCCTGCCCATTGAAGTCTATGGCGGTTCGCCGGGTTCGCCGGTTTGCGAACATTTGCGGCGGTTCGCGTTCGCGGTTCGCGAACCGAAAATTTTATGTTCGCGACATCACTAGTCTCCAATAATCAACATTGTTACTAAGGTTACGTAATACTGGATATTGTGGTCCAGGAAAGAGAAAATGTATGAGTAGGACAAACATAAAATGCATTTTCTTGTAGATCCTGATCCATAACAGTCCCCCCTAAAATGTCATATTATGTTACAAACTACACTTACATTCTATTCTTGTAGATATGACAGTTTAGATGTATTATATCTTCCTCTTCTAGAGAGTACTACATAAAATGTCTGTGTAAAGATATAGGTTTTTTCTTAGTAAAACGTATTAACTAAGGTATAAAGTCATATAAACAGTCCCCCCTAGAGACTATGTGTACAACTGTCCCTGTGGATGAGATGTATGAATGTAATAAAGCCCTAGCACATCTGCACCAATGAACGCCCGTTCTTCTTTGTACGTTAGAGTTGCCATGGCTTGTCCATGACCCCTCTTGCCACTGTCATAGGTGAGTCAGATGCTATCTCTGACCCCTTGTTTCAGGAACATGTGGGACAAGGGGTTTATGTAGAACTTTCACTTCTAGACACAATGGACTGTAACGCTCTATGCGACTCCTCACAATCATCATCATAAATTTCTTGGTGCACAAAGGTTGGTGTGACTCCAGCAACTGACTTCTTTGAATATGTGTGGGATAATACAGCAGGTAACAAATGCAAGAATTATCAGTATTGAAAGAAAGACAATTCCAGCCTGTAACAATACCCTCTGCCAGTTGTTTATAAACCCAAACCATTTATCCCAATAGTCTGTGGTTCCAGTACTCTCCTTCAATTCTTGTGCCAAGATTTGACAATTTCTTTATGGCTAAAGTAATCTTACCGTTTGGACCCATATTATCAGGTATGTAGGTACAGCAGTTGCCAGTGTCGGGGAGCATTTTACACCCCCCCCCCCCCCCTTTTTCAGCAAGGATCATGTCTAGTGCCATTCTATTTTGGAAGGCCATGTGTGATGTGGCCTTCAATTGTTCTGCACCTCCTTGCAGAGTATCTCTTGTGTAATCCACAAACCTTTGTTGGTTATAATATATATATAATTGATCCAAGCAACATTTTTATTGACAGCTATAATAGGGAAAAGTGATTCAAATCCTGCTGCAACCTGATTTCTAGCTTTAAACTCATCAGGCACCCCCCTTTGGACTCTAATAGAGTCCATGTACACATAGGGGTCAAAGCTACCTTGTGGGGAAGAGAGCTCTCTCTTACGTCTAGATGTTGTCAGTAGGGTGTGTGGTGAGGTATCAGTTTGGATAAGCACTATGTGCAATGGCATTATGACCTTTGCCAGGATACACTCTCCATTCCAGATACCCTCTAGCCTTGATCTGAGCTTCATGTCCCCACATATCCAATATATGTCTCCCAATGTTTGTGTCTGCTCTGTAAACTGTAAAGCCAATACAATATATAATGCAGAACCCTTGCTCAAACCTCTTTAGGTTTCTCCCTTGAGGTGTACTCCTAATATAGCATGTGTAATTACCTGGGTATATGGTTTTACCTTCACCTGGATGTAGATTGTCAGTTATAATGGGATACCTGTTCTCCCATTGTTCACAATTTAGATCTTTTAGTCTGGGTAGCTTTATAAAGACTTAAGAAACACTTTTCTTCCTCCATAGTTACCATAAGTGGAACAGTGCCTAGGTGAGGTCTGGCACTTGCACAAACATAACAATTAGTCTTATTATGTGACTCTACGTTATATTTCATCCATTCCAGCCATAAGTTGAGGGCTGTGAACCCAGTTTCATTTGCTAGGGTTTCTTCGTACGTAGGTTCACTGATATCAGTTGTTTGGGGTAATGCCTGAGTGTGTTGTACTTGCATTAGTCCTTCTGATATGAGTGGTGCATTTAGATCTTTGAGCATAAATTTACCAATCCGTCCTTTTGCTTCTCCTCTAACCCAGCCACCCATTATGTATGTACCTGCGTCTGTGGGTCTGGGGTTCTTTATAGTCAGAGTAAGTCGCATGTTAGCTTCAGTCTTGCCATTTGGCGAGCATTTGCCTGGCTTTATTAGAGTCATACGTTCAAGTAAAGGGCTTCCACTCAAATCTGTTCTATCTAAGGCACTCTGTGGTCTGTAGCCTCAAGCTGTCCCAGTGTTCCATCCTACAGCTTCCCAATGACTACAATCTTTTCCCCAAGTCTGGTCTGTAACACATATGTATATAGATGTGTTGGGAGTGTCTTCATACAAGTTACATTGTTGAGTCACGCTTAGCTGTTGGCAACATACAACATGACAATAAGCAAAGGAGAATGTGATCATATGTGTTTTAGATGAATTGTACCAAAATGTAATACCATATTTCTTCTCACTAATGAATGCAGAAGATTCTACTTTAGTTAAGAACAGACAGAAAAGGATATGTGTTATGATCATCTTGATGTTGGCTGCTATGGGTATGGTGCTGAAACTTTTTTGCAATGAGATGCGTGGATCCAAGTAGGCCGTCCTTCAAGTTTAACTGACGGTGCAGCAATTAGAAGAACTTGAAAGGGACCATTATATCTGGATTCCAGAGGATTCTTTCTCACAAATCTTTTGACCAGGACCCAATCTCCAGGAAGTAGTTGATGAGTACTAGTGTCTACTTCCGGATCTGGAATAGAAGAAAACACTTGTGCATTTAATTTAGTCAGTGCTTGAGATAGGTTAATGCATTAAGGAGTCTCTAGGTGTCATCCCACAGTGGGATGAGTCTTTCTCTCATTGGTCAGAAGGTTGGGACAAAGGAAAGATGGCGTTCTCCTTCTTGTGCCCAGGGTGTGGTAATCATCGTCATCCTTAACAGACCGGAAGTAGTGTTGCCGACATCTTGCATGGGGGAAAGTAGCAAATCCTCCATCTTAGAGTCTCCAATAATCAACATTGTTACTAAGGTTACGTAATACTGGAAAGAGAAAATGTATGAGTAGGACAAACATATAATGCATTTTCTTGTAGATCCTGATCCATAACATTACTAGAGCAGTATCAAAGTTAGAGGATAACTGTAGTGTAGTTTTATTCACTACTATATCACAATTGAAATTAGTATTTTAAGATTTAAATTGTTGCTTTTAAAATTTACAACTGAACTGTAACATTTCAAATTTTAACAGATATGCTCCTCTTCATCTAATATCAGGTTATATAGTGTGGGAGAGAATTTGTCCATGAGGATGTCCTGATAAGAGTATTTATTTTAATCCCTGCCAGTAGTGGCCAATGCAGGCAAACATAGATCAGTCAAAAAAAGAAATATAGTACAGGCTCCTGGGAACATATTCTATCACCCAATAATACCTAAAGTATTCATACTGCTGAACAGTTACGGTGGCATCTTGTTTTTTTCTATTAGTTTTTAAAGCCAATATGCACCACATAGGAGAATGTGCAAATGATTCTATTCTCTGAACAAATTCTCTAATAAGACTGCACCAGAACTTCATACTTTTGATAAGTAAATCTGATCCTCTCATTGGATAAATGTGGTGCTGGAACTGAAAATGTCTCTGTAGGTATTGAACACACAAGTGTAATGCCTATTTAAGATTTTCTCTAAAACAACCTTTAATCACATATATAGTTGTGAGCGTACGAGTTGTAGCTAACGCTGCGGGCTTGCGTAGCGAGCTGCGGCCCTCGCGTAGCGAGGGCAGTGGCCGAGGGTCTCAGTTGCTGGCATGGAGCGCCGTAGGCGCTCCATGCCAGCACCTGAGGACCTCGCAAAGCGAGGGCGGCAGTTGCTGGCATGGAGCGCCGAAGGCGCTCCATGCCAGCAACTGCGACCCTCGCAAACTTTACGTCGCAAACCAAACAGTACGACACACACATTACGACACTTGCAAACAACATACGACACACGTTCACACACATTACGGCCTCGTAACACTCGGACGCAACTCGCGAACATTACAAAATGTAAAACACAATACATACACACAGCACATACATAAAAAACTTACCTACACCAAGAGGGAGCACCCAGGACCTCAAAAATACAACTTACACCTCGATTTTACTCGAAATAAAACAGTTTAGAGACTAAAAAAAAATCTAAGCAAGAGAAAAAATGGCCGCCGAACAAAACGAAAACGAGGCTACAGCACTCTAAACTCGCAAAACACCACAAGAAACTCGCAAAACACCACAAAACACCTACGGATATTCCGATACAGACGTCTACCACACATTACTCGCCATTTTACGCCAATGCGGAAGTACACGACTACGCTAACGGTTTGGTCTCGCGCACGCACAGTGTTACACTGCACACATTCAGCACGCTTACACAGCAGATCCATACCACTAATGCTGCAGCAACATCAAAACACATTCACAGCTCTTCCACACAATCCTTTAAAATAGGTAAAGTATATTCATTTATTAATGTATTATATATTTCATTATTACACACTAAACAGCATTAGCTACCTTACAATTTCATTGCCGTCATTTTTTGACGGGCAGTTCGCTAGTTATAAATAATAGCCATAGATAACAATCAATGAAAAATAAACACCTAATAAATTCTCATTAGATTGTAAGTTTGCGAGTTTTCAATCTTGTAAGGTGCTTCAGCAAAAGCTCCACGCACACTAGATTCTAAACTCAAAGGGCCTCATTCAATTGTGATTTGGCCAATTAAATAGGGCTCTATATAAGCACACAGCATATATTTTTAAAGAAGTTTTTAGTTAGTGAACTTCTATCCACAAGCAAGATCTTCACTAGCGAAAAACTTCTGTAAAAAATATATTCTGTGTGCTTATATAGAGCCCTATTCAATTAGCCAAATCGCAATTGAATGAGGCCCAAAGACTGGGCTCTCCACTCTTTGCAAGGTGTCAGTTTTTGTTTTGCCTCATCCTTGACCCTTGTTCAGCGCTACAGAATATGTTGGCGTGTCACAAATAAAGATAATAATAATAATAATAATAATAATAATAATAATAATAAATTCACATTTTCTTTTTCTTTGTTTTAACATTTTACAACATCGGATTTCTTCAGTTTTTTCTATAAAAAGCATTTTGAGGATTTTGTAAATTATACCTTACAGTCTCTTGCTATTCTAGTTCTATTTCATTTTGTCTTGCTGGCTTGCTCTAATATCTGAAATAAGATAATATAAGTGGCAAGGTTTAATTTGCCAGCTACAGCAATTCATTTTTATTCTTGACATATATAGAAGCAGTAGATTGGTTTTTCCATTTCATATTTTCCACACTCCAGGCTGCTGCATAATAATATCACAGCTCATGAAATAGGTCAAGCAGTACAGTATCACTGTTATTTTAATCAAACTAGGGTTAACAAGATGCATGTTATAAAGGCCTGAGGATGATAACCACATGAACTGGGAGCACATGATCCCACAGCACGACTCCAATAGCTCCAAGTTCTGGCTAAATGGCGTCATGGTGTGCTCTCTCACGCACAAACACAGCTTGACAATTGTGTGAATATGATCCCTTCAGCTGCATTCATATGGCTTGACAGTGAGGGTTTCACAGGAATTGATGATCATGACATTTTTACCCTGTTGTCACCCATCCGACCATATGCTTTGTGCAGCACTTAGTACATTTACAGACAGCTAGGCAATATTTAGCATCCAGTTTATCATTGTGTTGGATCCATTAGCAAAAGAAGAGATTAGACAATCATCTGCTGATTATAGTCATAATAGCTCTCATAAAGTAATTCAACATTGTATTATAAGGTCGAAAGAACAATAATTTTACATTTACAACATGTGTACTGAAGACAATATGAGTAATGAGTAATATCAAGTAGAACAAACCTATTGAAAAAAGTAGTAGATGGTTGTAATGTTGACCCATAGTAATATTAAACTAATAACTCCTCTGCTGGAAAGTGAAAGTCTGCTTTGAGTTCCAGTTTCTAATATTATCTTTTATATTATAATGGTTAATATTACATGGCAACTTCTATTCTGTGTTTGTGTAATTAACCATCATATAGTAATTAGAAAAGTACAATACCGGAGTATGATATTTTGTGCCATGATCGCACAAGCAAACATAAAAAGATTGAGAGTATAGAATAGATGTAGCCTGTTACACAATTTATATTTGCTGCTAAATGTTTCCACTCCAATGTAATGAGGTTCTATAATGCAGTTCTATAAAGCTTTTTTGGAAGTTGACTTACCACATTAGAAACTAATACAAATATTCACTAACATTCACTAACCCACTATCAATACTAATCCTTAAAGACAATTTCTTTATTATTTAATAAATGCAAACTATAGAAGAACTTGTTAATTAAAATAATTGTAATATTATGTCATACAGTATTTCAATAGCTGAAATATTTTCATTGATAGCCTTAGGGAGTTCAGCTGCACCTCACTGACGAGGTCCATAAAGGCCGAAACGCGTCTGTGGTTTGCTGTTTCTCCTGTTCAGGGTAGAATTGCCCTGGTATTTCGGGGCTGGGTCACTCTAGTGAGTGGGACCAGACTGATATACTACAGGATATTTCTCCCTGTGAAGGGCACAAGTGAGCTAAAAGATGTTGCTCTCAGAGTGGCTTATCATGGCCATAGAACTAATCTATTACGTTTGGTTCGTTCTCTGATGAGCGCCTTTGACTTACCTTTTTCATTGATAGCCACTTTTGTAATGTAATAATACTAAATATTCTTCAAGTTCTACCTTTCAAATCAATCTAAAAAAACACATTCCCAAAAGAGCAAGTTTGCACCATCTGTAATCATTGTTTGGTACTCAACTTGTAGTCCGGAACAGATTAAGGTTGAGTGCCAAGATATACATATATATCTATATATATATATATATATCTTTTTCATTCAAGTTGTGTCCATTTGGTGGACATCACCCCCAGAATGCACTGGAGATTTGCCAATGCTTAATAAACATTGGCACTTAGGAATATTCCCACTAAGGTACCCATACTTACATATTCATTCTCATGTATATTAACTAATTATTATAAATAAAGTACTCACTCAAAGATGTAATACCCAATGTCTAGGTTTCACATTATATCATTATATTCATATATGCCCCTAGTGTTACACTGTGATTTGCTGTTTATATCGATATCACAGAGATTACTCTTTTTACTACTCTCTTATTGTAAAACACCAGTTCCTAATGTGCATCATTTAGTACAATTACAGATTTACAATACTATTCTCCTTGTACATGTTTGGATATGTGAGTTATTAAAGATGAACTACTGCTATACACAAAAGTGTGAGTTAGGGCCTGTAAGCCAGATTCAAACACTGTAGACCTGATCAATAGGACTGTGCTCAGTTCCATTGCAAGGCTAGGACGCTCAGGGAATATTTATTATGCTTTGGTGCTGTTTGCTTAAACTTCCCTTATTCATAACTGGGTCAGCTAAATGTCAAAGACTATGAACGCCAGCATTTGTAGAGCAAACTAGTGAGAGCCAGGGCATGTGAGGTGAATGGTTATTTATGAAAAGTGTTCTGAGCTTTGCATACAAATATAACTCATTCTTCATGAGGCCTTTCAAGGTATGAAACCATTCTTATTTCAGCTTTCTTAGCAAACAAAAAATACATACATGGACAGCATTGTCATTATAGACATGTATTGCTTTATTTAAATTCCCATCACTATCAATAAGTGACAAACTGTTCTAGATTTACCAACAAAAAATATTGCTTTAGAGCTATTGTAGTCACATATTTAAAAAAAAAAGTAAGTCTACTAATATTTTGGAAAGTGAAAAAATAAATGAATGACTTAATTTAGCATTATTGTTTCTTTGAGCTGTGTTATCAACACAGGTTTTACTGATTAGATTTATCTTAGTCCTATGAAAAGTACTGACACTATGGATGGCCATGTATCTACCGAAGCAGCTGAATACCTGTCTGCCTTCAAAGTACACTTCTAATATTGGAAGCAAATTAAAAGAAACAAAAGTGACCACTGTGATCATTAATGAGTGGAGCATTATAACCTCCTACCTGAGGACTGTATTCAAATATGTGGTGCAATGCGCACATCAAAGCGCGCCAGAAAATATAGCTCCCGACATATGCGCTCCCTATACCCTGTGGCCTGCCCTCTCCCATGCACCTCAGTATACCCTGCTCTCTCCTCTGTACCCCAGCCTCCTGGCTTCTCCCCTGTACACCATGCCCTCTCTAGACCTCTCACTGCCTGCTAAATGTTCATCATGACTGAACCCGGTGTAGAGCCCCCTCTTGTGTCAGAGCCCGGTGCAGTAGTAGAACAATTCAATAGTAGCAGACCACTGATATACTTCAGGACCAGGCTACCCAGGGTATGAATCCACTTAGTCTCTATCTGAAGCAGGGGCATAGAAAGATAAGGGACACTAATCTCCCCACCACCCCCACCCCTGAATATTTGATGAATGTGATAGGTGGAATGGAATTTGAGGCCTTCTTGTCTATGTGAGGTAGGTGCCAGTAGTGCTGAGTACGAATCACATATATGGTTGTGAGCAAGCGGGTTGTTGCTAACGCTGCAGGCTCGAGTAGCGAGCCTGCGGTCCTCGCAAAGCAAGGGCCTCAGTTGCTGGCATGGAGGGCCAAAGGCGCACCTTTCCAGCAACTGCGGACCTCGCAAAATTTACGGACTTACGAGAAACAAATAAGAGACGCGGAACTTAGAAAAAAAAACATTACAATGTCGCAAAAATACGACCCTACTGCCCGAAACCCGCGCACATGAAAACATGAAAAACACAATAAATACACACAATAAATACATAAAAAGCTTACCCACAGCAAGGGGTGGCACCCAGGACCTCGGAAACTGAAGTTACACCTCAATTTAAGTTGAAATACAAAAGTTTAGACACTCGAAAATCCCCTAAGCAAGAGAAAAAATGGCTACAGGACCCTAAAGACGCAAAACACCAAAAAACACATACAGATTTTCCGAAGAAGACAGACGTGATCCAAGAACAAGGATGGCAAATCAGCCACAGCCGCATACCACACATTAGGCGCCATTTTACGACACTAACTTACACAATCCAGAAGTACACAGCTACCCTAACAGATTTCCCTCCCCCACGCACACTATTTACACTGCACACATTGCTGACACTTACACAGCAGCTCCACAGCCCTCAAAACACACATTGTATTTTGCAGCAACATGAAAACAGATTGTCAGCTCTTCAACACAATGCTTCCTGCATATATTACTTCAAAATAGGTAAAGTATATTCATGTATTATTTTATTAATTATTTCATTAGCATTAGCAAAAAAAACAATGCTCATAGCACACAAACAACCAACAGCCTCGCAATGAGCGCCAAAGGCGCTCAGCGCCAGGCTCGCAATGAGCGTCGAGGCATCTCGCAACACCAACAAAATTAATCTCTGAACCAAACACCATTACCTGCCTTACAATCTTATTGCCGTCATTTTTTGACGGGCAAGTCGCTAGTCCAAAATAATATTCAGGGATTGATATCACCCCTAGGGAGATCATATCACCTTTCTATAATAAATGATCTGCCCCTCTCCCCTCTCTACCTTGTTGTGTCTGTCTCTTCCTCCTTCCCTGCCATTATATCCCTCTCTTCCCTTTCTCTCACTTTCCCCATCCTCTCTCTTTCTTCCTCCTTCTCTGTCTCATTGCAGCTGTTGCCCACTCTGTTCTTTCTATCATTTTTCTCTTCTATTTTATTTTGTCTTTCTTCTCCTGCTCTGGTTACTCTTTCCCTTTTTCTCCACTCTGCTTTGTGGTCTCTTCACTCTCTATTTCTTTTCAGCCTGTTCTCTACTAACACATGTCTATCTACCATCTTCTACTGGGTGGATTCCCACAACTTAAAAATAAATATTAACTCTTAACTCAAAGGCACCTGAACAGCATCTTTCCCATCACTCACTTCTACAACTATTCTCATTTGTTCCATCCATCCAGCTTTCCTTTCCCACATTCCTCTCCCTCATCCATTTCTTAAGCTTACTGCCCAGGCTTCTTATCCCTCCAAGTCACACACTCCATTGTGACATAGCATAATACATCACCTGCTTTGTATGGTATGTAAAATAAATGAGAATGAAAGCATTCATACTTTTTATTGTAATAAAAACAAAATAGAAAATAATTAACAATTATGCTGTAGATATACATAAATACAGAGATTTATTTGTTCTTTTATATCATTTTTCATAACATTAACAGTGTTGAATTAAAAAGCAACTGGGGGAAGAAAGGGAATGGTGGGGTAATTTAAGAAATGATTTGCTTTCTCTTTCTTCAAAGTTATTTAGGTTCCTATGTTAATAAAAGCATCCATACTTCTGATAGACAGAAACACACACATCACACTGAGACTTGTTTAATCTGTATTGTTATCAGTCAATGCAATAATTGTTTGGCTCTATATTGTATTCTGCAATAGCATCTTCACTGTTTATATCTGTTGAATAAAAAATAATGAAATAAAATGGAAACTACAAATTATAATTCTGTTTAAGAATAATTTTCTTCTTACTTGAGTATCCATTTCATCACATTTTTCTGGTCTGTGTCGTGATAGTTGTGCCATTTCTATTTCTTAAGTAAAATATATTAATGGCATTGAAATATATGTATTGGTATGAACAGTAACATTATATATAAATATATGATACCTTTCTCAGGTCATATTCCTTTAACATTTCCTTTTGATAGTGTCTCTTAAGTGGAAAGCCATGAGTTAGAAATAATAAATAGATTTGAGGTTGCTTAGCAACTTTTTCACTTCTCATAAAAACAGAGACTACATTATTGTTGTTTAATTATTAAAAGTCAGACAATTCAGTCATATGCTGCTTCTTTAATCTTGCAGCTATTGTTATTTAAAATCTGTTTTTAATATTAAATATGTTTAGCAAATAAGGAACTTTTTTTAAGTACAGCATTTTACCATGATGGACAAGGGCTAATATACAGTAGCTCTTATACATCCTTAGAAACATTCATTACCATAACTGCTCCAGACAATCTCTTTTTCTCTTTTTACACTGCGTTCCATCACTCATTGCAGCCTAAGCCCTGCGGACCTCGGGCACTCATTGCAGCCTAAAAGTCCTTGCGAGGGCCGCAAGTGCGTGACCAACATCGCAAACGCCCCCCAACACTGACAATTATATATATGACTTGCGACTTGCCCATCAAAAAATGACGACAATTAAATTGTAAGGCAGGTAATGCTATTTGCCACACAATGTAAGGCTTTTAGTGCTCTGAGCGCCTTCGGCGCTCATTGCGAGCCTCTCCCCTGATTAGCTTTTGGTCGTCTGAGCACCTTTGGGGCTCATTGCAAGCACCGCGCTGAGCGCCTATGGCGCTCGTTTCAAGCCTCTCCCCTTGTGTACTTTTGGTCCTTTGGGCACCCTGGGCGTTCATTGTGAGCTCCGCGCTGTGCGCCTTTGGCAAAGCGAGTCTCTCCTCTGCTCTGTTTTTTTTTTTATATAAAAATATTTGTTTATAATAATTAATTAATTAAATAATAAATGTATATACATTACCTATTTGTAATGAATATATCCAGGAATCAATATGCTGAAGAGCTAACAATCTCTTGAGATTTTCCTGCAGCATACAATGCACGTTTATTTGGACTGTTGGTGACCTGAGGAGAAAGTGTCAGCAATGTGCCAAGTGTGCAGTGTAAATAGGCTGCGTGCGCGAGGCTGTTTAGTTGTGTAATGCGGTAGTTTAGATTGGTAATGTTATTAGTTTCAAGTTAGTTAGCGATTGTGTATGTGTTACACGGGTCTCGAGCATTTTGCGTCCTTCCTAATAGTGTATTTTGTACCTCGTATGTTCCTGGCTAAAAGTCGTATGTGCCTGGCGGTGTTTTGCGTGTTTAGAGTTTGTGTAGCCTCGTTTTCGTTTTTTACTGCGGCCATTTTTTCTTTTGCTTCAGCGATTTTACAATGGCGAACCTCTGCAAATTCGACTTAAATTCACTTGCAACCTCAGTCCCAGACGTCCTGGGTATCCCCCCATGCTGTGTGTGATGTTTTTGTTTTTTTGTATTTTGTGTGTTTTTCATGTTTTTGGATGTGCGCGGTTCGATTGTTAAGTTCGTATTTTTTGTGGGTCGTATTTTATTTTCTCTAAGTGCCGGTTTCCATTTCAAAGTGTTACGGGCCGTAATTTTTTCAGGGGATTTTTTTCAAGGTGCTACGGGTCTCGCACTATGAATTATGTATTTGAGTTTACTTTTGTTCTGTAGTCCCGCGGGTGGGCCATAATTTTTTTTTTTTTTTTGCGATTTTTTTCAAAGTGCTACGGGTCTCGCACTGTGAATTGTGTATTTGAGTTTTCTGTTGTTCTGTAGTCTTGCGGGTCGTAGGTATGATACTTAAGGCATGCAGGGTCTCCACCAGCGCAGTGAGCGCCTTCGTCGCTCCCTGCAGTTTTAACATTGCGTTACCAACGTTTTTTGGCAAGCCCGTGCTGCAGAACTATATATGTGATAGAGATATGTTTCACTCCACAATCATACAATCAAGTTAGCTCTCACTCCACCAATCACTTTATGCGTCCATCTTGCCCTTTCTGTATTACATTGTGTTGTCCCTTATTCCTGCTACTGGTCCCACTCCATGTCCTCTAATCATCACTCAATGAATATATATGGTCTATATTTGTTTATGCTTTTTAGATTATTTAATATTTTCATATTTGTTTGTGATATGCACATTTATATGCAAAAATCATGTGCTCTACACAAATCGACTGCAATATATACACCCTATTTTCATGTACTTTTTGCTTTTAATTTAAATGTATTTCTTGAAGCTGTTTGTGATGATTCAGAGAGTGGGTAAAATTAGCATCATTCTGCTAGCAAACTTAAATACAAGCTACAGTTCCTTCTCAACCATTTATCAAAAAAATCTGGTAATTAAAATGGCAGTGTGTGTTTAGTAAGAAATTAGATGACTATTGTGACCAAAATAAACAGCATTTCATCATGCATTCCAGATTTAAACTCAGCATCTTTTGCAATATTGTTATACATAGAAAAAACAGCCCTTGTAATATTTTAGTTAAAGACTCCTAGAAGTCCACCAAGTATTATATGGGATTCCAAATCAATCTACATTTTTTCATTTGTTTCATAGCATAATTGACACAGTATTTTGAGCCATTTATCATATATTTAAAAAATCTGAATTGTAACTGATAATTAAAATCCCACATACCTGTGTATCTGTACTGATTGGACCGCTATAAATACCATGTCAGGTGAACACCTCCCCTTTGTAGCTGGGTAGCTGGAACATAGCTCCACTGTATCTTAGAAAAAACGATATTCATCAGTAAAACTGAACAGAATTGCAATAAGCAATCTCGTGGTTCTCTCAAAGAAGGCTTTAGTGATGTTTTCGATTTTTTTTTTCTCTAAACGATTATATATTGCTTACTATTTGTACATATAACATACTGTAAACATTTACACTTTTGTATCTTGTATATGTGACTATGTAACAGATGGAGATCACAAATTGCTCCCACATACATACAAGAGTATCATTGCCAAGATTTTTCTAGCTGTTTATCTCTTGAAGTATCAGAATTTGTTCATTATATTCCACAATGAAATCTATTTTACAGATTAACAGATTATTTTGGTATTGCCTGTGTTACAATCACACTCCTGTGAAATAGTTTTCTGCTGAAGATCAGATTGTCATGTTTCATTTTAGTAATTTTAAAGTTATACACTGCTCTCATATACTATGTTTATACTAAAACGTTTTTTTTTTTTTTTTTACAAAAAAGGTTTGTTTGCTGTAAAATATTTATTATATTTTCGATTTAGTGCTGCATATAAAAGAGACAAACTCTTAACAAATCAAAGTAATAGCTCAATCCCTGTGTCTGATTACAGGGACCTCCATAGCCCTTCAGACAGGAGGCCCCTTAAATGGGACACAGCAATTGTACTATTGAAGCAGTTTATTAATAATTTTGGATTGTGGTGATTTTCCACGTTATTAACTATATGAATTTAATATTCGGTATCAAGTGGTGCTTCAAGTTGATATATGCTGGTTTATTCATATTGTAATGCAAGGAGTTGTGGTATTACATACAAGTAGTTATCACAGACCTTTGATATATTATTGATTATTTCCATTATCCAACAAGATGGTATATATTGCGGCTTAGTTTTATTTTAGATTGTATATATTAATAAGGTTTCAATTATATTGTTATCATACAATTGTCTGGATAGTGTTAAGAACTGGAACACAAGTATGACAGATAATCACTATTGTAATGAAGTCCAAGGGACTTTAAGCCGTTTTTGCCAACACCACAATTCTACGACGCTCATCCGTCTTTATGGTCCAGCTCTCACATCCCAATGTATGAGCTTGCCATAGCTTTCCTCCCCAGAAGCGAAAGTATTTTAATTTAATGGCTACACTCACCAGCTGCAGAGATCTTGGACCCATAGAAAATGAAATCTGTCATTGCCTCCACTTCTTCAATTTGCCAGGAAGTGAGATTGCGCTTTGCTGTGATCTTCATCTTTTTAATGTTGAGCAGCAGGCCAACTTTTGTACTCTCTTCTTTTACCCTCATCAATAGGTCCTTTAGTTCTGCTTCACTTTCAGAAATCAGAGTAGTTTTATCAGCGTACTTGAGGTTGTTAATATTACTTCCAGCAGTATTAATTCTGGATTTCTATTCATTCAGCCCAGCCTTACTCATGTATGCTGTGTATAAATTGAATAAATAAGGTGACAATATACAACCATTTCCAATCTTGAACCATTCTGTATTCTTATGTTCAATTCTGACCGTGGCTTCTTGTTCCACATACAAATTCCTCAGGAGGCAGATGAGATGATCTGGTACTCTCATCTTTTTAAGAAGTAGTGATCCACACAATCAAAGGCTTTAGAATAGTCTATGAAGTTGAAGTAAATGTTGTTGTTTTTTTTATGGAGATCCCTTGCTTTACCTATTACCTTGCTTTAACCACAGTAGATCAACAAATCAAAGGCCTCCAAAAAACTCTTTAATTAACCTAAATGCTCTAAAAACAACCTTAAAAAATACATGAAATCAATAAAATAAATGATTAATATTAAAAATGTTCTTTATTAAAATTAAAAATAAAATACCTATCTCCCTAGCCACCCTTAGCACCTAATAACACATTTAGCTAGGGTGGTCATTGTAAAGATGAAAAGTGCACATAAGCCCTACATACCTCATGACAACCCTGAACAACTTAGGGTTTGTATCATTTTTAAAGTTTTTGGTCAAACAAAAGCTTCCCTGGATTTAGTTTTATTCTGCATGCCATGGTCATCACAGGGTTATATTATAGATTGTGGAGTGTAGGTGAGCATCTCTGGTAATCACACAACATTTATTGGTTTGTGTTTTTGGAACAATATGATTATTGACCGTTTTGATCTTTAATAAAATTTAGATTTCAATGTTTTGCATTCTTGGAAGTGACTGTTGTCCATCTGACCTGGTACCCACAAACAAATAGTTATAAAATTGCAAATCCTCCTGGAAAAAAAGTACAATTTCTCACACAGGTACATAACCTCCCCCTCACTAAAGTTAATAAATAAATATGACACATAGGTAAAACAGTGCATATTTTGCAATCTAGGTTTTTAATTCCTAATGTTTCTTGCAAAACACATGTAATTTGAAATTGTTCTTTTTATTAGCGGTTAATAAATGTAGGATTGCAATACTAAACTTGAGTGCATCCTCACAGAAAAAGCACTGAAAATGTTTATATGCAAAACTGGACCTCTTAAATAGGCTAAGAAGGGAATTTGTACTATAATAAAGTCAATATTTACCATTGATAAATATATATGTGTAGATATATGTAAAATAAAATGCAGAATTAGGATCTTTATTCAGTGCTGCCCATCCATTAGATTCATTCAGCATTCTATGCTCATTCAACAAAAGGAAATCTGAATTTGTTTAGAAATAGGTTTCCTTATTTATTTCTTTTAAGGAGAAGCTTACCAACAACAACGCTACAGTGAATAGAGATTGTTTTATTGCAGATTTTATGCAAAATTATTAGATCAGGTAAAATTAGTTTTGCAAAATACTCTTAAAATAAACAACCTATACATATATATTAAAGCCTGCATGGTTCTCAAATAGTACAACACTATACATATTTACTATAAAATAAAATGCAATTTTCTATAATCCCTTTTTGATCTTCTGCAATGGTTGTGCATGTAGAAAGAATGAATTTAGATTAATGGATAAGCATACCCTGGTGAAAAAACAGAATAGTCACAAGTATGTTTATTTGTTAAAAGCATATAGAAGTTTCCTGAATAATGAGTGCATATTATAGAGAAGAATCAGCAAGGTATGAAAACATTATTTCCATGAAAAATAATCCCCAAATAAACATTAATACAGATAAACTAGAGTTTGCATAATTTCTTTAATTTTCTGGCAGCTGGTTTTGAGAAGGAATACCGCTGAAAATCCAAGCTAAATTGGCATGAAATTCTTAATTTGTTGTAGCCAATCAGAGGCAGCTATAAGAAGTGTAGCAGTATAGGAATTCAGTCCCAGCAGCAAAGCATCATGGGATTTATAGTCTGTTTTACATCTCTCTCCTCCCTTAAATGGTGCAGCTCTTCTGTTGGATCTCTGCACTGTGCTGCTACTTGCTGGAAGGTTACAAAACATACCCAAATACAGTGTTACTATTGGTTAGTACAGGGTGCTTATGTAGGCACCTCTGGGCTTGTGGAAACCACATATTTTTAGATAAAATATATCTGTGTATGTATAGAAGTATCATTGCCATGTATGTTTCTGATATAAGCAATATTAGATTAGAAAAAAAAGTTAAAAACAGGGAATCTTAGATATACCTTTAAGTGTTATTCTAAATATTTATACCAGCCAGCTATGCTCATGTTCTTTATCATCCTATTGAAAATTAATTCTTGCACACTTACTGCACCAAGTAATATTAGCCAGCGTTCACTAAGCTTTGCAATGGCTTCTTATTGTTCATCTTCCCATATAAAACAGTCATTGTAGCCTCACAGAACCACATCCAGCCCATGATAAAGGGACATGGAAGGTTATTATTATTATTTCCTTTATTTGTAATGCACCAACATATTCCATAGCACTACACAATGCAAAAACAAAATAATGGAGGGCTCTGTCTTTGAGCTTGAAATCAAAAACCCACAGTGCTTTCCCTTAGCACTTCATAAGATAGAAAACTCGCAAACTTACACACTAAGGGTAAGGATGAGGTATAGAAGGATAATAAATGTGTTGTGCATATTAAGGCTGATGGTGATAGGCTTCTTTCAACAGATGATTTTATAGTGAGGGTTTGAAGGATTTGAAACAGGACGATAGTCTAGTGGAGCGAGGCAAGGAGTTCCAAAGAATAGGGGCAGCACAAGAAAAATACTGAAGATGGGGTTCCCTGTTTTTAACATTAAGATTAACAAAGTATTTATTTGCATATTTAAACATAATTTTATTAATAAGTGCTTTTTTTTACCGACTGAAACCTACTCCACCCCCTGTAGCTCATACACACAGTGTTTCCATAGTAGTACTGGCCAATCACATACTTCGGTTCAGTTTGCTGTGGCATAGTTTTTTGCTCTAAATGTGACACAGTCTGTGATTGGCTAATGCAACTACCACTAGGGAAACACTGCATGCATGAGCTACTGGGGTAAGACTTATGCATTGACTGTTTGAAAGGTTTCCTTTAGTAAAAACAGTGCTTTTAACCACTTGTTAATAGAATATGTTTAAATATGCAAATAAACACTTAGTTTATATTAATACTAACAACAGGGGACCTGCCATATCCTTTAAGTTTAGTTAATGTTGGCCGTTGTTTTCCAGTGTGAGAATAACCGATCAGGCCGGCTGCTCAGGATTGAACGTTATAGCCACAAATTCTGGCATTTTGTTTGACAGATTATAAAAATACACATCTCCCAGCTGATATTTGCTCAGAGCGATTAAGAAACCTCCCTGTTTTTGTGCTCTACTTCTCTCACTGGCGTCCTCGCCTTGGATCCTCGCCTGCCTCCTCCCACACAGAAGAAAAAAGGTCACGTATGTTTGGAAAAATATGTAGGTCAGTGGAACATTTCCTGCACTGTGCTGGGAGCGAGCTGGCTCTACTTTATCTCAGCACAATTGAAACCACCTACACCGGCTTGCTTATATTACTCTTTTTTTAGAGTGATGACAATAAGGTTCATATTAACTCAGATTAGTCACCCATTCATGAAACTGGCTGACACCCCCACCCTGCATGCAATCATCACCCCCTCACCTACAACCCATTTTATAGATGGTTTATAAGGGAGCTGAGGAGCACCTGTCGTATCAGATTCAGTATCACAACAGATCCCGTATCCCTCTCTCTCATTCACCAGCACTCAGTTCATTACCCCAGTCCCAGTTTTTTTTTCCATTTAAGGTGGATTATCACAATTACTACTCATTTAAAGTGACACTAAAATTCCATATTATCGGCCTGCCACCAGCAGGCCACCTGCTGGTTGCTGAGCGGTTATGTTTTAGATTTATGGACTTGGGTTATGGTAGTAGCAGATAACACGTAGTAGAATAGTGGTGCGTGTACCACAATTAATTTTTTTTGAGTTACTGTATATATTTGAGTAAAAGCCGACCCGAGTATAAGCCGAGGCACCTATTTTACCACAAAATACTGGGAAAACTTAGTGACTTGAGAATAAGTCAAGTGTGGGAAATGTGCTGCCCTCTGTGTCCCCCTCTTGTGTGTCCTCTGTGTCCCGCTCCTCAACCACCCTCTTCATCCTCCCTCCTCAACCCCCCTCCTCATCCTCAAGCCCCCTTCTCAACCCCCTCCTCATCCTCCCTCCTCATCCTCCCTCCTCATCCTCCACCCCCCTCCTCAACTCCCCTCCTTATCCTCAACCCCCCCTCCTCAACCACCCTCCTCATCCTCCCTCCTCAACCCCCCTCCTTATCCTCCCTCCTCAACCCCCTCCTCATCCTCAAACCCCTCCTCATCCTCCCTCCTCAACCCCCCTCCTTATCCTCAACCCCCCTCCTTATCCTCAACCCCCCTCCTCATCCTCAACCTCCCTCCTCATCCTCCCTCCTCATCCCCCCTCCTCATCCTCAACCCCCCTCCTCATCCTCCCTCCTCAACCACCCTCCTCATCCTCCCTCATCATCCTCCCTCCATATCCCCCCTCCTCAACCACCCTCTTCATCCTCCCTCCTCAACCCCCCTCCTCATCCTCAACCCCCCTCCTCATCCTCCCTCCTCAACCACCCTCCTCATCCTCCCTCCTCATCCTCCCTCCATATCCCCCCTCCTCAACCACCCTCTTCATCCTCCCTCCTCAACCCCCCTCCTCATCCTCCACTCCCCTACTCAACCCCCCTCCTTATCCTCAACCCCCCTCCTCAACCACCCTCCTCATCCTCCCTCCTCAACCCCCCTACTTATCCTCCCTCCTCAACCCCCTCCTCATCCTCAAACCCCTCCTCATCCTCCCTCCTCAACCCCCCTCCTTATCCTCAACCCCCCTCCTCATCCTCAACCTCCCTTCTCATCCTCCCTCCACAACCCTCATCCTCCCTCCTCAACCCCCCTCCTCATACTCCCTCCTCAACCACCCTTCTCAACCCCCCTCCTCAACCTCAACCCCGTTCCTCATCCTGCCTCCTCAACCCTCCTCCTCACTTTACCCCTCTCTAATTACCTCCCCCTCTCCCTTTCCCCTCACTTACCTTCCATCAGCAGCTGCTCTTCCGGCTGCGTCGGGACCAGGCCAATGCTAATGACGTGACGGGAAGTGAGGGGAGAGGGGGAGGTAATTAGAGAGGGGTAAAGTGAGGAGGGGGGTTGAGGAGGGAGGTTGAGGAGGGGGGTTAAGGATGAGGAGGGGGGTTGAGGAGGAAGGATGAGGAGGGGGGTTGAGGAGAGAGGATTAGGAGGGGGGTTGAGGATGAGGGGGGGGTTGATGAGGGTGGATTGAGGAGGAAGGATGAGGAGGATGATAAGGGAAGGGGAGGGAAAGAGACACGAGGGAGGGGGGGAAGAGACACAGGAAAGGGGGGAAGAGACAAGGGGGGGAAAGAGACACAGGGGTGACTCGAGTATAAGCCGAGGGGTCCCTTTTCAGCTTTAATTAAAGGGCTGAAAAACTCTGCTTATACTTGAGTATATACGGTATATAGTAGTTTTTGGCTTTCAGTGACCTCATGGACTGTAACACACCAGACACATTATATCCATGGTCATGCTGAACCACTTGTTTTTCATAGCAGAAGTACTGGAGTGGGCTGCTAGTTTGTTCTCCAGTGCTCCACAGCAAACAGCTTATGAAATTCTTAAGTGGTCTCCCATCCAAGTACTGAACAGGTCCAACACTGCTTGGCTCCCTGGTATAGAACACAGAAGTGAAGTGAAAGCACAGAATCCTAACCACTGGACCACCAGGGAACCCTATTTTACTATGTGTTATCTGCCATTTCCCTAACCCTAAACCTAACCTTAAACCCCAATCCACATGCTGGTGCACCACCTGCTGCATGCACCACTTTAACTATAGAACCTGTTATCTGCCACTACCCTTACCCTAAATCCAACACTAACCTTAAACCCTAACCCTAACAACAAAGTCTGTGTTGCACGGCCGGAAGTTAACAGGAAAGGTCCCAGTTATGATTTACTTTGTTTACCATTGTTTATTTATTTATTTTGCTTTGTTAACTTGGTTTGTCACTTGGGAAGGAACCTTGGTTGCAGATTTTCAAACAATAATATTGAAACAGCTTTTGTCACATGACAAAGCATTAGAGCAGCAAAGCAAAAGCAACCTCTGTAAAGAATACGGTAATTGCATGCAACAGTTACATAGTTAAAGGAGGTGGTGACAGCGGATTCGATAGATAACTTTCAAAAAAGGATTGGATATATTTTTAAATAAAAAGGGCATTCAGGGTTATCCCGTTTAATTAGAGATTGAGAGTATTGATCCAGGGAACAATCCGATTGCCCGTATCTGGGGTCAGGAAGGAATTAATTTTGTCTTTTTTTATTTGCCTTCCTCTGGATCATGATCCCCTCCCTTCGGAGAATGGGCCGCAGGGCAGTATGCCAACAAGATAACGATTTTACACTGTTATACAAGCTGTACACTTAGGGCCTCATTCTATTATCGGCCGTAAAACGGCCGCAAAGCTGCGATTCCTTGCGGCCGTCTTACGGCCCCGTGTAGAGCTACCTTTACCTTGCAATTCAAATAGACGGCGCCGCAAGGATATCCCCCTTACGGCCGGCCGCATATCATGCAACCGGCCGCAAGGTCAGAAAACTTTAAATGCAAATATAAATTCAAGATGGCACTGTAAAGCTCTGTGAATGCTAGGGATCATAATGGGGGACATGAGGATTAATAGCAACCCCCTCTCAAGCTTGCACATCAGCCCAAATGCGATATTTCATTAACGGTTTATTTTCCAGCCGCAGCCTGGGCGGGTCTGAGGTGCTCCAAGCCCTCGGGACTTTGTCCACGGATATTTGACATGAATTAAAATTAAAATTATTTTCGGATTTGAGCGTAGGGGAATGTTGTGCTATGAATGCTAACACCCCCAATCACTTTATCGTCTCATCAGAGTGCAGGATGGCTTTATTATGTGCTTAATTGTGTGCTTGCGGGACCTTTTTGCTGCAAGTAAGCTGCGGCTCGGTTTTACCCTTGCCGAGAGGGTTCCCGGAGCAATAGAATAGCAACCAGGATTTTCTTGCGGCCGAAACTCTTGCGGCCGTTTAAGATCAAAGGCTTTCCTGTGGAGCGTGCGTCCGCAAGGGATAACAAGGCGGCGGCCGCAAGCCTGCCGGAGCCCCCGGCCGGAAGGGAATAGAATAGGCAAATAGCCTGCGGCCGGTCCTTGAGGCCCCACATCTCCTACGGACGATAATAGAATGAGGCCCTTAGTACTTTACACTTGCTACATGTCATTTCTTCAATGTTGTCACATGAAAAGATATAATAAAATGTTTACAATAATGTGAGGGATGTACTCACTTTTATGAGATTTTTGTGAGAAGCGAGGGCAGTGGCCGAGGGTCTCAGTTGCTGGCATGGAGCGCCGTAGGCGCTCCATGCCAGCACCTGAGGCCCTCGCAAACTTTACCTCGCAAACCAAACAGCACGACACACACATTACGACACTCGCAAACAACATACGACACACGTTCACACACATTACGGCCTCGCAACACTCGGACGCAACTCGCGAACATTACAAAATGTAAAACACAATACATACACACAGCACATACATAAAAAAATTACCTACACCAAGAGGGAGCACCCAGGACCTCAAAAATACAACTTACACCTCGATTTTACTCGAAATAAAACAGTTTAGAGACTAAAAAAAAATCTAAGCAAGAGAAAAAATGGCCGCCGAACAAAACGGAAACGAGGCTACAGCACTCTAAACTCGCAAAACACCACAAGAAACTCGCAAAACACCACAACAAACTCGCAAAACGCAACAAACGACCTACGGATATTCATACCACACAGTGCTCACATTCAGCATGCTTACACAGCAGCTCCACACCACTAATGCTGCAGCAACATCAACACAGATTGCCAGCTCTTCATCACAATGCTTCAAAATAGGTACAGTATATTCATTTAGTAATGTATTACATATTTCATTATTATACACCAAACAGCATTAGCTACCTTACAATTTCATTGCCGTCATTTTTTGACGGGCAATTCGCTAGTCACATATATAGTTGTGAGCAAGCGGGTTGTTGCTAACGCTGCGCCAAAGGCTCTCCTTGCTAGCAGCTGCGGACCTCACAAAATTTACGGACTTACGAGTAACAAATACGAGGAACTTAGAAAAAAAAACATTATAAAAACAAAATAAACGCGGAACTTAGAAAAAAAAACATTCCGACCTCGCAAAAATACGACCTTACCGCCAAAACCCGCACACATGAAAACATAAAAAATACAAGAAATACACACAACAAATACATAAACATGTTACCTACAGCAAGGGGGGGGCACCCAGGACCTATGCAAGTGAAGTTACACCTCAATCTAAGTCGAAATAGAAGAGTTTAGACACCTGAATATCCCCTAAGCAAGAGAAAAAATGGCCGCCGAAAAAAAAAACGAAAACGAGGCTACAGGACTCTAAAGACGCAAAACACCACCAAACACATACAGATTTTCCCAAAAAGACGGACGCGATCCAAGAACAAGGGCGCCAAATCAGCCACAGCCGCGTACCACACATTAGGCGCCATTTTACAACACTAACACAATGTGGAAGTACACAGCTACCCTAACGGATTTGGCTCGCGCACGCAGCCTATTTACACTACACACTGCACACATTACTGACACTTACACAGCAGCTCCACAACACTCAAAACACACATTGTATGCTGCAGCAACATCAAAACAGATTGCCAGCTCTTCTGCACAATGCTTCCTGCAAATATTACTTCAAAATAGGTAATGTATATTGATGTATTATTTTATTCATTATTGCATTAGCATTAGCAAAAAAAAACAATGCTCATAGCACACAAACAACCAACAGTCTCGCAATGAGCGCCAAATGCGCTCAGCGCGAGGCTCGCAATGAGCGCTGAAGCATCTTGCAACACCAACAAAATTTACCGCCCTTACAACCTTATTGCCGTCATTTTTTGCCGGGCAAGTCACTAGCATTTATATAGGGTTGTGTATATATGTATTAAAAAAAGCTTACAGTGATCATCTCATTAGAATAAGGATTTGGATTCAGTAAGGTTGAATGTAAACAGATTATTGCAGCAAATGTTCACTGTATTTATGAATATGTATTTATTAAGATTTCTTTCCACTTTCTTGTGTAAGGACACCTGGCAAAGCAATAGAGAGGTGACAAGATGGTATCATGCATTATCTACTATGAGCAGCATTATAGGCCCCGGTCAAAGCATTGCACTGATGCCCTACCTATATAACACTCACAGGAATAAACTGCAAATAATCCATGAAATTGTGTGTGTTGACTTTGTCTTGCTTATGTACAGTTAGTATGTTGTTTTCGTCAAGGTCAAGATATTTATCTGGAACAGCAAGATTGCATGTACAGATCTCATGTACAGATAACTGATACTGAGGTGATTAGTACACCCAAACCTTTAAAGGAGATTTGCAGGTCCTGAATAAATCTCCTGGAATAATATACTGAAAAGTTGGCAAGCATCTGGGGCCCCTGTGCTTGTGTGGCCCGCGCAACTGCCCAGTGTGCCCATGTGTTAAGATGGCTCTGCCAATATATGTATTGCACACCTTCCAAACATTTGAAAATGCTGAAGAGGGATAAATATTGGCAAAACATTATGCACTATTGACTAGTTTAATCAACATTCTTTACAAAAGTAAACTCATTTTTAGATATACATACACACATATACACTCCAGAAGTATCCCTTTTCTTAAAGAGTGCAAATTATAAAATCAATTTCCTTGAATACATTTATATGGCTTTTGGTAGACTAGTTTGGATATATGTATGAAATCACTAATTTACTTGTGTTAGATTAAAAAATATGGAATGTTTTTTGTTGCATCAGGAAAAAGGCTATTTAATTATGTGTCACAGTGTGTTTTCTTTTTTTTTTCAAATAAAAGTATTCACTGGTGTTGGGGGCTTGCGCTGAAGACCAATGAAATCTACAGACCAAAGAATGCTCTCAGAATTTCCTGTTACTTTCAATATAGTTTAAAGAGGTTTTATATAATATATATTTTTTAATTATTAATATTTTATTCACAAAACAATTTTTGGAATGTTTAAAACATGTCTTTGTAAATTGTTGTAACTAAACAACAACTTTGCTAATCCACCTTAACACCTAGTGAGACGGATGGAGGCGGGGCTTGGAGCTGGGTGCTGGTGTATGAGGCAGAGGGATACATGATCTGGTGGGATACAGGATCTGATGGGATACAGGATCTGATACTACACCCACCTAGTCTCCCTTCATGCATGTGCTGGTGGTTATTGGTAGGACATAAAGCCCCCATCCTGACCTGTTAGTGCAATCAGAAGAGGATGGGACAGTGGGGTGAGGATATCATGCCCCAGCTGTGCAGAGGGGCACTAACTTTCTGAGCAGCTGGAGATGCAGCTGCCCCTTTCCATACTCCTGGATCGCTGAGAGCTCTCCCAGGGCACACCTGCACTCTGCACACTACCTGGGCGCCGCTGGTACCGCACCCCCTCACTGGCAGCCTGGCATGCGGTGCCCACTGGCACCATGAAATATAGCTGCAGCAACAAAGCCCAGGGGAGCCCCTGCTACAGTACCACAAAGAGCCTGCCACCGGACTATAACCCCAACCACAGCAGCCCCCAGCTGGCATCAGCAGACAGCAGCACCGTGAGCTGGGACCTCAGCCCTGGGGCACAGGGCAGAGGATACCCTCAGCACCGCAGGTAACAACCCTCATTTATTATCTCCCATACTGACAGGTGGGACTAGGGCAAATCACTCTCCTGCCCAGACTGGGAGTGAAGCAGTTACCCAGAGCCCTGGCATACAGCTGGGCAGGTAGATGACCCTGGTGCAGATCTATAGGTGGGCTCTGTGTGACTTTGGGGAGTCTAGCCAGTGCAGCCTCCTTATAAGCTTCTTATTATAATGACATAATATTGCATTCATTTATTCTATGTTTTTAACTCCTTATGAGTAAGATTTGCACACACTTATTCACTACAATCTCATAGCAACATTAGTTTTGTGGAGGATGGGATTTAAGCAAAACCAATTAAACTTTGCATTTTTTTAAGCACAATTTGTCTCTCATGGATACATTGCAAAAGAAGCAATTTAGGAGTGTAAAATATTGTCTAGGTGATTCTCAGCTCAGAAACATGTTTGTGTGTGTTATCCAGCAAACCATGGTGTAAGAGTCCCTACTACATCAATTATACAGTAGTATGCATGTATAGGGGGTGTACTGGTGGTCCAGTGGTTAGGATTTGGTGCTTTCACTGCTGCAAACTAGGTTCCATTCCAGTCAGGAACCAAGAGGTCACCCCACCTTGAAGCCTTGTAGGGTTGGGCTTGGTCAGTACTTGGATAGGAGACCACCTAGGAATACCAGGAGCTGTAAGCTGTGGCCCACTGGAGAAGGAACTAGCAACCCATTCCAGTATCTCTGCCATGAATCCCAAGTGGATCAGCATGGTGTGTTGAGGTCCATGAGTCAGACACGACTGTACGACACACACATGCATGTATATAACACTACCCTACAGTACAGCAAGTTTCTTGTATCAGGCGATACATTTTGGAGGATAAATGCTGTTATGTGTCTATGAAGAAATACTTAGAATTTGTCATCTTAAAGACATCATTTATGCTCCAATTTATCCAGCACCCTTTTTTGTTCAGTACATTTTGTTTAGTTTCTCAATTTAATGGTGAGAGCAAAAACTTAAATAATGTAAGAAAATGTGATTATTAAATAGACATCAGAATCCTCACATCACTCCGTGGAGTGGAAAACTGGAACCTGACTTGTGATAAGGCAAACACATAGGGAACAGTGCTTTATCTACCTTGCTTTATTATAAGGTTCATACTTAAATAAATGTTGCTACTTACAGATAAACATATAGCTCTTTTGTCAGAACTGAATGTGAACATGTGCAGAGCAAGTAATGAAGTCGGACATGTTGGAGAACAGCCAATAATCAGTTTACAGCTGTGAATTCAAATAAGCATCAGTTTGCTTCATTTCTAATTTTCTAACATTGTCCGAACATTTCCATCCAGGAATGTAGCCTCGGTGGTTGATATTAATTATTGTTGTTAAGGCTTTATTTTGCCAACGGTTAAAGATACTTGTATTTAATGGATATGTTTCTTGTTTTAATATCAGTGAAATTACAGCCTCTAACATTTCCTCCTGGAAGGAGCTACTAATCAAAGTCATTGGTAAACATCATTTTTAAATAGAATGACAATTTAGTTTTTTTTAATATAAAGAAGTGAAACCATATGTTCCATTTGATAATTTTTAAGATCCTTGATGATGTCTATAACTTCTACCTCACTGACCTCAGATTGAAATATTTCCCTGTCATTTAGTGTAATCTTCCAAGCAATAAAATAAACTTTAAGGTACAGGCAGACCCTGTTTAACACTGATTCTCTATACAGCTGTTTTTGCCTGACACATCCCCCATTGGATATAACATAGTTTTTGCCTGACACATCCCCCATTGGATATAACACAGTTTTTGCCTGCCACATCCCCCATTGGATATAACACAGCTTTTGCCTGCCACATCCCCCATTGGATATAACACAGCTTTTGCCTGACACATCCCCCATTGGATATAACACAGCTTTTGCCTGACACATCCCCCATTGGATATAACACAGCTTTTGCCCGACGCATCCCAGAGTAGTTTTAAATTGCAATTGTGTATTTTCTTCATGAGTTACCTATCACATTATACCCTATGTTAACATGACCCCGTTTAGAGCTGTTTTGCTTAACACTCCTATTGAGGGACAGGCAGGGCAGCCCTGGCTCCCAGGGTCGCCAGTAGTTTCCTATGATCCTGGGTGCGCTCTGATTGGATAATTAGCCGAGGAGAGGGGCTTAGTGGGGCGGGCTGGCGCTCAACAGCGCCGGCTTCCCAATCCGCGGCCCAACATCCCTCTCTCCCAAGTTTATCTGATCATGATGGATGTTTCTTTTCTTATTGTTAAATTGTTAAACAGGATTCCTACATACAGTCAGGTCCATAAATATTGGGACATCGACATAATTCTAATCTTTTTGGCTCTATACACCACCACAATGGATTGGAAATGAAACGAACAAGATGTGCTTTAACTGCAGACTTTCAGCTTTAATTTGAGGGTATTTACATCCAAATCAGGTGAACGGTGTAGGAATTACAACAGTTTGTATATGTGCCTCCCACTTTTTAAGGGACCAAAAGTAATGGGACAGATTAACAGTCATAAAACAAACTTTCACTTTTTAATACTTGGTTGCAAATCCTTTGCAGTCAATTACAGCCTGAAGTCTGGAACGCATAGACATCACCAGACGCTGGGTTTCATCCCAGGTGATGCTCTGCCAGACCTCTATTGCAACTGTCTTCAGTTCCTGCTTGTTCTTGGGGCATTTTCCCTTCAGTTTTGTCTTCAGCAAGTGAAATGCATGCTCAATCGGATTCAGATCAGGTGATTGACTTGGCCATTGCATAACATTCCACTTCTTTCCCTTAAAAAACTCTTTGGTTGCTTTTGCAGTAAGCTTCGGGTCATTATCCATCTGCACTGTGAAGCGCCGTCCAATGAGTTCTGAAGCATTTGGCTGAATATGAGCAGATAATATTGCCCGAAACACTTCAGAATTCATCCTGCTGCTTTTGTCAGCAGTCACATCATCAATAAATACAAGAAAACCAGTTCCATTGGCAGCCATACATGCCCACGCCATGACACTACCACCACCATGCTTCACTGATGAGGTGGTATGCTTTGGATCATGAGCAGTTCCTTTCCATCTCCATACTCTTCCATCACTCTGGTACAAGTTGATCTTAGTCTCATCTGTCCATAGGACGTTGTTCCAGAACTGTGAAGGCTTTTTTAGATGTTTGGCAAACTCTTATCTTGCCTTCCTATTTTTGAGGCTCACCAATGGTTTACATCTTGTGGTGAACCCTCTGTATTAACTCTGGTGAAGTCTTCTCTTGATTGTTGACTTTGACACACATACACCTACCTCCTGGAGAGTGTTCTTGATCTGGCCAACTGTTGTGAAGGGTGTTTTCTTCACCAGGGAAATAATTCTTCGGTCATCCACAACAGTTGTTTTCCGTGGTCTTCTGTGTCTTTTGGTGTTGCTGAGCTCACCGTGCGTTCTTTCTTTTTAAGGATGTTCCAAACAGTTGATTTGGCCACACCTAATGTTTTTCTTATTTCTCTGATGGGTTTGTTTTGTTTTTTTCAGCCTAATGATGGCTTGCTTCACTGATAGTGACAGCTCTTTGGATCTCATATTGAGAGTTAACAGCAACAAATGCAAACAGCACACTTGAAATGAACACTGGAGCTTGTATCTGCTCTTTGTAAATGGGATAATGAGGGAATAACACACACGTGGCCATGGAACAGCTGAGCAGCCAATTGTCCAATTACTTTTGGTCCCTTAAAAAGTGGGAGGCACATATACAAACTGTTGTAATTCCTACACCGTTCACCTGATTTGGATGTAAATACCCTCAAATTAAAGCTGAAAGTCTGCAGTTAAAGCACATCTTGTTCGTTTCATTTCCAATCCATTGTGGTGGTGTATAGAGCCAAAAAGTTTAGAATTGTGTCGATGTCCCAATATTTATGGACCTGACTGTATGTAGGAATCCTGTTTAACAATTTAACAATAAGAAAAGAAACATCCATCATGATCAGATAAACTTGGGAGAGAGGGTTGTTGGGCCGCGGATTGGGAAGCCGGCGCTGTTGAGCGCCAGCCCGCCCCACTAAGCCCCTCTCCTCGGCTAATTATCCAATCAGAGCGCACCCAGGATCATAGGAAACTACTGGCGACCCTGGGAGCCAGGGCTGCCCTGCCTGTCCCTCAATAGGAGTGTTAAGCAAAACAGCTCTAAACGGGGTCATGTTAACATAGGGTATAATGTGATAGGTAACTCATGAAGAAAATACACAATTGCAATTTAAAACTACTCGAGGATGCGTCGGGCAAAAGCTGTGTTATATCCAATGGGGGATGTGTCAGGCAAAAGCTGTGTTATATCCAATGGGAGATGTGTCAGGCAAAAGCTGTGTTATATCCAATGGGGGATGTGTCAGGCAAAAGCTGTGTTATATCCAATGGGAATTGGTTTCATTTCAAATCCATTGTGGTGGTGTATAGAGCCAAAAAGTTTAGAATTGTGTCGATGTCCCAATATTTATGGACCTGACTGTAGATCTAATACATTTATGCCTTTTTGTAACACTGAGTATGTGTGCTGCCAAAGTAGTGAGATCCTGTAGTAAGTATAAAACAAATATATTTCCTTGAAGAATTGCATTGTATAGTCTTTTAATATATATATTTTTTTCTTTGAATGCAGGGGTTTCTCAATCTTGAGCTTGCATGACTTTTAATAGCATTTCAAGTATCTAAACACTGATTTGCCTTAAGTCATGTTAAGTCAGTAAAGAATAGATGCATTTGTTCAGGCTTACTTAGTTTGTAGAACAACTTGACTGTTGTCCTCACTGTATATGAAATAGTTAACTTGTGAGTTACATTTATTTTACTCAGTACTAGTCATAAAACACATTCCAGCTAAAGCTATGTTTCTTTATAATAAAGAACACTTTTAGAGAAAATTACCTATTTATTTAAACGTTTTAAAACGTTTCTAGTTTGCCATTACTCTTTAATTTTTGTGGCAAACAGAGGCTGCCATTTTAAGTTTCACTGATGTCATGAGCAGTGAGAATGCTGAGCTGACTGGATCAAGAGCGAGCTCAAGAGCCAACCAAACTGCTGCTAAGTTCTAAGTTGTGAAAGTTATATTCCAGTTTCTGTGATAATTCTTCTTTCTTCAGCAGCTCACATTACCTAACATACAGATAACTTGTAAGAATAAGTGCTAAAACTTTTACACATAAATATGCTTGTTATGTTTTAGTGAAACTTCCCCTTAAAGCAATAATAAGCTATCAGCTTTATTAAATTGCGATTCTGTAAATTTTAAACGGCTCTATTTAAGCACATAGCATATTTTTTTGCAGCAGTTTTTAGTTAGTGAAGACTTTGCTTTTGGATAGAAGTTCACTAACTAAAAACTTCTGTAAAAAAATATGCTGTGTGCTTAAATAGAGCCGTTTAAAATTTACAGAATCGCAATTTAATAAGGCTGTAAGTATTTTGGAAACTGGATTCCCTTACCTGTCACCTCAGCAGGAAGTTGTTTTAAAAATGGGTATACATTGTACTAGCAGTAAATAATTTCTGTAATATTTAGAAATGATTTTGCTGCTCCTGTAGGCTAATGTGCATCTCACTATGCTTATGTGTGACCCAGAGTGCTTGATAAGGATGGGAGATGGGTCTACCTGCCAGATAACTGTGCAGGTCTTTATTTTAGCCACTACAGAGACAGACAAGCAGACTGTAATCCTATATGGCAACAATACCATTGAATTTCCAAGAATTGATTCACTCAAACACTCACTAAAAACTCACATGTTTAAAGAAACGTATCACTTTAAGCCTTACACATCACAACCTCTGATCCTTCTATACCTCTCCTATACACTTTAGATTGTACGTCTGCAAGATTTCAATCTTCCTATGTGCTTTATTGAAAGCTCTGTGTACATTTGATTTTAAGCTCAAAGACAGGGCCCTCCATTTTCTTCTCTTCATTGTGTTAGTATTGTTTTGACTTCAACTTACCCCTGCATAGCGCTACGGAATGGAGCGTTACAAATAAAAGAAATAATAATAATAAAGGGATGGCGCAACTCCTTATATTCTTTTCTCAGATTCCTCTAACTACACACATTTCTCAAAGCTCTAACTCAGTGGTTGCCACATCAATGGTGACACCAATATGAAAACCACACAGGTCAACATGCAGCCTTCTGGTACAAATAATAAAAATACATCAACATAACTAAATTTTGCCTTACCCTCCTCTAAAAAACTTTTGGTCGTATTTATAGGAAGCCATATGAATATTAAGACTGATGCAGTACACATTTTTATTGGACATACAGACTGGAGTTATGGGATTTCAATAACGGTAACTCTTTTTTTCAAGTTAAAAGCAATACTGATTACATTTTTACAAGTGTATTTCTATTCAAAAGTGAAAGGTTTCAGAAAGGCAGTAAATAACAGACACATTGGTACGGGAGAAGCATGGCAGGGGCATTGTAAAAATAGGTTAGGTGAAGAGAAATAATAGAAACAGATGTAGGAATGTCAACATTTTGTTTTCTTTAGTTGTTCAGTCGTGTCTGACTCTCCGCGACCCTATGGGCCACAGCACTGCCCATGTTTGGTGACCCTACATGGTATAGATCACAGCTTTAGGTACACAAGCCCCTTCACCACAGCAAGGTAGCGATCCAGAATGGGAATATGAACATATAGTAATATAAATGTTATCATGAAGACGCAAATAATTAGACTTATACATGTGATAAAAATTAAACAGCAAAGCATGATAAGAACAAAAATATCACATTAAATGTTGATAATGTGCTAAAAAAACCAAATCAATATTGAGTTCTGTATCTTTGGTATTGAAGAATGTGATCATCTTCAGTTTGAATATTTTTCTCTCTTGGGCATTCTTGAAAGTCCCTTTGAGTATTTAGATTTTCTGGTTTTGGAAGGAGTGATCTTTCTGGTTAAAACGATGTCCAACTAGGGTACAGTATTTTCATTGTGGTATTTACTAGAATGTCTGTACAGATTCATCCTGAGGTGCAGTTGTTGTCAGGTTTCCCTAAAGTAACAGCCAAAGCCTTGCAAAATACTCAGTCTTAAAGAGAAATGGAAGATTTCTGGATTTCACTAGAAATATAAAATACCTACATTATTTTACTAAGAAGTGCTTATGTGCTCTAGTTTATCTGCATGCAGTATTTCAAATCAGCCTGTCAGCGACCTCTTTCAAGCAGCATGTTGCAGTACATTGCCACTAATTGGTTACTGCCCACCCTGTACACTGTCTTCATGAGCTGCAGAAGAGGGAAACCATTTAGAAACTATTTGTAAGATATTAGGCAGAAAAAAACAGACCTCTTCAGCACTCTGTAATAAAATAATGAGATCCATAGGTCTCTTTCAGCTTTGGCTGGAGGTAAGATGGCGGCTCCCAGAGCTGATGGTCCATCCGATATGGGGGGCGAAGAGTTCAACACGTTTTATACTGAGGTCAAACAGATTGAAAAGCAAGACTCTGTCCTTACCCAAAAGCAGCAGATTGAGAGGCTGACCAGACCTGGCTCATCCTATTGCAACCTAAATCCATTTGAGGTTCTGCAGCTAGACCCACAAGCCACAGATGAGGAAATCAAGAAGAGATTTCGGCAGTTGTCTATATTGTTTAATCCAGACAAAAATCAAGATGGTTCCAACCGAGCTCAGAAGGTTTTTGAAGCTGTAGACAAGGCATACAAGTGGTTATTGGACCAAGAGCAGAAAAAAGGGCACTAGATGCTATCCAGGCTGGTTATGAGTACATTGAACACATTGTGAAAGAGAAAAAGAAGCAATTGAAAAAAGAAGGGAAGGTATTAAAGGTTGAGGAAGATGACTCTGAAGTTTTTAAACAGGCTATATACAAACAGACCATGAAACTTTTTGCCAAACTGGAAATCAAAAGGAAGGAGAGAGAGGCAAAATAAATGTTAAAGAAAAGAGAAAAAGAGAGAGAATTTGCAGATTACTTAGGATTTATTACAGTTAAAACCATTTAAAAGATTATATAATGTGTAAATTATGTTAAATCCATTGAAGCAACATGCTATAATTGTTAGCGTTAAACATTTTTATTGTGTTACATTTTTTTTTTTTACAAGTGCATATATATTGCATATTTTGTATTGTGTTGACTTAATGTGTCTTGCGTTTGGTTTTATGAAGTTGTGATTAATAGACAACTGATTATAGTGACATATTTGTGTTGAAAGTTAGTAGGAGTTTTGAGTGGCTGCTTAGACCACCTTAAATGATATTCATAGCAAGTTTATACTGATAAGATATAAGAAATGTTTTGTTTTGTTGTTTAGTCATGTTTCAGAAATAATTTAGAAAATAAGGTTTTATGATTTAATGATATTCTTCAGTAAGTGTAGAGTCTTTGCCCACGTGCCGTTATAAGCCCCTCCGTTCCACAAAGGTTTTTAACCCCCCTTGTGTGTGTAAGGTATAGAGCGAGCAGTGAAAGCTGTCCCTGTGGAAATGTCAGAATGTATTATAACCAGTTACTTATGTAGATCAGATCGCCCGTGCACAGGGTAATTGTCTACCCTGCACATGTAATAAGAAGTATTCTTTATTTACTGCTAGTAGAGGGAGTGCCCTACCCTTTTGGGGTCCCAGGTGTTTTGCACCTGCTGCACCAGCAGTAGCTTCACCCATGCTGCAAGAGTAATAATGATTTTATGGAAATATTGATGAGAAAAAGTATTAAATAAGCAAGTTAAATGTTTTTTTTTTTGTAATTATAGAAAACATTGTGGCCCTCATTCAATTGCAATTTGGCCTATTGAATAGGGCTCTAAATAAGCACATAGCATATTATTTTTACATAAGTTTTTAGTTAGTGAAAAACTTGCTTTTGGATAGATGTTTACTAACTAAAAACTTATTTAAAAAAATATGTTATGTGCTTATTTACAGCCCTATTGAATTGGCAAAATTGCAATTGAATGAGGGCCTGTGTATTTATACCCATAAAGTGTCATATGTAATTTGAGAAATTGATTTCATGTCATATATTTTTTTTAGGTTTGGTGGCCATGCAATATTTTGTTTTGATTCCTTTTGGTTCAATTATGTTTAGGATTAGTTATAGGTATTTATGTATGTTATTTGCTAAATTTGCTTTTGTCTGGATTCTTACAAGGGTGATTTGAGGAGATCTATGCGCATATAAAGTATTCCATGAGCTCACAATTATCTAGTTATATGTTCTGTGTTGTCTGTTTTGTCTGGATCCTGTGTTCATGTTGTTTATCAGCATATTTTATGCCGGTATGACATTTTTATGTAGAGATTAGGTTTTTCATTGGAGAAAGTGGGGTCTTGTTTTGAGCATTGTAGAGAGCATTATGGTTGGAGATGTTCATGTGTGTCCCTGTGTGTGGATGTTTTTTTTTCTCTATGATCGAGTATTGGGGTTGAGTGAGTGAACATGGAGTGGAGCGGTGACATGAGAGTCTTGTTATCACATTTGGAAGTGTGTTCCTTGTGGATGATGCAGTTCTTGTGTTTCTCTTTCTCCCGAATTGTTTTGCTTGACTTTGCTATTTGACTGTCCAGGGGGGAGCTGTCTATGTGCTGGGATGTCATGTATGTTCTGATGTGATTTGTGATGCTCTGAAGGGAGATTTGCTATTTCTCTTGGAATAATATACTGAATTGGTGTTCATATAGGGAACCAATGTCCAGATCATATAGTTACATTCTGTGTAAGGATTGTCCATTTTATCTGACGATAGTGTGGTAAATTTGTTTATGGAGAATATAATCTGAAATCTGATCAATTTCAGATTAATATTTTTTTTTAAATTGATTTCTACGTATGTTAACTATTTTGTTAAGGTTGATATTTGAGAAATTGTTAAAGAACTGTGTTAAGATTTTTTTATTTGTCTATTGTTGCCTTACTTTAGATGGCACTTATCAGTGTCATAGGGGTGAGTGTTGGGGAAAAATACAAATAACCATATATTATTTAGTGTGTATATATATATATATATATATAGCATTTATTAGTATTTGGCCAACTTATGCTCTGAAACAGTTAATTATGCATTTCCCCAATTCAGCAGTTTACCTGAGAAACAAAAAAAAATTTCTGAAGCCACAACAATAGTCCATGCAAGGCTAACAGTCATGGCTAGAACAAATTGTTTACTGCACATGAACTATAATACTAATAATAAGGTGATCTGCGCAATGAGTACATGCTTTTGATCATGCTAGGTACATGTTTGACTCTTAATTGGCTTATAAATGTAAATATTATTTTATTGGCTTAGAAGGTGGGAGGTAATGGGTAGGATGTAGTGTGTATGTAGGACTACTATAAAAAGATATGGTATTTATCCAATTGTTGCCAGCAGCAGATATTGTGTATACTATTCTGTTGTACGTGCCTTAATTGTGAATAGGGTGAAAAAAATCAGAGGCCTCCGTGTTTTAGAATCATGTCTGGGTTTTGGAGTAGAATGTTGGTCAGTGGAAATGTCTTTCTACAACAGTATACAGGTGGTCCCCGGGTTATGGACGACCTGTACTTAAGAACAAGCTCCCACGGCTGTTTTTTATGAGTTTATTTTTATGTTCTGTTTGTTTGAATTAAAAGAAAGAGCGCAATAGTTTCTGTAACATATTATTACAGTACAGGAGTATTATTTTTTATTATTATTAATGTATTACTATTACTACATAGGAGCTATTATAGTATTATTATTATTATTATTATTGTTCATCAGAGATCCAAGTTACATACAAATCTGACTTAAAGACTTTATTAGAAACGTATCCTGTCCATAACGTGGGGCCCCGCCTGTATTATATTGCTAGTAAAAAATAGAAATGTTCCATGTCCCTTTTAGGTCTGGCTTCCTAAATATCTTATTTATTAAACCACAACCTAAAGAACCCTCACTACAATTAGCACGTTGCATTAAAAAAACATCCAATCACATTGTATTTTTTTTTTTTTTTTATGATATTAGATTTTATATTCACTTTTCTTTCATTCTGCTCAATAGCTTTTGAAAACTGAAAATCTTTTATTCTTTCAAGCAATTTTAAATAAGAGAATAAATTACTGTTCAAAAAAATCTTAATTTATTTTCTAAATAACTGAAACTGTTAGCTATCTGCACAGTTTATAAATGTGTCCTATTACTACTTATGTTTATTACATTTTATAACAAAGTTACTTTTTGTATTTCCAGTTTAAATACATTGAGTAATGACAACCATAATTCAATTCACTGAAATATATTATAACTATTTTTATGAATGGGTAAAAGTGGTGTACATTTTTAAAGGAATGCCGTGCTGATCAGCAAATACAAAACTCCAGATTATTTTTTGATATTTACAATTTTGGAATATTAAAATGCAAAGTTACTGAGTGATTGGATCAAACAGCATGTACCAGGTTGAATAAAAGAGCACTCGCTTCCTTGAGGAAACTTAGTGGATTGGCAATGTTTACATTTTGCCAAAACAATTGAAGAGATAGAGTTATGGTAGAGTGGGGGAATGTTTGTAATTGAGATTAGGTGGAACAAAGTCTGGCATGGCATTTAAAAATATCGCTTATGAACCTCTGTAGACAACTGGCATAACAATTGGAGTAACTTGCTTAGCAGAATTATTAAACCCAGGTTTATTTGTGATGCATTGGAATGACTGTCGATCAGCAGGGCTAAAACAAAGCTTTTTTTAAAGATATAGATATAATTACAAAAAGGAGTATATCTATACCAGGGGTGGTCAAAATATGGAAAGGCATTTCATGTGGCCACACTATGAACTCTGCAATGGGAAATCTCTCTTACACAGTACACAGTATCATTTCTCCTTGTAAAACTGGCTTATCTCTCGCTCTCTCACCGGCTATCCCTCTCTTGCTCGACCCACAATTTATTTCCCTTTTCTTTCTATCTTCCACAGCTATCCATAAAATTAACTTATTGTTCAGTCATTTACTTGGGAGGGAAGATTTTTTTTTAAAGGTACTTGTTTATGGATTATGGATTTGTCAGCGGTAAGGTGTAAAGTTGTAGTTAAACAGATAAAGAGTAGGTGCTTTATCTTTGAAATGTTCATCTTGAAGTGATTAGTATACATTCTAGGGACTAGTGTACAAGAGAAGGGATAGGTCTAATGCTAATAGGTACATCTAAGTATAATCAATTCTAAAAAACAGATTTGTTTATTAATTTCCTACACTTTTAATGCAGTTGAGTAATCAATTCATGCCTCTTTTACCAAAAGGGACTACTCTTATATGGACACTCAGCAATGCTTGACGTCACTCTCTGAATCACTTTAGCAACATGACCATTATGGTGTTGATCGTATTTTCTTCTAGGGTGTTGATTTATTTGCGAAGAAGCCACAGCTCTATAATAAGGTGTGATGTGTGTATATATATATATAAGTATTTGTCTTCTAATGGGATATATTTCCAGATCAATGTCCCCAGATGTATGTCCCTGTTTATAAGAGTAAAATCCTTTCTTAATATTTGGGTGTCTTCTGATACATGCTCCTTTGAATTGTGGTGGATAAGAACAGCATATAATATTCTATTCTGTTCATAAACGATGATGGTAAAAAGTGAGTAGAATCAGTGTATTACATTTTCTTGGCACTACATGGATGGCATAAATAACATGATTCGTCATGTTCGCTTGCTGTGTTACTTCACTTGTTGGTACATGATTTGAAGCACATGAATAATGTTGACAAATGGTTTCTCAGAAATACATATATTCCTACAGATAAGGACGAATCTGAATTTGCTAAAATCTAAAGTCATTTTTAAATTTGTTATGGATAAATATTGGACAAACTTCCACATAAGTAATATGAGCAGGAGTTTGAATGGAGAGCTATAATATGATGAGTATCAATGAAATAAAGCTCTGCAGTCATTCAAGAGAGGAAATAAGTTGCTATGTGATAAATGTAAATATTCTGTTTATCCTGGTGAAAAAAGGTTGAACTTACAGAGTGACTGTGTATCAGGAGTATGATCAATTGTTATTTCCAAAGCAGAGTAGAATAAAGAAAATAACTATATCAGGGCTATAGTGAAGGAGAAAACAAGATGCTTACCTTCATTTTTTAATAAAACTTGAAAGGACAACTGAAGTTCCATATTGACAGTGGATTTTTTTTAAGAAGAACTAAACTTGATAATGGGCAGAATGTTTTAGAAAGTAAAAATTATAGATAAAGCTTTTATTTTATTGACTATTATATGCAATTATTCTATACATGTTTTATTTATTATTTGTTTCAGCTACATGACCTTCCCAGTAGAGATGGGTTTTGTAGACAGAAAAGATTGCCTTTTCTGCCATTGAACGCACTGGTACTAAGGATTCCAACATTTCACATGAAGCAGCTAAAAGCTTCTCTACTACTGGTACAATCTACTGGTACAATCAGATAAACAGAAATAAACTGAATAAGTACATATAAGAGTTAATAAGTTAAAGAATGTATATTTTTTCCTTTCCCAAAAAAATGTTACCCATTATCAAGTGTGACACGCATTAAACATAGTGTAAGTTTGGGATAATAGTGGATCTTTAACCTGCTGTTATTATGCCCCTTGATTAGCTTTTTACTTGAAGTCTTAGGGCCTCATTCTATTAGCGGCCGTAAATCGGCCGTAAGGCTGCGATTCCTTGCGGGGGTTCTGTTAACTCGCGATTCTATTATACGGCCCCGCAAGGATCTCCTCTTACGGCCGGCCGCATATCTTGGAACCGGCCGTAAGCTCTTAAATATAAAAACGCAAAAATAAATTCAAGCCTGCACTGTACAGCTCTGTAAATGCTAGGGATCATATTGGGGGACATGAGGATTAAAAGTAACCCACTCTCAAGCTTGCACATCTGCCCAAACCCGAGTTCAAATTAACTGTTTATTTTCCGGCTGCGGCGTGGGCGGGTCTGAGGTGCTCCAAGCACTCTGGACTTTTTACATGGATATTTAACGGATATTAAAAAAAATATATTTTACGGATTTGAGTATAGGGGAATTATGTGCTATTTTTGCTAACACCGAATATCACTTTATAGACTCTGCAAAGTGCAGGATGGCTTTATTTGGGCTATTTTATGTGCTTAATTGGTGCTAGCGGGACCTGTTTGCTGCAAGTAAGCTGCGGCTCGGTTTTAGCCTTGCAGAGAGGGTTCCCGGAGCAACTGAATTGCAAATAGGAATTTCTTACGGCCGATTTCCTTGCGGCCGTTTATGATCAAAGGATTTCCTCTGGCGCGAGCGGCCGCAAGAGATAGCAAGGCACCGGCCGCAAGCCTGCCGGAATCCCCGGCCGGAGGGGAATAGAATAGCAAAATAGCTTGCGGCCTGTCCTTGCGGCCCCGCAACGGCTGCGGCCGCTAATAGAATGAGGCCCTTAGTAACTGAAGGAATCTGTAGTTTTAAAAAGAAAAACTACCTGTATGCTCCATTTACTGTTTGAGGTTATATTATCCTTTTCATCTTAATACTAGTGTCTGACGGTAAAATTAGCTACATCATTTTCTTAAATGAGAGCAAGAAACATTAATGTGTGCACTAATCTCCTTAGAATGTACAAAGCAATCCACCTCGAGTCAGTAATTCAAATACCACAAAAATAACAAAAAAATGTTTTTCTATTGTAGACATATAGATTATTAAAGTTGGTGCAAAAATACTTATTATGTATTTTACATATAGTACAAAATTAATTGGTAGGAATTCCATTTAGCATTTCTTGAGGCAGTCACAGTCTCTAAGTGATGATTCTCACATATGAAGAGATTACACTAATATGGTTTAATGTTATACACTTTGATCTAATCTGCTTTCCAGTATCTCTCAAACATGTTTAGTGCATCTATGGTATTTGTAGCATAGTATTCAGATGTTGGATATCATATATGGATACAAATGCAAGAGCTTTACTGCAGCATTATAAGGATAATACCAAAAGGCAATCCAATACACAGGATAATAACACGGTAAGTCTGTGATCTTATCACACTTCGTATTATTCATATATCACATGACTTAAAGTAGTGTTTCAGGAGCCAAACAAGATCATGCAGCCGCAGATTTATACTGAGCTGAGGTACAGCAGCAAGATTCCTTAATGGATCACAGTAGTTTATAAAAAATAAATGGCGACTATGCAATATTAGCAGCTCATGAGATGAGTATAAAAGCATTCTTAGAGAACATTGTAGGTTTAACAAACGCTGCTGTTTTCCCTGGGACTGCTTGTTATCTGTTCCTGTCCAGTGCATGAGGAGGTGGACACAGAGCAAGCAAAATAGAATTTGCATTTTTAAAGTGCCAGCTTCTGAGAATGTGTAGCAAAGGATGTAGTTGTAAAATACTGAAAGCTGAATGAGATTGAAATGTCCCACCTCCTCCCACTACTAAATAAAACACAAAATTGGCAGAGCACATCCCCTCATACTTCAGGACATCAAGCAGCACAATATATATATATATATATATATATATATATATATATATATATATATATGTCCAAAATGAAATACATTATACGCTAGCAGAGTCCTTGAAGTATAATCCTGAAAGACTAAAAATAGCTATTTTGTCAGATAAGAAATAGTTCCAAACATAATCACATTCAACTGACATAAAAGGGACCACACAAATAATTAAAGCACACGCTTATTAATCTGTATACAGTGGACCCTTGGTTCTCAACCACCTAGGAACTCGACGATTTAGGAACTTGACGTGTCTCCCTGACAAAAAATTGTCCATGAACTTAAAAACTTGCTTGGAATTCAACAAGCTCGCTCCACCCCGCGTCCTGTCTTTCAGGAAGTGGCATACTGTGGCATATTGTAATTAATGCCTACAAGAGCCCAAGAGCAGCCTGTGCCTGCAAGACTCAAAGTGTAAACTGTGTCTAAAAGAATCAAAGTGCAGCTTGTGTTTACAAGAATCAAAGTGTAGACTGTGCCTATAAGGACCAAAGTGTAGCTTGGGCTTACAAGAACCAAAGTGTAGCTTGTGGTTGCATCATGAGTTTGAAAAAAGCTAGTGATATCACTCAGAAAAAAATAAAAATTGTGAGAACCACCATAGACTGAAAAAAAGAGATAATAGCCAAGTATGAGCATGGTAGCCGCGTGTGTGATCTCGCTGCTAAGTACAAAATGCCTAGAACAACGATCTTTACAATACTGAACAATAAGGACGCTATTAAAAGAGCTGATGTGGCTAGAGGTGTGAAGGTTATGAGTATGCAGAGGTCACAGACATTGGAGGAAGTGAATAAATTGTTGTACATTTGGATTTATGAAAACAGTCAGTGGTTGATAGTATTCCCCAGGCATTAATATGCGAGTAAACAAAAAATTGCATACCGATCTGGTAAAAGACAAGTCTACAGAAAGTGGTAAGAGCAGTGACGAATTTAAATCCAGTCACGGTTGGTTTGAGAGAGAATTGGCATTCAGAGTTTGGAGAAGCATTTGATCTAATTAAGTTTTTTTTAATTTATGTCTGTTTGGCTTTAAGATTTTGTGTCAAGAATCAACACCATCAGTTCAAAGTAAAATGTGAAATTTCTGGGGCTCGAAACTGATTATTTCAATTTACATTGATCCCTATGGGAAATGCTACCTTGGAATTCAACTTTTTGGAACTCAACCTGCCAACCAGAATCAGATTAAGGTTGAGAACCAAGGTGTCATTGTATATTGGACTGGGAGACATTGCACCTATACAGTAATCAAAAGTCCCTCACATTCTCCTCTCACATGCAATCAAATAAAAATATTTGTTGTTTGTGTCCCTTGTGTGCATAGTAAAAGGCACACCCTTTTCTTCATTCCTCCACTGCCAGAATAATTACCAGGGGCCTCATTCAATTGCGATTTGGCCAATCGAATAAGGCCCTAAATAAGCATATAGCATATTTTTTTTAAATCAGTTTTTAGTTAGTGAAAACCTTGCATTTGGATAGATGCTTACTAACTAAAAACTTCTTTAAAAAAAATATGTTATGTGCTTATTTAGGGTTCTATTCAATTGCCCAAATTGCAATTGAATGAGGGCCCAAGACTTTAACATATCTCATCTAGACCAATGCAACATTTTACTCTCTGGTTTGCCTGCTTCTCACCTCTTCTCTCTTCAACCAATGCAGTGGTATAAACTCCTAAATGTCTTCATTCTCCCATGCTAAAATCCCTCAACTGGCTGCTGATAAAGTCAAGAATAACATCCTCCTCTGCTTTAAACCTCTTGAGTTATGCTTCTCTTGGTATAACATAGCTTTTCCTTGCTGTGCTTATGGATGTCTCATCACTGCTGCATACAGGTCTAGAGATCCCTCTCAGGTAAAATCTTCTCACTAGTAGCCTGAAAAATACCCAATCTCACGTCTTTCAATTTTTTTTATTTTTTAAGATGCTTTTCTACAGCTCTTCGCTTCCATATGCACTTATGTGTGTGCTCTTCGGGGCAGGGACTATGTATTGGTTATCTATATGTTAAATGCACTTACAGTATGTTGTCATGTAATTGTTTCATACCTTGCGTCTGTAAAATTCTGTGCACATTGAGTGCACTATACAAATAAAAATACATACCATACATACCCTTACTTCAGGTATTAAGCAGTGTCCAGAAGGGTATGCTGGTGACTACCTACTAGGAGGAATGAGGACTTAATCCCCATCCATTATTTATGTGCTGTCACAAAGCAAAAAATGTATTGCGCCATATCCAAGCGCATGCATCCGCACTGCACTATAAGCAATAAACAAAGCTTTTGTCCCTTGCCTGGAAATGTCAGATTAACATTTGGTTTTAAAAAATATTTAAACAAAGCTTCCTTTTACTAAAAACCCACAAATGTATCAAGTTGTTTCAAATAAAAGTCTTGATATATTTGCCATCTGGAATTATAGATAATTGAGTTTAATATTTACTAACTGATAACTACTCCTACTATGACTAAGAACATATAATTGGATACTGACAATGTAAAGGCACTTTTATAAATGGAGCAACATGTGCTGAATTATTTTCCTGCACGCTGACACTGTTATTTTCACAAAAGATCTTTGAGAATCTGTCCAAAAGCAGAAATATGCAGTGTTCCCATTAGCTGCCAAACAGAATAACTCTGCGAGAAACTTAAAATTCATTTTTTTGTCATGAACATTGCACAAATTCTGTCTAACAATAAAAGCTTAATGCTTTCCTTTCAAGTGGTAATCTAAAAGTGGAAAGAAATTATGTTGACTTGTATCTGCAAGATACCAAATGAAACTGAGTGAAGTGGGAAATAAGAATGGACCATTTCCTCTCAACAATACGTTAGCAAAGAGGTTTAATGAAAATAGCAGAAACCTGCAATTTTTTTTGAAACATCTATTTGTTGTAAAGATCAGACTATAACAAATCTACTCTTTCTCCTCTATACAGATCAATAAATCCTTATAACGTCATAAACACAAATACCACAAAGGTATCTACTAGAGGGATATATATTCACAAAACAACTGGCACTCCAAGGGTCTTCTTAATGTAATTTATTGGGAGTAAAGCTTGAAGAGTATGCAACCTCCTTTCTGATAACACATGACCTCATCTTTGATATTAGGTGACATCATTCATGACATCATATATTATATTAATGATGACATCAGCTATGACATTACTCATGATATCACTCATTACATATAATGGGAAAAATTATGTCACTTAATGGTAACACTATTAATACATACTATTTTTAATGTATGAGACACAAACTTATTAAATTATTGATATTTGAAATTAGTGATGTACATGACTGAAAATGAATGTTAAAAATAAATATAAAAGTGTTTTGACTTAGGAAAGGAGTTCCTAAACAGACTTCAGTTGCAAGATCCTAAAAAGGTATAGTTACAACATTGAACATGAATTAACAATGCAAACCTGGTGTTACAATTCTGTACGCCCATTATGATATAAGATAAAAAACTAAACCCATCCACACAGAGCAGTCCTGAGTATTCACACTTCTTATTGAAATGATTCGTCTGATATTAAAAATAAAATTTAGATTCATTAGATGACTTCAGCTGATCTTCCCATGATCTTAGCCATGAAACAAATAAAATCATTTTGGAGTTGGTACATATTAATGGCTGTATCAGCTGGTTAATGTATCATCTATATGAAACTGTTTGCTCGGTTTTATTTTATTAAAAATCATATAATGCTCAACTCATAGGTTGCCCATAACCAAATGTAAAAAGTTGAAAGGATTTTCTGTTGTGTCTCATAAAATATAGAAAAAATAATCATACTGCTAACCTTCTAACTATAGCACAGTAATTCACAACCCTCTCCTCAAGGGTCCCCAGACACAACATAAGTTAGGAGTCACACTGTGTAAATACAAATGAGATACATATGTGTTGTCTAATTAAGCTTGCTGTATACAAATACTGATATGTTTCCCTCCCAAAATTGATTGCAGGTGACTACTACCTAATGAATGTGTATATTTAACTGCAGATAAGAAGCAAATTGGGTATCTGGTGTGGGTAGTTCGGGTTAATTTAGCCTGAGGATAGACTTATGCCAGGCAGCCTTCAATTCCATAAATTAGTTAACCCTACCACATGCAATGGAAGGCCGTGGCAGTTATCTGCTACTGTTTTATAAAGCAATACTTTACCACATTCTCTCTCTCACCTGAACAAAAACGTCCACATGTCATTAACTATTATTTGCTCACCATTTCTGGCGAACATCCACCAATGCAGGTAATCCATAACAAAACAAAACAAAAAAACTATAAACATCACCTGACCATAACTGACCAATCAAAATGCATGGAATCTACAAGTTCCTACTGAGCATGCTCATTACATTTTAAAATATTATATTTTAAAAATGGCTTAAATAACAAAATGTTTAAACAAATCCATTCAGCCAAGTGGAAACATTTCAAGAAACTTCTGAGGGAAAAACACCATGTCATCACTTCCAAATCCATCTTAAATCAATAGTTTTTTGCTAGACAGATGTGTGTGTATATTTCTTTACTCTTTATGCAGAATAGAGACTGCTTTTTTTTGCATGCCGTTGTTTTATTTCTTAGTTGTCAACTCAGTGATGATTGGTCAAACCCCCCCCAAAAAAAACATTAAAATGTAAATCTTATTACTGGCAATATATGACATTCTAGTTTTGTCTTTGACTTTGTGTTATATCTGGTTTGAAGCCAGTTTAATTCTATATATTTGCATGAATATGAGCTGTTTTCTAGCACTATGCAGGTGTTTCACATCATGCAGAATGAGAACATACCTGAAGTATTAGGTGTGAGAAGTTTGTGTAGATTATACTGAAAGTGAAGTGATACAGTGTATTTTATGTATATTTATTCCTACCTTTGGTCTCAAAGGGTCACAAAATACATATACATGACATAACTGTATTACTGCACACAAAAGCAAGTTTAGAGAAAATCTTAATTTCGACAGAGTTTGATAGCTTGCTAGTGTATTGAGACTGACATGACAGTAATGCTTCTCATTCATGTCATGATTGGATGGATACAGAGCAGAGAAAGCAGAATTACCAGTCTGAAGTGCCACTGTGTGTTTGCATTGTTCAGTTGTGTCCAGCTCTCAGTGACCTCATGGACCGTACACACCATGCTGATCCACTTGGTCTTTATGACAGAGATACTGGAGTGGGTTGCCAGTTCCTTCTCCAGTGGGCCACAGCATACAGCTCCTGGTATTCCTAGGTGGTCGTCCATCCAAGTACTGACCAGGCCCAACCCTGCTTCAATTCAGGGAGGTGTGATCTTTTGGTTCCCTGACTGGAATTGAACCCAGAGCGCAAAGGTAAAAGCACCAAATCCTAACCACTTTCTGATTCTAAACATGTATAGGAGGGAAGTTCTCAGGTTTTATAAAATTACCTCTATATTACCCCGTCCTTCCTTACATCTTGTATTGATAACCATACAGTCTGAACACACCACTCAGGCTACAAAGCAACAGAAAATGTGGAAGACAGATAACAAGGAAGACGTTAGGCACAAATGAAGTCTGCTAAAATTAAGGTTGTTCAAAACTATGCTTAAAGGGATATGAATGTTTCATGGATTAATACATTTCTGCACTCTATAGGCAAAAGAAGCCTATTTATATGCAATACATCTCATAAAACCTTTTTTGTTTTTATTAATATCTAAAAATCCCTCTAATGATTATGTTTACACCTCCAGCGGGTGTCTACACAGGCATCTGACCCCCTCCCCCAATCAGCATGCAGCATCAAGGGAGCAATATTAACCCACTATTTACCTGCTTTTGCTTGCTCAGTCAATCTCATTGCAGCTTCCTGTCTGTATGTCAGCAGCAATACATAGCACATATCAGTGATACACTACATATTCCAGGCTGCTTTTCAGCACAAACAGGAACCCAGAATTAATTCAAAAGTTTCAGCTAACCTGATTTGCCCAAACAAATCATTTTAAATGTGATGCTAATTTAGCCTGGGTTTGAAAGGTGTTAACCCTAATGTTCATCTGTCAGAAATCACAATCGATTTGCTGACTTCAATGTAAGTGTTTAAATGTTTATTTTGAGATTTTTTCATGCAAAATCCGATGCATTCATAATCCAACAAATGTACATATCCCTTTAAACTCAGAGTTTAGGCAGCTGCTGATACTGTGTTTTGTTAAATATTTCACAAACACGTTTTTTTTTAAGCTACTGTGATCATTTAAAATAAGTGTTCTAAAGGTTACTTGTGTTCAGTGCCTGAATCTAATTATTACTACTCACCCTGGAGGCTACCAAATACATAGCTACAACTAACAATATGGCTGTCTGTGGTTTATTGATTAATATATTATGTATACAACATAGAACTTTACATCCTATGTTGTATGTGTTATACATATCAAGAGAGAACTTGTCATTAAAATATGTTAATCTATTTATTGAGCAATAATCTGGCAATATTACAAAGGAAAGGGATAATACATTTAGTCCTTTGTTAATTTAAACATAAGCTTATGGCGCCATTTAGTCTTGCTTATCTGCTCAAATCAAATTAGCATTATTTCCATCCATGAAAAACACAGCATGCTAGGATGCTATTATAGAAATGTGCTTCTTTTGCATCAATTTGAAACTGCTATTGTTTTGTGCCGTGTAATCCTCTGTCTTTTAGAGATTAATAAATGTTAGTTATTTACAGTTGTGGCGATCAGTTGTGTAACAGCTGGATTAGGATGTCACTAAATTGGATGTAAAAGGATGGTGAATATGCAGGCTTAAAACATGGTAACTACAGACAAGAACATGTTTTATGTAAAATGAGTCAGTAAATTTGTTATATATTAAATAATTTATGTAGTTGACAAATCTAAAACAGGGTTTACTGATATAAAAATGGTTAAAAATGATACTCCTTTCAGTGTGTTATAATTGTATTTATATATGCTCAAAAAAGCTTTTACTTATGTAATGTGTGTATCCTCAGCCATTAACATATAAATTATTGAAAAGTGTAGATTTGACAGCAGAAAGGCCTATCTAAGCTGCCTATTCTATCTACCTAGACAACTTGTGTTAACAAAAATCCACTGTATAGCCTAATGTGTACCCAAGGCATGCTTAAATTCCTTTAGTATATTTGTCCTTATCACTTCTGCTGCAAAGCTGTTCCACTTATCTACCACCTTTTCTGTAACGTTGCACCCATAAATCCTTCATCCTACATTTTGAAATCTTAACCCCTCATTGTAATATTTCTCTTTTCCTAAAATAAACTACCCACCTGAAATTGAAGGTGTCACTCTTGTCCCTCTGTCCCCTAAACCCAAACAGTGGTTAAAGGACCACCGATGGTCCATGAGTTCAAGTTGTCCACAGTCAAACTGAGATTACAAAACAATTCTAAAACTAAATCTAAGAAATGAATAACAAAGTATAAAAAAGTTTGTAAGTGCCCAGACTATATTCCAATGAGTCACAAGGAACTATAATTGTTAGAAAACAGGCAGACAAATCACTAGGCCCTCAGCAGTAATCAAGTGGTCCAACGTTTACACAGCCCATCAAAGAAGAAGTTTAGGAACCACTGCTCTAAGCTGTACATATTAAGATCATGAAGTGTTTCATTCACCATTATAGGAACTGCCCTGCTCTTTATAGTGATCTCATATATTGTAGCATCATTTATTTATATTGATGAAAAAATAGCTGCTGGTCCAAAACATTTAGTGCCTATTATCAGCAACATTGGAATGTGACTGGAAGCACATATTTTAAATACATATTTAGGTGCCTCCTTTCCATTAATATTTATTTGTTTAGTAAAAATGCAATCCAGATTCAGATTTACACCAGCATAACTTCAAAACAAGCTTGCATTATATTTAGTTTTAAACATGATGTTGGAGCTCAGCTTAAAGGGCAATTTCTATCTAAACTTAACACTACTTTGCAATAAAGATCACTTGGAGAAGATCTATATAAAAGTCATGGAACTTGCCTAGTTTGCCAATTACTGCTCCTTGTCTGAGGAGAGCGGAGCCACTATTGAGTTTCATAGTACATAATAATTGAGGTTGAATAAAGACTTTTAGTCCATCACATTAAACCTTGTAATATGTGGATTAATTGTTTTGATTCAGAGGAAGTTCACAGAGGTATGGACCCTGGGCACCAGCAGTGCATACATGTGGCCGGATGTACACTGGGTGATGTTGCCACTGGACTGACTCATGATTACCAATTACAAAATACAGTGATATGTATATTTGAAAAAATAGTTTTTCTATACCTAACCTTATTTTCGGTCTACAATTTACCTTTTCTTTGAACTCCCTCCTTTACTTTGAACTCCTACTACATATGCACTAGAATATCTTTCCCTGGTGCTTAGAATTCTGAGCTGTGTAATCTACTAAAGATACAACAAACTAGAGTTTAAGGTCTATACCAGCGCTCCTCAACTCCAGTCCTCAGGGACCACCAACAGGTCACGTTTTAGGTATATCCCTGCTTGAGCACAAATGAGCTAATCAGAGGCTCAGCAGGTGGTTAGACAGAATTACTGAGTCTCTGATTAGCTCACCTGTGCTAAAGCTGGGATATTTATAATGCACAAAAAAAACAACATTTTATAGGAATTAAACGTGTGATCTTACAATAACATGTGATTTTTCATATAGCTTGGTGTCTACTCACTTGTCACCTAATATACAGATATCATATAACAATAAAAGAGAGGAACTAAAACTTTAGAGGTTTAAACTTCTGTATTTGTGCTCTTTCATATAAGAGCAACTCCTATATTTAGTTGGAATTTCCCTGATGCAAGGTGGCTGCTTCTGGGCCGGTGAGGTGTGTGATGTCAATTTCAATCTTCTATTATGAAGAAGGTCTTCAGGACTTTGGCCTGTTCCCACCTCACCTTCCCTTCCCTCCACTGATAACTACAACCCCCCCCCCCCCATCAAGCTATCAGAATGTGATGTAACAAACACAAAGTGGACTCTTGTACTCATAAACAGGGTTTTTAAAAATTCAGATTTTCTCCAAAGTTCTTTATGCCCATGGCTTACACAGCTGTTCGTGTTATTAGTTTGATACTTGACAAACAGGTGTCTTGTTTTCTTGAACTGCCGTCGCCCTTTAAGATGTTACACTATATAGATATACAAGGTGAGATTGGTATGATATGTTTGCCCTTAGAGTGAGGTGCTCTGAATTTTCTGTCCTTGCATTTAGCTATTATTGAAAGCAGCAATGTTACCTCAACAATGAGAAGTGTTTCTGGTCACCATAGTAACGTGTATTTTATTAATACATATCATAACTAATCCATTTGATTCTTCCCTGCTTCTTCCTTCACCCACACGGGCTGCTGTGACACATTATCTATTATTAGCTGGAAATCACATTATGGCAGGCATTGCTAAGCAGTGGTTCATGCAGTTTTTTAAAAATTGCCCATATATGTATACACATTTTATTTTTAATAAGGCACTAAAACAAGACTAGAAATCTAGGAAACGTAAAGTTTACTTACTAAATATTTGCTAAAATTACAGTAAATCTCTATGACTGTACTAGCTCGTAAGTATATACCTGCTGCGAACAAAAAGTCTATTTTAGCTTGTATATATTTTTATTCCCCCCTAATGAGCCTGTAAGAATTATTTAAGAACCAATGTTTTTACAACCAGTACCACATTTAAACAGATACATTATTCTTTCAAAATATATTTAGGAGGATGAAGAGAAAGTTAACAGTCAGACTTGTGTTTAATAATATGTCCTCTTCAGATCACACTTGTCATGGTCTTCTTCTGAGTCGTAAGGTGAGTCCACAAAAATGAGTCACACATTGTATGTGTCAAAATAGGTGGACCAGCCGGAGAGATGTAGAGAATATAGATTGCACTGAGGTCCAGATCTGATTAGCAAGAGAATAGTTGGTATCCATCAAGGTTAGATAGTGGCTACTTGCAGATGTCAAGCTCTGGGTATGTTGCAAATTGTCAAAAGTTTGGAGTTGAGGGAGCAAGCAAGGTGTTTTAAAAGGCAGAAGATCTACAGCGGTGGTGGCAAAGGGATGGTCAGGGTTAGGAAGGTCTACACAGGTGGTGATCAAAGGGATGGTCAGGGTTAGGAAGGTCTACACAGGTGGTGATCAAAGGGATGGTCAGGGTTAGGAAGGTCAACACAGGTGGTGATCAAAGGGATAGTCAGGGTTAGGAAGGTCTACACAGGTGGTGATCAAAGGGATAGTCAGGATCAGGAAGGTCTACACAGGTGATGGTTAAAGAGATGGTCAGGATCTGATTAAGGTGATAATTCAGGAAATCAGTCACAATAAAAGAAGTGCACCTTTGGTTCATTAGTCCTTGCTCAGACCAATATGTCCAGACTGAGGCCATTAGTAGCTGTTCCATGTTTCTTACAACTAACTCCAACTGTGTCAGTTTCGCCTTTGTTGCTCTTGGATGAAGCACCCTGCCTTAATAACACAGCATGTTACTCTGAATTGACATATAGCTCAAACATAAGTGACACAGCCATAGCGCATATGCAGAATATGTAGTCCAGGGATGATGAGGTTTGGTGGACGGGCCCCTTGTCTAATTCATTTTTATTATTATATTACAAGTTCCACAAGTAATTTTGAAAAATATGCTAATTTTTCTAATAAACTCTAATTGGCCTAGCTTTCATAACACGGGGTCACATTTTGTCTAATGTACAAAAAATACCACAATATAATTATTTTTTCTAGTGCTTAAGATAAGTTATTTTAGTGTGATTTGTGACTTCTTACCAGTACTTTACAGGATGAAAAACATGTTTTCTACATTGAACATCTAATTACCCTATTTTTGTAACTGATTCTAGTATAGCAGCCAGAAACTTTAGTGTATTATTGTGATCTCATCACGAACAGCCAGATTAACCAACTGTTGCATCAATTCCAGTATCATTGAGTCGTGATTTAAAAAAAAATAATGTAAAACCAAATAAATGTACAAGAACTGTGTTCACAATCAGAATCATTAATTTTGTAGAATTAAAAAACACCCTTGCTTGAGGCAAATTGGCGCCACTACAGCTTATAGTAATCTTTTTCATTAGCGGGGCATAAGGTAATCAATATAATAAATTAGGCCAATTTTGAATTAATGGGAAATTTTAAAAAATAAACAGGGAATTAACTAGAATTCCAAGAATACTGGATTAATCTACAAAATATGTGTATCAGTCATTCCCAGTAACATAACTTTTAATATGTGTGCCCAATCTTTGGTAATGCTTTACTGGATTATCAAGCTATTTATTATATTATTTACTAGGAAATTGCCCGTCAAACATTATGGGATTAAAATATTAAGGCTGGCAACGCTGTTTGCCACACAATATGAGGCTTTACCACCTTCGAGCACCTTTGGCGCTCATTGCATGGCTCGCAATGACGGCCCTCGGTGCTCATTGCGAGCCTCTCCCCCTGTGTACTTCAACTTTCCTGCTTTGCACTTCAGCACTCTTTTCAAGCCTCTCCCGCTCGCGAGCCCAGCGATGAGCGCCTCTGGCGCTCTTTGCAACCCTTTCCTCCTACCTACTGTACGTGCCGCTCATTGCAGGTTTTTATTAACCTGTAAGTTTTGTGCTTGGGAATGCCATGTGTCTCTTTCCACCATCTCCCCCCTGTCCCTTCCCTGTGTGTTTCTCTTCTGTGTGTCTGCTGAATGTTTGCAGGTTACACGCTGAGTGCTGTTGGTTTTATTTTCAGTCAAGTCCTCCGTGCCTGTCGTTGTTCGTGTAAGTGTTACTGTCTTTGCCGTCATGTATTTTCTAAGTCCCGCGTGCCTGGCTTTGCTCAGCCTCATTTTCATCCAGTTTCAGAATTTTTACTTTTTTGGTCCGCCATTTTTTTCCTCACTTAGCCGATTTAGTATTGACAAAACCCCCCAAATATGTCTCAAAATCGCTTGCAACCTCACTCCCAGTCTTCCTGGCTACCCCCCCCCCCCCGTGCTGTGTGTGATTGTGTTATTATTTTTGTTTAATTATTTTGTTTTTGGGGAGGGTTTCGAGTTATGCTCTTGGCTCGCAGTTGCGACCCTCGCAGTCGCATGAAACTGTTCGCCGCCTAAGTCGCACGTGCCTCAACTGCTCACCTCGCTTCACAAGGCGAGCAGTGCAATGATCATTGCAGCGTAAGTCCCACGTGGTCAACGGCTCACCTCGCTTCACGAGGCTCGCAAAGCGTGACCAACATTGTAAGCGTTCTGGACACTGACAACTATATATGTGATTATTATTTTCAATACAATTTTACCACTCACTGCACATAAACTTAAAGCCATGTAAATAGTGATATATGTATAAAGCCTCAATACAGGTATACCCCGCTTAAAGCTACCCCTTATAGAGCTGATTCGCTATAGAGCTGTTTTTCCTGCCAGACTCCTTTTAATGCTAAACCCGGCTATAACACTGGTTTTGCCTGCCAGACCCCTTTTAAAGCTCTGATTCACTATATTCCTGTTTTTATTCTCCAAAGAAAACAGTAATCCAGGATGACCCAGAAGCTTCCACATCACAAATTTAAGGTTTATATTTCTGCTAATGTTCAGTTTGTGTTAGTGATATGTTTGCTGTTTCTTTGAAGTTCATATAAAACCAAAAAACTGTAAATTGCAATTGAAGTTGTGTTTTCTTTTCATAAGTTCCCCTATCCCTATCTTCCCCATGTTAATCTTCCCACCATTTAGAGCTGTTTCGCTTAGCACTCATACTGCCTGGAACCTATCTACAGCGTTAAACAAGGTATTCCTGTAATTAAACCTATTTTTGCAAAAAGAAAGGGTATTTCATAGCACATTAAAAGCATAAAATGTTTATCATAAATTTCACCAATTTAATTTTATATATACATATAAATATGTAAATCCTCTCTTTGTACATGTATCAAGAAAAACATAACTTTTTTACTATGTCTTTTACATTTTTCAGCTTTTCATTGACCAGAAGATATATCTGGTCATGTTTCTCTACTGTAGCCTTAGCAAATTACATATATGGATTTTAATTGAAACCAGAGTAAGCTTTTATTTCACTACAACTAATTACATGACTTCTGAAGGAAACTGGTGAATATTTATGCAAGATTTTTCAGATTTTTTATTTTTTTTAATTATTTTTGAAAAAATATTTTTTTTTTCCCACTTCAACATCATGGACTAATTTGTGTAGATTACTGACACAAAAATCACAAATTTCATTCCAGGCTTTAACACTAAACACTTATTGAACTTGTAGACGGTGCCTGACACAAATTTGACTTCAATCTTAATTATAAATTGGTAAGTGCCTACTATGAACTGTTAACATCTTCCCTTATCAGACCACATCACAATATAAAAGTAAGTTACTCTAATTTGTAATGAATATAATTTATACTTCAGATATATGGGCCTCTTTGCTAAGTGGGACACACACAAAAGCAGGATAGAGTGAAGAGCAAGCCTATGACCTCGGTGGGTCCTCCCACCTGGAAGGCTCAATAACTGATGCCCAAAATATGGCTAAAGCATACTAACTAAGCAATAGTAGGAAACAGAGATCCTAGGCAAAATGAGGACCTGGTCACCTGCTGGAAAGACTGCCTACAAAAAAACATAGGCTATATTATTAGAAAAATGCCATACAAAAAGGGTGTGTATCACAAATACCAATATACACAGCTACTAATTATTACTAAAAGGTCCAGTGAATATAGGAACTACACTGAAAAAATGATGAAAGCAGTATACAAATATGTGCATCTATAAGGGAGTATAATCCTCCAAAGTGTGTGGCCTCACAATAGCCTGAAACAGCCAACTCGGCCAAGTTAAGTGTAAATTAGCTATATTTCTAATAATTGTTCATTACAAATTGCAGGAACTAAACCGTTTTATATAGTAATGTGGTTTAATAATGGATAATTTTAACAGTTCATAGTAGTCACTCGACACTTTATGATTAAGATTGTAGATTTTAACTCTGCATGATGTGGAAAAGTCCAAGGGGGTGGTCATTTAATAGAGCATGAAGTGCCTCACCAAAAATACTGAAGAGTAAAAAAGACTATCCTGAGAGCTGCAGTAGTGTGTACACTGATGAACAAAGATACACAAGAAAAGGTGATGGGTATGACTGCTCACATAAACAAGTCTCCCAAAGATAAAAAAATACAAATTGCTTAAAAATGCAATATTGTAACAGAGCAATTTAAAACTGAACAAATCCACCTCTGACAGTTTATGTAAACATGTGGCAAAACCCCCTAAATATACAAAGTATTATTAACTGTATTTCATAAATCAGGAACGCACACTGTCTGACTATAACTGTATTGATCTTGAGTATCATAAAGAAAAAGATATTATCTACCACCCTCCTAAATAAGGCTAGTATCAGAAGAATAAAAAGCAACTGCATCACATTGTACTATCTGATTGTAAAGCTCAGTAACTAATAACTAAAGAATGTGATCTGGGGTAGGTTTGCATTGAAATGACAATATCAATACAATTTAGAATCAGCACATTATTTTATAATAATTTGAAATCCCATAGCTTTCTGAAAATGTAGACGCTCCGTTTCAAAAGCAAATGAGTACAGTGTGTTACACTTCAGTTTTGGCACACTTTGCCATACCGCTTTTTTCCCAGCAAGCACATTTCTTAAGGGCATGTGAGGTAAATGACTCAGACTGAACCAGTGTTACAAGACTAATTATCTTGCAATTGGTTTTGCAAAGGGAACCCAAATTAAACTCGTTATCTGCACACCCATGTAACTATTTTCATAGTAAATTATTGGATTCTGAAGGAGGATCTCATTCTAAATTTTACACAAAGCCTTGTTATTCTGTGACAAATTCTGTGTACACAGTAGTATACACCCAAGTTAGCAAGGTAAACATAAGTACAATGTGGACTAACATACGCTGTGAAAACTAGCACTCTAAAGGACGATTAGGAGATGTTTTACCTTATAATAGTAGGTAGAATGTGTTGGAAACCAAAAAAGTTAATGCAATCTATAAAGTTTTAACTTTTAAATGCAATTATTCTTCACTGCAAGGTTATAATTATTTTTCCTGGCTAATACTCCAGCAGAGCGTCTCCTTAAATTACAGTTTTTGTTTGTTCAGTCCTTCAATAGTGACCGACTCTCAGTGACCACATGGACACAGCAAAACAGGTACATCTATCAGTGTTTCTGGTTGTGCTTATCCATATGGTTTTATTGGCAAATATACTGGAGTGGGTTGCCAGTTCCTTCTAAAGTGGACTGTGATTTGTCTGATCTCTCTGCTATTACCTTCCCATCTTGGATGACCATCTATGGTATAGCTCACAGCTTCATTGAGGTACACAAGCCCCTTCACCACAACAAGGTAACAATCCAGAAGGGGGTACATTAAATAGCATTCCATTATTCCTGTTGAAAGGTCATAGTAGTTTTAGCTGCCACGTTCACATTTTACAGATAGAAGCTTCCTTTCATGAAACCAAATTCATAGATGTCTTAGCAGCGAAATTGCACATAAAAGGTAGTACATTAGAGGCTGTATTATGTTTTCACACTCTAAATGCATTTTGCATATTTTCAAAAGAATATTCTTTTAAATATAGGACAACAGTCATCCTTTAATAATAATATAATAGATGAATTTCAAATATTTAAAAAATCTAGCCAAGATATGTGAGCAGCTATATCTATATATTCATAAGTGACAATAACTCATGGAGTTTTCTTTTTTCCACAGTTGTGGGTTAAGCCAAAAAACAAAGTAACAAAAGAATTGCTGTTTATTTCATCAAACTGAAGTAGACAATTACTGTAACTGAAAACGTATCCAAAAGATGTTAGATTCAATAGCTCCAAGCCAGCAGGACATTTGTTTCATTGTAAAATCAAGACGCAAAATTCCAGCGTAACAAGTAAAGCATTCAGATTATTACTTTGAATATAGCCGTGTCTATTATCGTCATTGTGTAAAACAGAGGTCTGAAAACCTTCCCATAATACGGTTGGAGGCACAGCACTTTGTTCCATGTTCCAAGAAGCTTAATTAACTGTATGCTGTTAGAATGGAAAACTGGCCGCTTGTGTCCCTCGGATAAGCAGCAGATCTGGTAACACGATGGCCTCTCATTTGACCCTCACCCCTCTGCCTTATTTCTAAACTCTGGATCTTAGTTTATAATCTACCCCATCCCCACAAACAAAACATATATAGCATGTTGTGCTTATAAAACAAAGCATTTCATCTGTGTATACCGCAATATGCTCTTTGCTGCAGAACAATGTGATATGAGTCATAATTGCACAACAAACAAGTAGTATACTGTGATGTGTGCAGGCATGTTTGAACTGAGGAATATTTAAGAGGCCATTGGGGTGGTTTTACTGCAGGATTTAATTTGTTTATAACTGATTAGGATTAAAAACAGTGTTCAAATAAAATAACTTCAATGTAGTTTAAAAGCTTACATGTGAACGTTTGTGTCCCAGGGTTTAGCAGAGCTCCTTATTATTACCACTGCTAAATAAATAAATGAAATACAGTGGTATGACTACTACACAAGGTTATCAAAACTATACTTTTTAAAACAGCATCAGTATTTAATTCAGACAAACATTTCTGGGGGGGGGGGGGTATTTTGTTTTTTAGTCCTACATGTATTGTTTATGGCAATACTGCAGCAATGAGTGCCATAATTGTTTCATCAATAAGTTGCTTCAGTTTTGTTATAAAGTAGACAAGCTATAAAATTGATCAATGCATTTCCAGCTATTAAACAAAAGAAGGCTATTTTTTAAAGGTGTGGTGTGTTTCTCCCTACCTCCACAAAGGGCATGGGGCAGAGCATTGTGATAGGACAGCAGGCTGCCTGAAGATGCAGTGCATTACATTTAAAGATAATTGTATATGCACATAAATGTCTGTATATAGTCATATTTATCTGTAAGTGTCTTTTTATGAAATATCATATATATGTAGAAAGGGTAAAGGAGAAGATGCAGATGAGCATGGGGGGGCGCACCAATCTGAATGGCCTAGGGCAGCAGAAAAATATAATTACAATAAATGTTTCAAAGTTTAAATAAGAGTAACGTTTTTGAAAAGTACACATCTTAACATTGCAGCATCAACCAGGAAAACAGATAAAAGATTGCAAATATAAGTTGCATCCAATATAATGAATGTCCTATTAGCCCAATTATATAGAGTTGTGGCATATATCTCCCTGCTCATCTTCAGGAGGTTGTCATGTTAATCTCCTTGCTCCAACATTTATTGAGTCATTGTGAAAGGGAGGAATCAAGCTGCTGTGAGACTCCACAGGAAGCATAAACATATCCACAGGAAGCATAAACATAAAGTGATATAGAGCCATTGGTAGTGCTGTGTGCACTAGACACTGCAATAAGGGGCTTTCTCAGAATTGGACACTTTGATGGTGCCCTATATGGATGGGAGGGGTGAGGTAATCCAAATAGAGGGGAGCATGGGGAAATTCTAAAAGTAGTAATATTTATTAACGGTATAATTGGGCAAAAAGCTCTTTCATGTTGCTGAACTCTTTAAGTCTTGTTTTTGTGTCCCACATCTGATGAAGGATTTTTTTTTATTGTAGTTTAAGGGGACATGGAAATCATTGATGCTGCTTTGCTTTGTCAAGTAAAGCATTGAAATAAAGTGAATAAAACTTGCTTTTTTAAAATGTATGTATTGTACAGTATTTCACTGTTTAAGTTTTATATCACTCAGTTAATTCCGAAGCTTTGCTGCCTAAGGGCTTTATTGGGCTTCCTGTATGCAGCTTCTGCAAGCACAAAAAATTACAAAATACTGTGTAAATGGCAAAAAAAAAATCTCCTTGATGTAACAATAACATGTAAGTTTATCCTGTTTTGTTTTTTTAGTAATTATAATCTCAAAGAGAAAACAAAGTGAGTGTAAGTGAGCTGGATTATGAATGCATCTGATAGAGGAGAATTGGTAGTGTATGAAAACATTTTTTTTGCATGAAAACATCCCAAAATAAACATTAATTTGCTTACCTTGAAGTTAGCAAGATTTCCTATGTTTTTTGGCAGTTGCATTTTATTGTGTACACCCCTAGAAAACTACACCTCAATTAGCATAACATTCAAATTCAGAATCATGCTAATACATTGTATCATACTTCACCTCAGTGGCTTCTGGCATTTGCTCAGTACAAGAACTGCAACAGTTACTTCCTGTGCTCTGTACCAGAAACGTCAAAATATGTATCTTGCTGTATTTCCTGTGGGTACACTGCTGTATTTCCTGTGTGTACCTGGCTTATGTAAGTGTGCTATGGGTGTGAACCACTGGATTTGACTTTTGTGCAAATAACTTTGTAAGTAAACTGAATTTTTCTATATAACACATGTTTTCATACACTACTAATTCTCCCCTCCTCCACCATCAGATGCATTCATAACCCAGCTCACTTGCATATACCTTTAAAAGCCATAATAAAACAATGAAAAGTGCTTCAAATGAAGCTGGTTCTCAGGTTAATACCGGCTTCTTCGATTCGTCCAATTAAATTGGGGTTGTCCTGGCCTTGGCACATTATTGTTTTGATGAACTTTGGATGGGTATTTTTTATACCCTTAATGGTACTTTAAGGATGTTGTGTACAAGGTATTATATTATCTCTGATATAATATTGTTTTATTTCCATTAAAAAATACATCTTCTCCATTACCAACATATGCATCATTACAACGTCAGTATTTGGAAAAGCCAAAACAGGAATTTATGGCCCTATATATATCTGAAAGAGATCTTTTCAACCTCATCTTATGCTATTGAAATGTAATAGGTACAAAGATTAGTTGAGGCTAGTTTATATAATCCTTGCTAACAGGAAATTGCATTAATACAAACAGGTGTGGCTATTGTGTAGCAGGATTAATTAATTAAATAATATAGCCAGGAAATCAAACTAGACAATATATTTCAGGTAAGCTGTCTTCTGGTAGAGTTACAAATAAAGGATAATAATAATTGAGATTCACGTCAGTGGGGGAGACTCCGATTGTTGTGTAATACCTCCAGTAGACTGCCCTCTTTCTGGACAACATTTTGGTTTCTATATTGGATCAGCAGGACTATAATATACATTGAACCTCAAGTTGTTTTGGTACAGGGCTCTGTGTTGGGATTTTCAATAGTAAACATTGGTAAAAACAATTTTTCGATTTATTGTTATTAAAGTGACAGGTATTTTCAGTATTTTTACAGAAAAAAAATCAGTTTTCACCGTGATATGAACACTGGAGCTAATCCACTCTTTTACAATCAATGGCAGAGTGTGGAGATCTGCCTAGTTGCTGCATCTATTTTGTGGCAGAGTGTAGAGAAATATGTAAAAGATCTAGCCTCAAAGTAGTGAACAAATTAGCTATTTTCATTGCAGTACATTGTTTTCTCACCGAATATGTTGTTATTACAATAAATTCTGGTATTTACTACTCAATAGTTCTGAAACTTGGACCATTATAGTTAGTGGTCCTTTTAGGCAAGGGTGTAATAAATGCCCCCAAAATAGTCCAAGATTTTTGTGCTCCCTGCTTTGGTACAGTTAGCTAAGTCAAAATAAGCAGAATTCATAAAATCAACTGAGTTTCAAGTTGAAAAATATTTAAATCCAGAACTCTTTGTGTACTTGATCCTTTATCAAGAGAGAGAACTACATGGTCTTTACAAAAAAGGTTGGTTAACCTGCTGTGTTACAAACAAGCTGAATTTTGCTGACAAAATATAAGTTATTTAAATTATGCTAAACTTGCAGCCATTGGTACATATTTTTATTGGGCTGGTACAATCTGTTAATTACACCTTAACATTGACAGGCATGAGTGACAATCAGAAAAATAAATTTTGATATATTGTTTTACAGCATAAAAAATATTTAAAGACTGTGGATAGCACATTATTATAATATGCCAGGACCCTGACAGGTTCTGCTACAGATTGAGTGCCCTATCCAATTGCAAGCCCGTAATTACATGAAACCCGACATTTTGGCTGTGGGTTACATTTTTTCTAAATATCTAGATGTATTCAATTGACCCAAGGCCACAATTACAGGCTCACAGCCTCAATATGCAAACCCATGCCTCCGTTCGTGAGCTTTCAGGGGGGTGAGATCATATGATCTGACAATATTTATTTAAGCAAGCCCGTAAGTTACTTTTTAGACAGAGCCAATAGTAAATGAGACCGTCATCATGATGTCAGTAAAACATGGAGTTTAAACTACAAATAATTTGTGTTTAGAAGTAGGATTTGTGATCGGATTCACAATCCAGAAATGTAGAAATCAATAATAATCATTAAAGTAACTGTTCTAGTCCATGCGGGTTCCATGATATGTATTAACCCATCGAATCCCGTGATCGATATAACACGGAAATAAAAATTAAAATAAATATTTTTTTATTGCAGATTTGCGAGCTTGAGACTGTTGGGCAATTAATTCTAGTGCCTTTTGTTGCTTTCACAGTATTTTTAATTACAGTAGTGTGTGTTTATTTGCTTTTGCAGTGTTACAAGAACAGGTGTTTAACCCACTTGGGGGTCCTATCTAGTACTTGTATAATGTTTTAATACAATTGCCATTTATGGGTTTGAAGGCAATTGCGAGCTACATGAACGTTTGTAATTGAATATCGATTTTCTGTCTTCAGCACTGGTAACATTTACGGGCTTGAAACATCATCCGCAGTGCTTTTGAGTCTGTAAATCGCAAATCAAATGCAAGTAGCTAAAAGTAGCCAATTGAATATCAGTAACATTTACGGGCTCCATTATGGGCTCATGTGAATTTGACAATTGAATAGGGGCCTAAGACAAGTGAGAGGTAGAATTTGGTACATTTTATCATTATAATTTAAAAAAAATGTTGATAATATATTAGAATGCATTGCTTCAGGAGAGCTTCTGAAAGTATGTGAGTAAAAAAATCCCTATATTGATAAGTATTCTAGTGTGTATATTAATAGCACTATCAGTTAATTATTCCATGAAGCTGCTGGAATAGTAAAGTTTGCTAAAGTGGATCACTACATTAGTCATCAGTGATGGATAATACATACTATTTCGAACCACTCTGCGATGGTTGTTATAAGCTGTTAGCAAACAAATACTAAATATTAAAATTATAAATATAATAAAAATATTTAAAGTAAAATAGAGCTTTCAAATAAAAACATCACTATACAGGAAAAGCTAAAATTGCACATATTCTGAACTGACATCTCATTTCATGCCATGGGATGTGTCTCTACCTAGGCCCACACAGCCCAGGCCTAGGACTGCACAGTTCCAAGGGGCAGTAGGCTGCCTGATAGTGTGGTACAGTATATTAAATTGTATTTGTATATGCACAGAAAATCTATATGCAGGGGTATTTCTGTCTGTAAGTGAATTTGAAACGTTCTGACATAATATATATATATATATATATATATATATATATATATATATATATATATATAAAAACATATACAATGATTATGATTACATATTATGATTTGGGATATTAAAATGGAAAAGGCGAAGCTGCAAGAAGAGCACAAAATCTAATTATGCCCATGTATCAATTCCAACATTGCTTATGACTGGACTACTGACATTAGCAATGGGATATATATAATACAGTAGTTGATAACATTATTTAAAGAGGTACCTGCTCTGCACTATTATGTAGTGGATACATTGTAAAAACTGTTTCATGCTATTTTCACTATTGTATAAGTGCTTCTAAATTGTTATTTAACTTGGATTTTTACAATTTGATTTACACAGCATAGGCTGAAGGTGCAAAATATTTTTTATTAATATTTAATGTATTTAAAAAAAAAAAGTGGTTGCATAATTATTCACCTTCACCCAGTCAATATTTTGTAGAACTACCTTTGGTTGCAATCACAGTTTTTTCGGGTATGTTTCTATCTGCTTTAAACATATAGATCCACTAATTTTGTACATTCGTCCTTAAAAAAATACTCAAGCTCTGTTATTTTGGATGTGGATTGATGGTGACTGGTTCTCAGTTGCATTGAGGTCTGGGCTTTAACCTGGATATTCTAAAAGGTTCTTGATTTCAAACCACTCCAGTGCAGCTTTGCCCTCCCGGATGGAAAGTTTTGGTTGTGTGTAGCTTCATTTTTAATTATAATATCTGATGGCCTTCAGTTGAAACCTTAATTGTCCATTCAGTGTTTTTCCATGCGAAGATGCAAAGAGAGACAGACGATTTTAGGAATGCAATGTTTTACTGTTTTTATACATGGTTTACTGTACAGAGAATATCAGTTCTTTAGAATCTAAATATCTTAGCTTTTTTAAATTATGAAATGTTGACTACAGCTAATAAAAAAAACTCTAAATGTTGCATATTTTTTCAGTTTGAAATGTTTTGGTCCAGAGTCTGAGGAAGACATTTAATTGATAAATATTTAGAGAACTACTCAGTCATTCATGTCAGTGGTTTGGTTGTATTGATTCTTCCACGATGGACAACCAAACCAATGTATGTAGTTAACTAGTAAAAATCTTAGTAATACTGTGATACTCACATAAAGATTCTCAAGAAAAGTATTTAAAAAGGTGTATAGATAATTCCCTTCAATGCAAGCAATTCAGGGTGAAGCCCTACACCAAACAGTCTAACAAGTGGCATTGATCAATCTAAGCTCTGTGGTTTACCTATGACCAATTTATGATTGTAACTAATTAATTTGGGAGAGTGTTCTCCCAAAGGTTCTCCTAGATATCTCAAGACAAAATCTTTGCCATGTGAATCAGAACCATTTGTGAAATCAGAGACATGGAGCTGTAATGAAAATGCTGAGTATCATTAGGGCCTAAAAATAATGTTGGAAAGCTGTTTACATTTTTAAATTGATCATGAATTGGCTTAGATTTAGGAATGTTTGTACAGGCCATAGGTGATGATGGAAGCAATAACGGCACAGCTAAAAAGCTGCTTCATATGTCCATTTAAGTGAATGGAGTTCATGTGACAAGTAGATACAGTGTGGAGCAATAGGAGCTCTTGCTTCCTGATACTCTCATAAAGTACAATAGGGTAAAGCTTATCTATTTTGTATGATGTATCATCTGCCAACACTGCAGTGGAATAGTTGTGTTTTGCAATGCTTTGGAAAGAGTGTTACTTTGATGGCAGGCAAATAAAATAATTCAGTGCAATGTAGAACACACCCTTTACAGTGTATACATGTTTCATCATGTGAGCTCATTAAAAAAAATCAGAATGACACCTATATTTTAACCACACAGTTATAGAATTGCATATAGATGCATATAAATGTCTGGATTACTGAGTTTAAAAAGACACACACACAATTAAATAATTCACTTGTACAACAGATTTCAGTAATTTGATTGGTGTAGTCTCATTATGTATTCATTTAGCAGCAATTTCAAAAAGGAAAATATATATTTTTCTCCATGCTGTTCAGCACTTTGAATCTAAAATGTAACCAATAATTTATTCCAGGGAAGAGACAGCTGCTTTCTATTAAAGTTCAAGCACAGTTTGCAATAGTAACTTAACTTATTGTTTTACTATAAGCACTGTAACTTCAACCAAAATCCATGAACACAGCTGATGTTTTGTATACAAAATACCAAAAGAGAGCTCACAGATATATATTTCATTAGTACATTTATCAAATCCAATTTTTAACTAATACAGAATTCCTCTAATTAAAGTTCTCAGCATGGTTTGATCCCCCACTAAGCAAATTGCTGTTATATTTTATTACTTTTTATTGGTCTACAGCTTTACAATGTTCAAACAAGTGGAACTGTGCTTTTTGCATCTCATTATAGTTGAGATAATATTGAGAAACTATTTAATTAATTTTGTTCAGTAGTTGAGTAGTTTAAAGTATTGCAGCAGTTGCTTTAATGTATCGAGTTTCCATAAATCTGTTCAATATTTAAATGTTTTAGGAAATATTTGATGGCAGAATGATTAGCTTTTAAATATATTCACCTCATTTCAACAAACTGTGGTTATTTTATGTATTTTACCATACAAAGCACCTTCTCTTAGGCGGCCCTTTTATATGCATTCACACCATACATGACTACAGTGGAATTTCACCTTTTTCTGTGGATCCAATTAGTTCCACATAAAAGCAAATAAACAACCTCATTAAATTGGGGCTACGGTTTAAAATGTAGCCTTTAACTCCAAATTTACGGGTGATGGGTATTAAATCAGACTTGTAACGTATCTCGCAGCGGACTTGCGTGTTATGACGCAGGACGGCCGAGAATAGGCTACATGTTAGCCAACGTTGAACTTCTCAACCGTAAATCCTTAGATCCGTCAAGCCTGTAACCGCTACTTATTCAATACAGCTATTAAATTGGTAAGAAGTCAGACGCAAATGAAGCCCAAAGCCCAACATGTGCTTGAGAGCACCCGCAAGGGGGGTAAAGTCCAATACATAGCACCTGTAATGCAAATAATAACACACTACTGTACAATTATTAAAAGGGAAAGTGATGTTAGGTCTTCGAATTAATAGCTCAAAATTCTAAAGCTTGCAAATCTGCCCCGAAAAATACTTTATTTCATGTTTATATTTCGTGTTATATCGATCCCCGCAATCAATGTGTTAAGACATATGCTGTAACTTGCATGTGATAGAATATGACTGGAATGTGCATTTGCTCATAGCTCTCAATTAAACCCTGTAAGAGTTTGAAATCCATCCTCCATTTTCTTGTGACGCAATGATGACGATCTCTGTTGCCATTGGCTCCATCTGAACCCGTAAGTACGTGCTTGCTTAATTGTTTGCGTTCTAGCCCGCAACTCTGACGGCTGAGAACTAGTTTACGATTTAGCGTCTCTCACTCGTAACTCGCAGCACTTCTAATTTAATAGCAATGTAAAACCGACACATTTCAAGCACACAGCCCTTAAGAGCTACACGTAGGACTTAAGAGGCTCCAATTTAATGAGGCTGTAAATCACATAGCCTTAAGCCACCACTGGGTTTCAGCTCCCAACACACTGAATATACCAAAATGATATTAAAATATCTTGCACTAGATTCATTAAAGGTTTATATACATTTCCTGGGTTTCAAATGTTTGGTAAGAAACAGGCAGTGATTATCAGAAAAATGTGTGTTATATAGAAAAGTTCAAAAGTTATAGGCAGGAAACTAAAATCCAGCTCTGCACACCTACAGGGAGCTTAAATAACCAAGTACATAGAGGAAAGGCAGCCAGATATGTTTGATCTTTCTGGTAGACTTTACAGCACAGTCAGGAACCCCAGAGCATGATAAAAATGTATCAGATGCCTGAGCCTCCACCTGATTAGCCAAAACAAATGTATTTTATGGTAATTTAGCCTGGGTTTCAAGGGGGTGTTAACTCAAGACATTTTGCTAACTTCAAGGTAAGTGTTTAAATATTTATTCTGGTATTTTTTCATGCTAAAAAAATGTTTTGGACACTACTGATTCTCCTCTATCCGATGCACCCATAATCCAGGAAATTTAGAAATGCCTTTAAAAACAAATATATATGGAGCTGAATTTCTGTTGAAATTTTGAGAATGTTACTGGCAACGTATAATGTTTTTTATAAACAACACACCAAAAAATTGCAATTTTAGAGTTTGTTCACCTATTCCAAGCAAAAATGTTAGGTCTATACACCTATTTTTATAAATAGAAATATCCATTGAAAAATAAAAGTTACAAATAAATATTTTAGTTGTCTTACAACAATTTATAATGGCACATAACACTTTATTTGCAAGAAGGTCCTGTCATCTTTCAAATGAAAGATCCTTACCCATTTCATTAGGTGGGAGGGGGTGATGTGGGCTCATCTATGGTTCTCAGTGCCCAAATATCAGTACTGCTATCAGGAAATTGTGATGCCATGGAAAACCATTACATAAGTAGAAGAGGATAGATACCTATTTTGGCAGTGCAGCCTCTAGTTCTTTTTTAAATGAGGGATCACGTGACCATCTTATTATTGTCCCCTTTTAGAGCCCCACTCTTCTACATGTGAGACCACTCTTTTGAAATGTGGCCTAACATATTGATTAGCCCCGACCATTATTCTTGTTTATACCATACCATGCTCTTCCTGATTTAGACACTGGTGGTAAATATCCTTATTTATAGTTAGTAGTTTCATTTCTACTATATTTTCTGTGTTGTTTGACAGAGATTGATGTTAAAATAAAGTATTCAGCCTGCAGTTAAAATGACATTTGGCATACAGCCGTACAGGTATAAATGCAGGGTGTGTAATTCCTCCAGATATTTCAGCATTTCACATTTTTCTTTTATGGCACTAAAGGGTTAACTCACATTTCCATAGTCTGACTTCTTGGCTCTTATAAAATATGATTGCCAGCAGACTATAACAATCACATCATCACCATGCAACAATGTTGTTGGACTGACCTACTTTTTAGTGTTTGCTCAGAGCAGGCTAATCCTGTTCAGCATGGCTGAAGGAGGATGGGCAATCCCAGAAATATTTCTGAATTAAGAAACTAAAAATGATTCAATCATATTACATATCCCGTTCTTTTCAGTGGCGTTAACCCAAAGCTCTAAACTATGGTGGCTTTTTTCTTTTGGCCAATTCATCACAGGTGAGTGGAGCATCTATATACCAAAAATACATATTAAATTAGCATGCAGGATCGTGTTCATGTCTGTTTATGTGTTTTAAAGTCATTACACATGTACAAAGGTAGACATTGATCAGTTGTGGTGCACATTCTGTTCTTCTTTTTGGAGATTTGTAATAAATGTGATGCTTCTGTGTTGTTCCAGACTTGCTGAACTTTTACCTTTGTATACCTAACAACTAATAGCCAGCAGCCACATTAAATTGTAAGACCCACAAAGGCTGAGAGCTTGAAGAGTTGCGGATTTACGGTGCTATTAAATTAGAAGAGACTGGGAGTTACGGGCTTGAGAGGCAAACCTGTAAACCATCTTTCGCTCGCCGGATATGCGGCTGTGAACGTGATCAATTAGTCTAACTCGTAGTTATGAGTTAGGATGGAGCCAATGGCAAAAGAAATTGTCAGAATTATGTCACTGAAAAATGGAGGTGGATTTCCAAAGTTTTACGGGGTTCAATTAAGAGTTACGATCGAACCCACATTCCAGATGTAATGCAATATTGATAAAGCCGTAAATATGATATTCTGTCACATGCGAATTACAGTATATGTATTAACACATTGATTGCCAGGACCGGTATAACACAGAAATAAACATGAAATAAAGTATTTTTCTGAGCCGATTTGCGAGGCTGACAATGTTGTGCTATTAACTCTAAGACCTAACATCACTTTCACTTTTAATATTAGCACAGTAGTGGGGTTTTTTTGCATTTCAAGTGCTACGTATTGGACTTTACCCCCCTTGCGGGTCCTCTCCAGCACTCGTTGGGCTTTGTGCTCCATTTGCGGGTTACGGGCTTGCTCGCGAGTGAATTTAATAGCATGATTGGAATTGTAGCGGTTACGGGCTTGACAGAACAAAGGATTTACGACCGCAAAGTTCAACGTTGCTCATCCCTTACAATTTTTTCGCCCTTGCTGCATCTTAACCCGCAAGTTGTCTGCGGGTAGCGTTAAGAGGCCAATTTAATAGCTCGAAGTCTTGCGAGCTAAGTTACGAGCTACGATTCATAAAATCGTAGCAATTTAATGGGGCTTCATTTTACTGTATATGGATCTTAAACTCCTTGGAGCCAGTTCTGTAGCCCATCTAGGATTTTTATAAACATAGATTTATCATATTAATTGCTTGTATTTTGCAGAATATTGCATGGTATTTTCTAGCGATAAAATGGTAATAACGTCACGACTAAGTATTTTGAAACCAGTATTCATGGTTGCATGTAGAAATGGGAGTTGATAAAAAAAATATGTGACTAGTTTGTAATATGTTATGGGTAGAACTGGACAGTCTAATAAAAACTAATAAATTAAAGGCTATATTTTATTTCTTTTTAAAATACAGTTTGCAAACTATCATAAACAGTCTTTGAAAAATGTATGATGTAAATGTATTCCTACAGTAACCGTTCCTTTAAATTCAGGTTAAGATATACATTATTTAACCAAATAACTGCTTATCTACCATAATAAATTAGATCATTTTGTATGCCAATACCAAAAAAACTATATTTTGATTAAAGACACTCAACATATATTTAAAATAATTACATAATTACAATTATTGTTAAGATTTTTTTTTTATCAGATTAAAGAATGGATATTTATTACAAATTGAGTACAATCTGTCACATACCTGAACTTCCTATGTCATGCTGGAAAAAAAAAAAAAAAATTTGATTTTAAACATAACATTCATAGAAAAATATGCAAAGTTCTCTTATGTGTCCCATATGAGAAAAACAAACATTAGATCTAAGTAACTCCTACTAAGGTTTGATAAAGTGTATTGATCCTATATTAACATCTATTATATGTGACAGAAAATGTTTAATAAATTCTTGTTAAAGGACTACTGATGTTACGGAAAATTTTCACGCGTGTGAAGTATGTAACAAACTGACACATTTTTTGTTGTTCAGTCCTTCAGTCGTGATCGACTCTCGGTGACCATATGGACGCAGCACACCAGGTGCATCTTTCTGTGGTTGTGCTTATCCATTTGGCTTTCTTGTCAAAGATACTGGAGTGGGTTGCCAGTTCCTTCTCCAAGGGACCGAGATTTGTCTGACCTCTCTGCTATGACCTGTCCATCTTGAGTGACCCAACATGGTATTGCTCACAGCTTCATTGAGGTAAACAAGCCCCTCACCACAACAAGGTAGCAATCCAGAAGGGGCTGGCAACATTAGCAACTATTTAAAACTATGTGCATAAAGGCTCAAATAAAATCATAACTGTAGCTGACTCTGTGCCATGGGGGTTCCATACTGGAGGTTAGTCTGCCTCTAACTTTAAAGACCATAATACAATTATTTAGTAATTTAAAAAACAAATACATGTTGCTGCCTATGCGGGGCAGTGGAGGAATCCATGATACTTTGGTGGATGTGGTGTGTATGAGAGGGGTTCTTACATTTCTGTTCACACAAGTTGCCTGCTTCTAGGCCTGAGGGGGAGGGGAGTTGGTTGTATCAACTTTTGGTATCTGATCCAATTATCTAACAAATCATCATTACCTTGTTGTTTTGTTTTGTTTTCTTTTCTCTCTACGTCTAAATTTAAAAAACACACCACTCCTAATCCAGCTTTCAAAAAATGAAATTGTTTATTCATGACCAGCTTCTTAAAAATGTATGACAGCTGCTAATGTGGTTTAATACATAGATCACAAACAAGTGTCATTTTTCTTGAACTTCAGTGGTCCTTTAAGGGTTATCCTGCTGGGACTTGTATGTATATCTGGTAACGTTTTCATATGGCAATGCTCTTCTGTAGTCTTTCAACAGAGAAGATATGTACTCTAAAGCGGTGATTCCTCCCATTTCTGCTAGGTATCTAATCCAGTTATGAAAGAAAAGCAAATGCTTCTGTGTTTAAAGCAACATTAAATGCAATAGTTAAAAATAAAAGCTCTATTTATTTATTTAATTTAAATATGACATATCAGTAGCTCTTTAATAATAATAATCTTTTTTAAGAACCTGAATTGATAATGGATAAGATGTTTTTTATAGTTTAAATTAAATAATTGTTTAAATATTGCATTCTGTTCTCTTTAATAATGATGGACATTTTATCTTGACTGTAAAAGATGTAGGAACCAGGGAAGAGTTGGGGGAACTGTGGACAAAGATATGATCTGCATTCACTTCTGTTCACAAAGGTCCTCTTCAAATAGCCCCTTGACAACTGATATGTTGATTTTCTCTAAAATATTTGTATGGTGCTGCTAATGTTGTTTTTTTGGTACATACTTAAAAAACTTGCAAAGTTTTTACCAAATGACTGTGATAAAGATACAAAACAACCCAAACAGCTATCGGGCCACCTAGTATAAATGTCCCTGCATACCTTAGTGTAATGTACTCATATGTTCACAGTTTAAGGAGGAGATGAATTTATCATCTCAGATAGAAGGACCCAGAATGATTTATATATGACTCATCTGTGAGGGTATAAAAGGATCTGCTGCACTCCCATATTGCTCACTCTCTAAGGAGGCAGGAATTGATTGGACTAATTACATATAAACTGCAAATATTCTATTCCAAAACAGCAATGTATTATATTCTAATTTGCACATCTATTTAAATGGAAATTGAGGCTAATTGGTGAATAAATATGTATCTTATATATATTTTACTAGTAAATTGCCTAGCAAAAATTACGGTATCATTTTGAATTTTTCTCTCCCCCTCTCCCTCCCTTGTGTCTCTCCCCCTTTTCTCTGGGTCTTGCGAGGACCAAAAATAGGAGGGAGAGGCGTGCCATGAGCGCCGAGGGCGCTCATCCCATGGCCCCCAACCTAGAGGTGTGGGGGGGAGCCTCGCATTGTGTGGCAAACAGCATTGCCAAGCTTCAAATTTAATTGCCTTCATTTTTGACGGGGAAGTTGCTAGATGCATATAGTTTTTTAAAAAATACGAGTGCGAGATGGACACCCAAGATCAGACCCCAGTTAAATACCAAGGCCCTGCAGCCATGGGTGCCATTACAGCTGCAGCATATCAGCCTGACATCTTCCAGAAATTCCTGTCAGCAAGGGAGATGGTATAAAAAGTATGGCTGACTTGAAAATATGAGCAACTAATTTGTGTATGTTATAGGTGGAATTGGACAGACTAACAAATTGAAAAGATTGCATGTCCCATAAAATCATCTTTGTGCTAATTTATTTTTAAAGATTCAAGATCTTAATCCAGGAAAGCAGGACGATGAGATGACTGGACACTACCACTAAACAGGCCAGTCGTGAGCAGTTTCTAAGATCAATGTAAACATCTGATAAATGGATAGTACTGTAAATACAATTACACGTTTGCTTGTAGTTGTGTTATTATATTGATACGTTCAGAATCAACTTTAGTATATAATATGGGTATTTCTAATAACACAAATTCTGCATCAATATATAAAATTAATATAACTACAGGTTAATAAAGTGACTTGAACACTGCTACCTGGTAATAGTCACACATAACTATTGGGGGATTTGTCACTGTAATCTTCTATTTACAACATGCTATTTTGAAGAATTACTTTTTAATAGTCAATATTTTTTTATAAATTAAAAAAACAATTCAGCTTTTAATGTATTAAATATTGTATGGAATTATGCTTCAGTTGGATTTACCATGTTTTGTTGATGTTGGAGTATTTATAGAAGTGGAAACAAACCTTAAGTGCAGAGAGCCTAAGAACTGCTGCAATGGAATTGTGGCAATACAAAGAAGTACCTGTGTTTTAAATAGAACTAATGGAAATCTCATTACTTTACAAGGGCACACCTTGCTAAGTAAACAGCTCAAACAAAAGTAATTTTCATAATTACTACAGTAGTCCTTTAAGAATGCTATTATTGGTCGTACAAACATTTAGATTCACAATATTGCACCAACACTAATATTGTTAGGAAGTGAATTATGTTCCTCAAAATGTTCTTCCCAGCATGACCTGCCACCTTCGGCAAACAATGCAGACTTAAGACTTGATAACATAGCCCTGTAAGGAATCTTGTCAGTGAGCTCTCCATGTAGGAAGCTATGCAGCTATTCCTCCCACAGCAAACCCTTATGAGTGAACACTTTCAGGAGATTGCAACGTTTAATAGGTACCTTGCTACTATGGGAGATTTTACGTAAAGTGCTATTACATGGCTCCCATAAGAGTTACTGAACATCCTACATGCTCTTTGAAGTCTCCTCGAGTGTTCACACAGAGACACATCCATATGTTTCAACCCAAAGTCCTGCAAAAGCAGATACAATCCTTATGAGACACTTAAGGAGTTACAAGTGTTCAGGAGGAGATAAAAATAGTCTTTAAAAGCACAAAATAATGCTTTCTAGTGGTTAACCCAGCCCTATACAACAATACTGAAGAACAACCGAACATATCACAATATCAATAACAAATATCAGACACAATTAAACACTGACACCCAACCAATGCTAAATAACACTTGATTAATACAGAGTCCCGGAGATTAATGCCTACACACCTGCCATCCACCCACCCATGTATCCCCTGCCACTTAATACCATGTAATAAATGAGAAATTAGCATATAATATGATGTGCCTGCACGTGTCAATGTTTGAATGGGAAACACGTAGCCATATAGACATAATATTGCAATATTTACTGATGTTCTTTACTTTACTTGGGTTGCTGTGGGAATGACTGTGTTTCTGGGCTCTGACTCTTAACTTCACACTTGCATTTGCTCAAGTGTATTCATAAGGATCCTTGTGGGTCTCACAACATATTTCCCCCTACGTGACAAACCTTCTATGTACATATTAGTATGTACTTATGTGAAATAACGTGCATGAGCCATGTAATTGCTACTTAAATCCTCTCGTAAGGGCTTCCGTATCTATAAGACAGCCTTGTGGGGGACCCTATGGGAGGCAAGTAACAAATCTCTAATTTTATAGAATTTATAGAAGTCTGGGCAAGCATATTAGTTTCTGACATAAGCACACAATTTATTCTTTAGACTTATGTCTAGCTTTGTGGTTAATGATAATTGCTAAGAATGATCCACAGTAGCAACAAAATAAGAATGGATTGCACTTTACTGTATATTTTAGCATAATGTGTTTATGTGGTTCAAATTCTGACTGCACCCATCAATTTTATTTTATTATTATTTTTCCATTTTTTTGTTTCTTGTAAAAAAAATTATACTGTCCGTTAAAATAGTTGATGAAGTTATTGTATGAGACATTTATACAGCTTGCCAGAAAAACATATTCCCGTAAAGAAATGACTCACTTGGAAACGCACAGAAAAGTGTCCGAGTATTTCTAGTGTGTAAGTTGCATCTTATTCTGTTCATAGGAATAGCTGTGCAGAGTCGCTAATGGATGAGAAAGACAGAGCAAAGAGGTGAGTATTTGCTTGATAGTCAGGCTTTTAGTTTTCAATAAATATATAGCTGAAGAGAGAATATATTTCTATATCTTTAATGTAACTCTGGCAGATTCAAATTCTTTTTTATTATTATATGCTGCTGCTTCAAAAAAATAGCTTTATTTTTGCTGAATGGCTAGATTATATTGCAGTGGAGACATTTGTCAATAATTTTTTGGCCACAACATGGAACTATATAAAAAAAAAAACATTGGTAATTGTATTCACAGCAATGTGATCACGGCCCAAGTGAGTTTATTTACTTTGAAATAAATGTGTTTGACACAATTTTAGTAGTTTTGACTTATTTCTCTTAATAATTACAGGGATTCACGAAACAGGTCAGAGAAAAAAAGGCGCGACCAGTTCAATGTGCTCATCAAAGAGCTCAGCTCGATGCTTCCGGGAAGTACTCGCAAAATGGACAAGACGAAAGTGTTGGAGACCGTTATTGGATATCTGCAAAAACACAATGGTATGTTATCTCCACAAAGTGGCCAAAACCTGCTATATGTTTTTTTTTTTTACATTTATACTGTTTTTATTAAAAATCAATTAAACTTTTATGACTATAAATAATTGAAGTGAAGAAAAATAACTGTACATGTAGTTACTTTCTTCTACTAGATGGTTTAAAATTGTGGGCACCACCCTGTTTTCCACCCAATATAAATTGGTAATTGTTTAAATGTTTTCCTTTTTTGTCTTTTCATAGATTTACTGGATTATGGGTTTTTATTTTAAATTCTTGCTGGCAATGTAATGTTTTCCTTCCCAGACTTTATTCACATTCACACTTTATGCATGTTTGAAATATTTTTGTAAATTAGGTGGTAAATGCATTGTAAACAATGATGGACTTCGGAAAATTAAGACACAGTTTTTTATATCTGCCCATTTTTTCTACCTTTATTCTATCCTAAAATGCTTGGGAGATAAGTGTTTTATGGAGTGAGAAAAGTTGCCTTATGAAATAAATTGTTTGGGTGAAATAGTTGTAATTTGCTTGAAATTTCACTGCATCATAATTATTATTATGGAATATAAAACACGTTATTTGGATCTACTAAAACATAATGAGCAGGTGGTCCTATTCCATACATGTTGCAGTACATTCAAGAGAAGATACCGCCTCCTATTATAATTTGTCAAAAAAAGCATGAAGCTGGACAAGGGAGGATAGATGTTGGTTTGTCCATGTACAAGATATTTTGACATGTATCAAATCCATATTTACCCTGGTTGTATCTGCTGATTTATCACAGATCACTGCTTCTTTGCTCTTTCACGCTCTTGCATGCTATGTGTGTGTCCGTGCTGTCACACTAAATTATATCATTGTATTGTCCTATTATAATTAATTGTTTGGAGAGGTTCCACTAATCAAATATGTTTACATCATCATTCACCATGATCAAAATCAAATCTTACTCACTTGCTTACTGCTTTTGGCTTGATAAATGGACCATAATCCTAACGCCTCTTAAACTTAATCATTTAACAACACATTCTGATATCCCCAAAATATAAACACATTGCAAGCTACATTTTATAACATATGTAAATACAAACTCAATACAAAAATTAATAAGGCACGACCAATTTTTGTTCATATAACATATTCCTTGTGAAAGCTAATGGACCAAATACGGATGTATAATACAAATGTGCCCATTTGCTTAAACGGTTGTGTTATATTTTCACAGTATCCTATCCCATACATAAAATAGCCATGATAGTTTTTGCGATAAAGCAGTTCAATGTTACCTAAGGTGAATCTGTGCACAGTTAATGGGACAGGTAATCAAATTCACCTTAATGAATGTGGTATCACTAGCACATACAAATAACATTATTATCATGGAAGAAATGATAATGTTTCTATGAAATTCCTCCTTTTTTCGAGCTACAAGTGCAGAAAATCAGTTCAAGATACTTTAAAATGTGAAACTCCTGAGACATATTGTAACTAAAATAGAGATGGAACTATAGTGGGAGGGCAGGGGAGTGATTAGGTTTTATGTTGCCTTACTCCTCCCCCCAGATCCCCCCCCACATTCACATCTCACCTTACTACCCTCCCCAGATCCCACCCCACATTCACATCCCGCCTTACTACTCCCTCCAGATTCCCCCCACATTCACATCCCGCCTTACTACTCCCTCCAGATTCCCCCCACATTCACATCCCGCCTTACTACTCCCTCCAGATTCCCCCCACATTCACATCCCGCCTTACTACTCCCTCCAGATTCCCCCCACATTCACATCCCGCCTTACTACTCCCTCCAGATTCCCCCCCACATTCACATCCCGCCTTACTACTCCCCCCAGATTCCCCCCCCACATTCACATCCCGCCTTACTACTCCCTCCAGATTCCCCCCCACATTCACATCCCGCCTTACTACTGACCCCAGATCCCCCCCCCCCCCACATTCACATCCCGCCTTACTACTCCCTCCAGATTCCCCCCCACATTCACATCCTGCCTTACTACTCCGCCCTGTGCATTGCACCACCTGCACCTGATGATACTATAACCCTTGCAGACTGCAAGGAGTATAACGTTTGTTGATGAAAGTGTGAGTTTTTATTTGTACTGCATCTTGTAGACCAGTTGTTTTAAGAACTCTTGTGTCTTGTGTTTGGCCAGAGGTTACATCTCACACAGAGATTTGTGATATCCAACAAGATTGGAAACCTTCATTCCTTGGTAACGAGGAGTTCACACAGCTGATGTTGGAGGTAAAATCTTATTTTTATTATGTTTTTTTTATGGGAATCTTTCATGTTTATTGTGAGAGGTTTCATTGGAATCCACATTTAGATTTTCTCTTAGTGTAGAATTGTACACAGTTAGGACCTATCCTGTTGTATGTGCGCCGATGTTTGTAATCCGCAGCATGCACGTGCCCGCCCCGTCGAGTTGCGCCACGTCGGAGGAGAGAATATTTATTTTGCTATACTGCGGTAGCGAGCTTGAACCAATATTGTGTTAGTGTATGAATGCACTACTATGAATTATCTTTCTAGTATATATTACTTACTGTTTTGTAAAATACACTGATATGTCATACCTATATGTACTCTTGTGATTTGAGAACTTATCATATGCGGAACCTCTTCCCTTTAAGTTTAAATGACTTGACGTCCCCGTGCAGCAAAGACTATATCAAGCCACAGATAGGATAAATTAGTGCAATAGTAAACACACAAATATGTTTTATCAGTAGTAGACGTAATGTTTTGCTTTCTTCCCATAGGCTCTTGATGGCTTTTTAATAGCAGTCACAACAGATGGAAACATCATATATGTGTCTGATAGTATAACACCTCTACTTGGACATTTACCAGTAAGAAAATATTTTCCAATACATTGTTATTTTATAAATAATTACTACATATCTGTTCATATGTCAGCATAGACATGTGCAGAATATATTTCAAAACATATGTAGCGATCAATAAATGTTGTAATGAATGGTGGTGGTCTTATATAGTAAATGCCTATAAATTAAATTGTACGTTCCTCCGTCCTATTCACTAATCATACCCTGCACAACCCAAGAGTCACTTCTCAGGATATGCACAGTGTTTATTATGTAAATTATATTTGTCAGTTCAGCTGTTTTAGTTAACATTGTATAATGAATCCAGTGTTTATTTGCATGTCAAATTGAAGCCATATGTATGATGCAAACACTTGGATAATATGTTTTCATGTATTACAAATTAAACACAACACAATAAATCAAATAACCTCAAAAATACAAAGTTAGTCAAATGATTTTGGAAAGAACAGCACCAGTCATGCTTTAATTATGTAGCAAACTTACAATATTAGCAACTGTGGGCCCTATTCTATTGGCCAATTCGTAAATTTATACACACTTAAAACCACTCTTAAAATTGCCACATATTTTATCAGTTACTCGCAATTTGATTACGAGTTACCTGCCCACAATCACTACGGGCCAGCCAAAGGTGCAAATTCAGGGCTTACAACTCAACTGGTTTTAGCACAGCTCAAAAATTCAGAATGCTAATTAATTAAAGTTATACAAAATCAATATTCTATTAAACCCTTGGGTCTAGCTCGCAAATAATGTTTAACCTGCAAGTGAAAACAGTATCAAGTGTCTGTTAAAAATATTATTAAATATTATAATATTAAATAGGACTCGCAGTGGCTTTTTCAAACACTTGCTATAGCTGTAGCCACAATTAAACACACAATACTGTATTTTAAAAGCATGGGAATTCATGGAAAGACAGAACAGTCTCAAACCCACAAATATGCAATTAAAGTTATTTCTGAGGAATACCAATCTAATGCATTTTATAGCTTACTAGAGTGCTTCATTGGGAGCCTGGTTGGTAAATATTACTTATTGGATTTTATTAATTCATAGCCTCCGATTGCAGATTATGTATAACTTCCTTGTTTTACTGACGTCAGGATGACGGTCTCATTTACTATTGGCTGTGTCTAAGAAGTAAATTACAGGCTTGCTTAAATATTGTGATATCATATGATCGCTCACCCTGAAATAAGACTTAAAAAGGCAGAGTTTATGAGTTTAGGAGGTAAATTATGGACTTGAGTCAATAGAATATATCTAAATATTTAGAAAAAAAAACACCTGTAGCTCAAATGACGGGTTAGAGGCATTTACAGGTTACTAATAGAATAGGACTCTGTGTAAGTAAAGAAAATGAAAGCTCACAATTCTAATATGTAGAATGTGAGTAAATAGCATCAAACGCTCTGAACACAGAAGAGTTAATTGACAACATCGATTCCCCAGTTAGTGTTTCTTTGTGCTCCTTGTGACGGCAATTAGTGCACTGGTCGGTCCCCAAGATTGTCTAAGCTTCACTGCCAAAGAACTGCAGTGTTTATGTGTACAGTTGGCATTGCAGCATCAGTGAATCACTTCACATTCCCTTGGTATGTAGTGAATCTAGGCAAATGTATCCTTAATCATATCAACTCCCAAATATCTTTTAACATTTTCTTCAAACACACCATGATTTTTAATGGCTGGACTTTGTATAACCTTGTCTTGCTTTGCTCTTCTTTTAATATAGGCTGATATCATGTATCAAAGTTTGCTGAATTTTTTACCAGATCAAGAACATTCAGATATATATAAACTCTTATCATCAGATTCTGCTTCTCTGACAAATCTTAATGGTGAGTTTCACTTTTTCCCCATTTAAAAAAATGGGTCTTTATAAATCTTACAGTAATGTACTTTTTTAAGGTAATAATTATCTTATTCTGCTGTAGTTTGATCCATCTTTAGGGAGAGTGGTGATGTCCAACTTTTCAGTGTATCCAGTCACTTTAGCCATATAGTAAACGCAGCTATTTCAAGCTTAGTGTTCTAGCTTAGAGTTCTAGCTTAGTGTTCTAGCTTAGAGTTCTAGCTTAGTGTTCTAGCTTAGAGTTCTAGCTTGGTGTTCTAGCTTAGTGTTCTAGCTTAGAGTTCTAGCTTGAATACATTTTAAGTAAAGATTGAGAAAAACAGCTTTTTAGTTTCTTTTGGTTAAAAAGTTGACCTTTGTAAGAAAGCTAAGAATGGAATTAGCTGGTTTTGCTGCCATCTTTAGGCTTTAATTCCTCCCATCTTTTGTGGTACAACCAGCAGCTTTATCTGCCTATTTATTGCATAGCTTTACAGACTAGGAGCCTCATTCAATTGGCCAAATTGCAATTTGAACCTGCAATGTAGCCCGTAAATTTTACGGATATTCAGATGGCTACATTTAGCAATCTTTTGCTCTTGACTTGATAAAGAGAGGTTCATCTCTCAATAGCTCATCTCTATATTATCAATAAGTTTGTCCAATAAAAAAAGGTATCACTATATACTGCAATACTTTTAATCTAGAATAATTCATCTAGATAGCTGGACACTCACGGCTATCTCAATCTATATATATATAAATACATCTAAATTATACAAAGGCAACTTTACATGAATGTTGAAATTCAATATTTTCAATAAACTCTTTTGAAGAATTCATAATAAGGACAAATCTGTTTAGAAAGTAAAAAATGAATACAAAGAGACTTGAGTGTATAACCTAGTACATGCTGCACAGCTCCATTACTTCCTCATGAGTTGTCCCCTATCGTTAGTATATCTATTGTGCCAAACTAAAATTTACTTTGGCATTTTAAATGGAGACAGATCTTTGTAGTCTTCTGCAGATCATTCAGTAGTTTGTCACCATACTAGGTCTTAAAAGTCACTGTAGTGCCCATACAATAGAGTGCCATTTGTTTATTCAGTAACCAATCAGTAAGTAGTGGAAACATTAGTAGAAAAAAAACACTAATTATAAGAGAAAATGCTAATTATAGGATCCTGCAATATTTTTTGGAGGCATTAGGAAGCTTTATTCAACAGTTTAAATTGCCCCTACATTACATGTATTGTTTAAGTAGCAGGCACTAATTACATTTAAACACTCAACATTTATTAAGAAATAACTTATTATAGGGGATACCTGTGGCTAGTGGTTAGGATTTGGTGCTTTCATCGCTGTAACCTGGGTTCAATTACAGTCTGGGAACCAAGAGGTCACACTACCCTGAAGCCGAGCAGGGTTGGGCCTGGTCGGTGCTTGGATGGGAGACCACCTAGGAATACCAGGAGCTTTATGTGGCCCCTGGAGAAGGAACTGGCAACACACTCCAGTATCTCTGCCATGAATACCAAGTGAATCAGCATGACCATGGACATAAAGATGGTCCGTGAGGTCATGGAGAGTCAAAAACAACTGAACAACGCAAAAAACACACATTATAAGGGCCCTGTAATGGCCATCTTTCTTGACTTGTAAAGCTTAACTTAAAACATGCTGTTGAACCTTAGTGTTGCTGTCTCTGTCTCTAATAGAGCTGCTTCTCTCCAGCTAGCAGGTGTAGGGGTGGTAGCAGCTTTATATATCTACATGGAAGGATGCAGAAGAAGACTAATATCAGGACAGCCTCCAAGGCAGATCATCTCCCACTCTCTAGACACCTAATTGCATTGCAAAAGCGCAAATCTAAGTTGTAAAAGCAACCTTGATTTTTTTCTCTAAATTTAAACTCTATTGTATAACATGACGGTGGTAATTAAAGGTGGTACATTTTGCAAGGAGGTATGCAGTAGCTTGATACCAGGCCACCTTACATTGCTGTTTCTTCCTTAATACAATCACGTGTGAGCTTCAGACTACAGAGACACACTATTGTTTTGGCTACTAAAAAACTCTGTGGAAAAGGCCAATTAAAATAACCACAGGGTAATGGTTGGATGTGTACAGGTGTTCCTTCATGTAACTGCTCCTTGTTCTTTGTTCTCAGTTTTGCCATGACACATTACTGCAAAATGATGTCAGTCTATTTCAATGGCAGTCTTGTGGGCCTTAGGCTGGAAGCCATGCCCAAGAGATTAAGTAAAAGGGCAAACATGGGGCTTTAATGGATTTTTTAAAGTAGCACCACATTTTGGTGCAAAAAGTAATATAACTCTTAAAAGAAAGTATGTCATTTCATGTAGAATTTGATCACAAGGAAAATGTGAAAATGATCCTATGAAAAGACTATTCACTTTTATTATCTTTTCCCCAATCTTCGTTCTAGCTGACAACGCCTTAGAGTTTTGCTGCCATCTCCGGAGAGGCACTATGAACCCTAAGGAGTTCCAAACATATGAATATATTAAATTTGTAGGAAATTTTCGGTCTTGCAGTTATGGTAAGTAAAATGTATTGTGTTGACTCATTCAGTGTTTTTCATTTTAAGGCCATCAGGGCGGCCTGTAGTTTTATTTTCTATCAATCTAATGTACTTTGTCAGCTCCCAGCTTGAAGATAATATGTCTCTGACTATTTTTTACCGGCAGTCATTTGCATCAGATTTGGTGCTTAAAATGGGACAGCTATGTCTGAGACTCTAGGTTATTTTCAGTAAGCATTTTTTTAGATATTAAGGGAGATCTGGCAGCAGTATTATCATATTTCTTATGCCACCACAGTGCTTAAATGATACTTTATTCATGTATATCTGTGAAAACTTAAATTTTGCAGGCATTTATTTGAACTGCATCACACATGTTATGCTTCCAGTTGTTCTGAGTTAAAGGGACATTGATGTCACACATTTGCTGTCTTTCATTTCAAAGAGCAAATATATTCTTTGATTGAAATATCAGGGATGCAAAAGAGATGCAATAGTTAAAAGAATGTCTTTTAACTCCTGTACAAACTGCTTCTGCAACAAACTCTAGACCTAACTCTGGCTACTTCTGAAAGGGACGTGGCATGGAACTACTCCAGTTAAGTTATGGAGCTCTATTGAAAAGATCACTTACCCCTTCTACTGGCAATCAGGTTCAGCCAACATAGACCTCCATTCCATGGTTCATGTGGAAAAAATAACTTTACTTGTTAATCAGCTACCAGCAATCACATCACACACCATAAAAACTATCAGAAATGCCTCTGAATGCTGGTAAAGTATCTAAAATCATAACCAACTAGTACCTGTCCCATTGATCTTTCCTAATAGCTCATCACATTGTTCAAGTAGTAAAATCTAGGGCTACTCATAAGTCCTTCATAGTGCTGAGTATTTTACAAAATACTACATGTACTTTCAAGAACCTTTTAAAGTCAATAAAAATACCTATGAGAAGCATACATGTGGTAAATATGATGCTATCAACAAGCTAACACCTTAATTCTGTCGGATTTGAGGCTTGATTGATCAAATCTGACACAACTAAGGGGTCAATACCGCTACCTTCATGAGCCAGGGTTTCCTTGTGATCGATGTCAGTACAAGCTATCTATTATGAGCCTGGAGATGTCCTGGGATTCCCCCTTCCTAACTGCTACCTAACATGAATCATGGGATTCCCATGGTATATATCACCATAACCATGGGGGTCCCTTTGGACTCCTATGGCATTTAACATTAACCCCTGTTTCACAGGGGTCCTTAAGGAACCAATATTCCCTATCCCTAAAAAGTACAACAACATTAAAAGATTGACAAAGCTAAAAAATTATTTACAAAAAATAAAAAAATTAAACTACCTGTAAGGGGAAAAATGATACTTTACCTGTCGTGTGATGCCCTCAAGCAACAGTCAACAAAGCCCTTGTCCTCAATATTCTGCCCTGGATAAGTGGGCCACCCATATTGATTGAAGAATATGTCCTCTTCAATCTTGATTAAAGCTAATGATCCCCATTTTCTGACCTTTCAAATGGGACTCCATTTAAAAAAAAAAAAAAAAACACTGCTCAAAAAAACTACTACTACTAATGGAGCTTCTCATGTTAGGTGCCCACTGAGTTGACTTATGTTTTTTTGGCACACTTACCTACCTTAATTAGGCATTTTGAGGATTTTGATTGGCTGAATCAGAATGGAGTATTTGATGTCACCCTGCTCAACCTTTTCCATTGTTCCATTTCTAACCAATCAGAATTAATTGATTGTCAATTCCCCCTTCCTATGGACTAGCCCCTATGACCCCGGGGATCCCCGTGCACATAACGGAACCGGACCATAGACAGATGGGTCATAATTACAAGCATTAGTTTTTACTGTTATTTAACCTCTTCACTGCCATGGGAAGGGGTTTATATAGATAGAGAGGGAGGATGTACCTGCTAGTGTAGTGTGTTCTCGTAGTTTGTAACATTCAGCAGCATTATTATGGAGATTACTGAGCTTCAAACTCAGCTAGAGACCAACAGCAAAACACTCCTTGGTGAGTGTCACTTAGTCTGAAGGAATTTTTTTGGAGAGGAGCCATATATAATTAGTGGGGAGGAAAATTCCACAGTTACAAGAGAGGTTTTTCTCTTAAGTTAGTGAGCACATGGAATGGAGACCATTTTCAGGAGGCTGTGCTGACATTGTTTAAAAAAGCAGTTTGCACAGGTATACAAGACACATGTTTTATCCCTTGCAACATTCAGTTTTCAAGTAATAAGATTTTTGTTTGTAATATTTTAATGCAGACGTCCCTTTAAGTAAAGTTAAAAACTTGTGCCAGATGAGATAAAAGGCTCTCTTGATTCTCCAAACTTTGTTTGCCTTTTGTCTTTTTTTCCGGAGATGCTGCTGGTGTCTTTCCAAATAGGTCATCCTCTGCCGAAATTCCTTAGTGTGCCTTCTACAAACCGCACTGCATTTCCTTTCCATCCCTCTTGGGCTGTGTGACTCACTGGCCTTATTTTACCTCTGAGGTTCAAAGCATGTTTGTTACATGTAGCTAACAGTCTGGGGAGGGATGCATATTTGTGCAGTTAGCATTAATTCCTGGCTTGTCTGAGGAGTCTGTGGTGGGAATTCAAATGACTCTTCTCACTGCCAGACCACTGGTAATGTTTGTAGCTTTGTGTGTTTTTTATATCATCTCTTGATGTGTTTTTGGGTCAGATAATTACATTCCAAGTGAGTTATTACTTCACAGTGCAGCTCTGCCTTAATATTCAAATGGATATTTTGTTCCTTAAAATTCTATTTCTCAAAGGCTCTCTGCATAATTGTGTTCCTAAAAACATTGGACACTTTTTACAGGAACAAGCTTTGGCTACTTACTGTATAAAGTAGTTAACATTCAGTAGCTTATTGAAAAGTAAAATTATCACTGCTTGAAAACCTTTTATGAGAAAGAAAATGTGATTGTGCTTTTTACTTTTTACTGAAAGCAATATAAAACTGAAAAGGAGGTAAACAACCCCGTAGTAAATTTAGAATAAGAACAGGTTTGAGATTCTAACCTTCAGGTCTCTTTCTTTTGGTAAAATTGTGAATCGGTTTAGTGAATCATGCGATGAGTTAACAGGCCCGCTGCTAGTTATATCCTAAGATAAAGCATGAATTGTTGTGTCTTAAAGTGCAATGTGGATATGACATAATTTTGACTTCAACATGAAGTTAATGTTTTTAGTGGTATTAACAGCCCTTTAAAGGTGTTGTGTTTATGTTTCTTGACATCTCTGTTGAAGATATGCCAATGTAAAGCCATTTTCTTGATTTATGAGCAACAGTGAACTTATATGGTAATTCAGACTCAGACTAGTTTTCATTCCCACAATATTTTTATGTTGCTTTTATTGGATCCAATTTCATTATTACAGTTTTGTCTCTATCTCCATTGTCTATTATGCATTGTCTCACCTTCCTATCTATTTTCCTAGTCTTGTATAGATTTAAAAATTCATCAGCTTTTGTTCTTTCAGTATGTTTATTCTGTTGTTGCCCATAAGTATCATGTATTTGACATAAGGCTTGTAATTTTCCGTACATGTCTATATAAAGCTATATAATATCATAATATTAGTCATAAAATGTAATAATAAGATGTGAATAAATAGTTCATATTTTTCAAACTAGTTTAGCCATGGAAACCCATGTTGGCTTTAACACTATTAAGATAACCCCAGAGCCCCAAGATGACTTCTACTGAGCCATACAATCCCATCCTACTCCCCAAAAGTTGCTACCATTTTCTAAAACTTTCTCAGATCACCAAATTGTCCAGTGAACTTACAATTTTTACCAGGGTCCTCAAAGACCATCTCCTGAACTCTAACAGCCTTAATAAATTGTGATTCGGCCAATTGAATAGGGCTCTATATAAGCACATCTTTTTTTTTTTTTTACAAAAATATGCTGTGTGCTTATATAGAGCCCTATTCAATTGGCAGAATCCCAATTTAATAAGGATGCATATCTTTCCTCAGAGAGAACCGTTTAATGGCAATGTCACATAGAACCTTGGTTCATACATAATGGAATCTCATGGGGTTAACAGAAAAATAAACTTTGGTGGATTCACTTGACTTGAACACAGTTAATGCAATTTCTTAATACTTTTGTTATGCATCATAAATTTCATATTTTTTTGCAATTTCTTTGTAGAATAATTGTTGCTAATTTATAAGAGAAATGCATTGTTCTCTATAAAATTGACAGGCTTGTATTCTAACTATCTGTACATCAAATTTTAATTCATTTAATGAAAATGGACATGATTTTTAGTAGTTCAGGAAAAATTCCAGTGATGTGTGCAATAAAATCCGACATTTTAGAATTAATTCTAAAGAGAATTGAAAATGAGTTGAATCTTTTGTCATTGATATAATTGATGCATTTAATTGACTGTCATTTAGTTCAAAAGGCATCAGCATTATTTAGTGGATCTCAGTGACAAATATAGGTCAAAAGTATCTGTTAACTAAGTGTTAGTAACAGAAAATACAGATACTGCCTTTAGCGCATTATATACAAGATTGTTGCAAGGCACAATGAAGTAGAGAAGAATTTTTGTTAGTATTTACATATACTCTGTGACTTGTTCTTCTGTCCAATAAAATAACATCTAATCAAAACTGGAGGCGTCAGTGATTGCGTGCATAAAAGAATGCGTGCAAGATAAAGTGCTTGAGAGAAAGTGTGCATGTTTGGAAGATCATGCAAGGGCAAACATGAACATGTGCTCATGAGAGTTTTTGTAAGAGCATGTGTGTGCGTCTTTATGAGAGTGGGCATATGTGTGAGAATATGGGCATGTGCTTGGAAGTAGGTGCATGCATATAAGTGTGAGTTTCAGAGTGCAAGCATGCACCTGAATGCATTCAAGTGCATCTCAAAGTGCATGCATCTATGTGTTTGCCAGTGTGTGGGTGAGCGAGTTTGAGATGACCAAACATATATACACATATGCCTATATGTGTACTCATGTTTTCTATAATATGTTGTGTTGATTCCCCCTATATGCATTTACCTGATAATGTCAGATGCTGCCTCCACTCTCTCTGCATCACTGTTTACGTTCAAACTGAGGGTTTCATCTCATATCAATGTTTATGTGCACTTTGTGCCTTATCCATTTATCTATCATCTAGGGATTATTTCAACTACCTTTCCTCAGTATAGATGTCTACTTTTGATGGTGGGAGTGTCATGGTCTGGGCCTGCATGAGTGCTGCCGGCACTGGGGAGCTACAGTTCATAGAGGGAACATGAATGTCAACATGTACTGTGACATACTGAAGCAGAGCATGATCCCCTCCCTTCGGAGATTGGGCCGCAGGGCAGTATTCCAACATGATAACTACCCCAAACACACCTCCAAGACTGCCTTGCTAAAGAAGCTGATGGTAAAGGATGATGGACTGGCCAAGCATGTTACCAGACCTAAACCCTATTGAGCATCTGTGGGGCATCCTCAAATGGAAGGTGGGGGAGTGCAAAGTCTCTAACAACCACCAGCTCCTTGATGTCATTATGGAGGAGTAGAAGAGGACTCCAGTGGCATCCTGTGAAGCTCTGGTGAACTCCATGCCCATGAGGGTTAAGGCAGTGCTGGAAAATAATGGTGGCCACACATAATATTGACACTTTGGGCCCAATTTGGACATTTCCACTTAGGGGTGTGCTCACTTTTGTTGCCAAGGGTTTAGACATTAATGGCTGTATGTTGAGTTATTTTGAGGGGACAGCAAATGTACACTGTTATACGGGCTGTACATTTACTACTTTACATTGTAGCAGAGTGTCATTTCTTCAGGGTTGTCACATGAAAAGATATAATAAAATACAGGCAGAAACTGCAAGAAGCAGTTATAAAAACTGAAGCCTTCAGTAATGAATGTAAGTACACTAAAGTGAAAAAGGTAAACGTTCTGTATTTTTTACATTCTAACAACATTTTGCACATTATCAAGTTTTGTTATTAAAAAGACCATTTAGAAAAATGTTGGCCACTAGGGTCCTTTAAAAGTTACACTCATATTGGCTAGCAAGTCTCATTTCATCCTAATGAGATTGGCCCTTTTACAGTGTAATCATGGACACAGACGTTTTCAACTCATTTAATATTATGTACCGTATGTCTTATTTACTGTATGCCGTGCCACTAAACTCAATTGGATAGTTTGGTGACATCACCCCATAGTGTCAACTTCTTTTGGAACATGCTCTTATAAAGCTCAACTGAGTCCAGTAGTTAAGATTACTGAAAAAGCATTAACCACTACTGTGTCGAGTAGATCTGAAGCATTAGCATAAGAGCGTTTGAGAGCACATCCTTGGGACTAAGAGCATGCGTTTGAGAGCACATCCTTGGGACTGTCCATGCAAGAATACATTAGTGTGTTTGTGTGACATATGCAGGCATGGCGGTGTGTGAGAATGAGTGTCTTCCTCTAAACTAAACTGCTTTTAGTGAAAACACGTGACTAAAGGCATATGGATCACCCAGATTGATGTATTATTCATTTTTAAAGCTGTTTTGCAATAAAAACAAGTGTTGCAAAGTTTGACACTTTTTATGTAATCCTTATGCAAAGACGTTCTTGTAAAATGCTGGGACATCCATATGAAAATGCCAGATTTGGGACATTATGTGAGAGCACATCTCTGGTTGAAGAGGTTACAATTTTACTATGTGGATTTATTAGGAAACTAATAGTATAATAGTCTATAAATAACTACATTATATTCGTTAGCCATATGTTGTCATAAGTAATCTATTCAAAATTAAAATGTGATTTCTGCTTTATTTGTAATGACGTGTTTTATCTGACATTTTTTTATTATGCCAATGCAGTTCTTGCTTTTGATCCAGTAACTGAAAACATAACCATATATAGTACATGACTAGATATTGTTTTGTGTAATGTTATGAGAAACAGACGGAGGTCTGAGTTACTGAGCCGTCTCCGCTTCCCTCTCTCCTCACAGGGCCTAACTCTTCCTGTAATGGCTATGAAGGGGCTGTCTCAAGGACCTACCGGCCACAGCTTGGCAAACAGATGTGCTTTGTTGCAACAGTTCGACTTGTGACACCTCAGTTTTTAAAGGTGAGAGATTGACCGTAAACACACCTATAATAAGTAAACAACTGCAAAGACAAACAAACTTCAGGCAGATACAAGGAGGGAGGGTAAGACAAATAACTGCGTTGTACAAAAACTATTATAAAATAGTGAAATATTCAGCCATGCAACATTTTTTCACTTACCTTTAAGTGTTTTTGTCTGATGGCGCCGAGCAGTATTGTTTAATCTCATATCTTTGTAAATATACATTTATTGGGCTAGCTGTAAGCATGTATCTTGTCTAGTTTGTGTGTTGTTGCTTTATGTTTGAAAAGCAAGGGAGACGCAATTAGAAAAAAGTATGTTCCATTTGTCTCACAGATACTTAGAATTGTAAGTTGATAAAGCCAAACAAATTGCAATTCTACATTTTGGTGGCTAAATTAGACTTTATTGTGCTCACATCAGCTGGCTTCTTGGAGCAATAAAAGGCAAGTTCTATAAACGTTACATGTATATTTAATCTTACAAAATGATGCTCTTTAAAGTGGCACAGCAGAGGTTTCAATATAATTTAAAACTATAGGTAATACGAAGGCAGTTTTCAGTCTTCCTTTTTGATCTAGCCACACATATTCTAGTCTTTCTCTTGTTCTTATCCCCTGTACAGCACTACGGAATATGTTGGCGCTATACAAATAAATGATAATAATAAAAAATAATAATAATCTCCTGTTAATTAAAGATCATTATATCTCCTTTAACAATGCAACAATTTGCCTTGAAATTGATAGTTACTGTACCTATTAAAGTGAGTTGGATACCTACAAAATAAAATATTTCAACAGTAGACTCTCAGTTAACCGGAAAAAAAATTGAATACTGTACTTTAAATAAAAGTAACATTTTACAGGGCTCAACAAATGCCAGGAGCCAGGTTGTCATGCCACAAAATGCTTATAGGCACCTAGATTGCATCCACTGTATGTCTCTGCAATTCAATGATACCTGGAAGCAGACAGGCATAAGTGACTGAGCCAGGGCAGTGTTGGGGTTACATTCCCCGGGTTCAGCACCGCACCCTCCAGCCGAACATACCTATGTGTAAGTGAGGAGTGAAAGCTGCTGCTGCTAGAACAGCCCTCACTGACAAATATACATAGCAGAGCATCCTATGTGCAGCTAATCTAGGCCTCTTTTAGTAGTAACTCTAAAGCAACCAGAAACTAAATTTATCCGGCATCTACCAATCCCTGTGGATGCCAGATAACAGAGAGTCTACTATATATAGGTCATGTGGCTTAACAATGATTTAAAGATCAAGATACAGAGTAAAAAACAGGCATTTAAATTATACAAACAAGAGGGGACAGAGACTGCTTTACGGGAGTACAAGGAAATCAACCAGGCTTGCAAAAGGGCGATTAGACTGGCTAAAATAGAAAATGAAAAATTTATTGCAAAAGAGAGTAAGACTAACCCTAAAATATTTTTTAAGTGTATTAATGGGAAGAAGGTGAGGAAGGAAGCTATAGGAACATTACAATGTGACACAGGCCGTCAGATAATTAGTGACCAGGAAAAGGCAGATGAGCTAAATAGGTTCTTTTCTTCGGTATACACAAGGGAGGTACCAGTGGTTGGGTCACTGCAACAAAATGGGGCTACACTACCTTTGCCGAATAATTGGTTAACACAGGAAGTAATTCAAAAGAGGTTGGAAAAAATAAATCGTAATAAAGCCCCGGGTCCTGATGGAACACATCCACGGGTACTGAGGGAACTGGGTCTGTAATAGCCAAACCATTATATTTAATTTCACTCAACACAGGGTCTCTCCCAGATGACTGGAGAAAAGCGGATGTGATACCTATATTTAAAAAGGGAGCAAGAGCAAATCCGGGGAATTATAAACTAGTGAGCCTCACTTCTGTAGTGGGGAAGCTTTTAGAAGGGTTAAAAAAGGAAAATGTACAAGAATATGTCTATTTGAACAGGATTATAATTAGGAGTCAACATGGATTTATGAGGGATAGGTCATGGCATGTCAAACAAATCTAATTAGTTTCTATGAGGAGGTTAGTAGGAGCCTGGATCAAAGCAACTTAGTGGATATAGTCTTTTTGGATTTTGGAAAGGCTTTTGATACAGTGCCACATGGGATACTATTGTGCAAACTAATGTATACAGGAATTGCAGTAAGTATCTGCTCATGGATTGATAGCTGGCTAAAAGACAGGAAGCAAAGGGTTGTTGTAAATGGAACATACTCGGAATGGACTAATATGGTAAGTGGGGTTCCTCAGGGTTCAGTATTAGGTCCTCTCCTTTTTAACATATTTATTAATGACTTAGAGGTGGCACTGGAAAGTAGTGTCTCAATTTTCACTGATGACACAAAGTTGTGCAAGGTAATTAAATCAGATAATAGTGTGCTTTCCCTCCAAAGGGATTTACATAAAATTGAGGAATGGGCATCTAAATGGCAGATGAGATTTAATATGAATAAATGTAAAGTTATGCATCTGGGAAGGAAAAATAGCCATGCAATTTATAATCTTAATGGAGCAAATATAGGGGTATCAGATATTGAAAGGGATTTGGGAGTGCTTGTGGACAACGACCTAGGTAATAGTGCTCAAAGCCAAGCAGCAGCTGCAAAGGCAAATAAAATATTAGCATGTATTAAGAAGGGTATAGAAGCAAGGGAAGCAAATATAATTCTGCCACTATACAAATCTCTAGTACGCCCTCATTTGGAATATGGAGTACAATTTTGGGCACCACTTCATAAAAAGGAAATTTTAGAGCTGGAAAAGGTACAGAGGAGGGCAACAAAACTAATAAGGGGAATGGAGGGGCTAAGTTATGAAGAAAGACTAACCAAATTAAGCTTATTTTCTCTAGAAGAAGAGGAGATATGATTACCTTATATAAATACATCCAGGATCAGTATAAAGATTTGTCAAGGGAGCTTTTTGTGCCAAGAGGTTTTCAACTGACAAGAGGAAATCCCTTGAGGTTAGAAGTAAAAAGATTCCACCCTAAAGAATGAAAAGGGTTCTTCACAGTAAGGGTGGTTAATCTGTGGAATTCTCTACCAGAGGTTTGATAAATAATTTTAAAAGGGGACTGGATTTTTTTTCTCATTAAAAAGAGAATTCAGGGTTATCATGGATAATTAGAGAGAGAGAGTATTGATCCAGGAAGAAATCCGCAGTATCTGGGGTCAGGAAGGAATTCTTTTTTTTCCCCTTTGAGACGATTGGCTAAGTTTCACTTGTTTTTTTTTTTCTTTCTGTTTGCCTTCCTCTGGATTAATTAATAATTAAAAATAAATAAATCATTTGCTGATTAATAATTAATTAACAATTAATTAACAACTAATTAATGAATAACTAATCTGCATATTGTGGATCAGAGGAGATCTTAAAAGGTTGAACTTGGTGGACTGAAAGTCTTTTTTCAACCTTAATTACTATGTAATATATATATATATATATATATATATATATATATATATATGTGTGTGTGTGTATGTACTTCTACATATATATGTGTGCGTTTGTGTATATATATATATATATATATATACGGTATATATATATATATATATATATATATATATATATATATATATATATAAATATATGTATATATATATTCCACAGACAATTGACTGTAGTCATTATTGAAGTACCAATACATACAGCGTTTAGTGTTAAAAGATATCACAATTTAGTCAATTAAATTAATTATATCATCTTTTGAAATTTGAAGGAAATATGTATAATTGAAGAATCTTTTGAGGAATTTACATCAAGACACAGTCTGGAGTGGAAATTTCTATATTTAGATCACAGGTATGTCTCTTATTTATTTCCTGCTTTTTGTAGGACTTGTACAGTCCAGTAGGTGTCACTTTCTGCTCCCATTTCACTTTACCTTCTCTTTGCCCTTAACTAAAATGGCAGATTGAACTTCATTATTCCCACTTTCAAATGAGGATTTGAGCCTCTTGGACCGCGGATTAAGGTCTCTGCCAATTTTATTTAAATATATTTTTAAAAGCTTCCATTTACACATATCCAATTGTTTTTTGGGATCTATCCCTCTTTGCCTGTGCATTTCTTCTGCAGCACTGACAGCTGCAGTTACATGTGCCATTCGCCAGAGGGCGATGTCATTTTTCAGGCGTCGTCAAGTTCAGGGAAGGCAAAGAACTATTCTCCCCTCCGACGTGGCGCAACTCGAACGGCGCTGAGTTGACAGTGAGGCCATCCCTATGTTTGGAGCGGGCACTAGGCTCACCAGGGCCACGGGCACGCCTCTCATAGCTCAAGGCCTTTTCTGTCTGGGCGCCTTGTATGCTATTTTCAGCAGTATCTGAAAATCGGCAGCGCCATCTGTCGGCCGGCGGCGGAACTGCAGTTGTCAGATTTTGCAATAGTGAAGAGGGAAAGGATCATTTTTTGTCTGCTAAAGTCGATTTAACTTTACTTGAAACACTTCCCTTTGGGAGGGAGAAGCTGATAAGGCGAGTTTTCAAGTCGTATACAAATACACATTCAAGAGCAAAATGCTCTGTTTGCAATGTTTTCAATAGTCAAGTGAAGTATGTGCAGCTCACTCTACTTGACATCTACACATTTTAAAAGTAAGTTTCTAATAAATCTATGCTGCCAGTAAGAACTATCCATTAATCTTAAACAACTTACACTGTTAGTGGCCCTTCAGGGACAGACACAAACGTGTATATGTTGTAAAACCTGTCTAATTCTCATTGGGTCAAAATATGTATTGTTGTAGTCGGACTGATAATTCTAATCTTATCTGTATTACATTGTATACATCTGCATCAGACACTATTGTGTTTTACTCTTACAAAGTGAAGATAATTTGTTTTTAATTAATTTTATGTATTTGCTCTTTACAGAGCGCCTCCAATTATTGGATATTCACCTATTGAAGTCCTTGGTACATCTGGTTATGATTATTACCATGTAGATGACCTTGACATGTTAGCAAAGTGCCATGAAAACTGTGAGTGTTCATTATTTTACACTGTAATTCTAACAAGCACTGTATGAATTCTTATATATGTTTGTGGTGTGGTATGTAAAATATTTAGGTGGCCAGGAAGTTTCCACTAAAATGTGTATATATATATATATATATATATATATATATATATATATATATATATACATGCATAGAAAAGGCAGACCATATTGGAGACTGCAAAACATATTCAGATGTATTAGAGTGTCATTGTAGGCTACAACTTTGTTTCATGCATTTAAAAGAGCCTTAAATGTAATTAAATGTTTATTCTCAAAGGAGATGCCTGAATGGAAATGTTGAAAACTCTCTCCTAGCACCATGACTCTGCATGTCTTAAACCCAGCAAAGTTAAAGTATCCCCTCTTCTTGGTAGACAACTAGTGGACATATAACACATATGGTCCATGTTCACTAACATGTCACAGAGGTTCCTTCCTCTTATACAGCCAGTACTAGGCTTTGGTTGAATGACTTTTAGAAGGGTGGTATCACTAACCAACAAAGGCCAGTCTTTCATGTTATTTTTCTTAAACTGCCCAGAGGTAAGAAAATATGTATTTATAAATGCTAAACATCATTGTTGTTGGCGTTTTCTCTCCATCATTTACCATTTCAGAATAAACTATATAGGTTACTCTTTATTATACCATCATCTAGAAATCTCTCTGAGGTCTCTGTGAATTGTTCATGTGCTTTTTAATAGAATCCAGGGCATCTAGTTTAAACCACTAGTTTAAATTCAGATTCTGTATTTTTCCACAGACAGTCATCAATAAATCTTATGTATAAAATAAGTTTTTTAGCATATGGTTGTAAGATACAATTTTCTCAAATTAATTCATGAAGATATTTGTTTATGGTGTGGCCTTCTCCGCTACATAGCTGTTAGTGATTGCATCCGGATAACCTCGATATCCTAGATATGTGGCATGTATGCTTGGTGATTTTTTTTTACCATGCAAAATAATTCCTCCTGTAAAATAATCTCTCTCAGAAGATTTCTTAAGACTTCTGTATCACAAAGGCATGTGGATAACTCTAGTTTCATAACAATGATCCAAAAAGCCATATAGCATGCACTTCCCAGCAGATACTATTGGTCTGCCTGGGGGATGCTTAACATGTTTATGAATTTAAATGCTAGGTAGTGAATATAACACAGACTATACTGGGTGTTATATGCTGATCTTTTCTTTTTTTCTTTTAGATCCATTTTTGGCAACATGCCAGATCCACTACTCTTAGTACATTATCTAAATGATACAAATTGGGATTAATGTTAATTTCTGATAAACACCATCGTCCTCTAACTGGATCATAATGTTTGCTCTGTAGTTGTCATGGTTCATAATTGCCAATAAATCCTTGGCTGTTGGGCAGATTATAATAGATTTATGTTCAGATGTCCATAGCCTCCTGTTCAAACTTTGCAGATCCCTTTCCCAAGACCACTTCTCAAAACGGATCCCCTCCGACAAGACCCTGTCCTAAAGCAAATCCCCCCCCCCAAGACCCCTCCTCAAAGCAAACCCCCTTCCCCTAAGACTTCTGCCCAATGCAAATCCTTTCACCAAGACTTCTCTCCAAAGCACATTCCTTCACCAACACCATTTCCCAAAGCAGATCCCCACCAAAGACCCATTCCCAAAGCAGTTCCCCTCCGCAATACAGACGCCCTCCCCAAGACCCCTCTCCAAAGCTGATCCACTCCTCAAGACCACTCCTCAGAGCAGATCCCCTCCCCGTGACCGCTTCCAAAGCAGATCCCCTCTCCAAAGCAAATTCCCTTCTTAAGACCACTACCCAATGCACATCTCCTCCCCAATACCCTTCCCAAAGCAGATCCCCTCCTCAAGACCATTCCCCAAAGCAGTTATTTTCCCCAAGGCTCTTCCCAAAGATGTTTCCCAACTCAAGATCCCGTCCTAAAGATGCTCCCCATCTCATGACCCCTTCCCAAAGTAGCTACCACTCCCTAGACCCCTTCCCAGTGCCGCTACTTACCCTTTCCCTTCCTTCCTTGCTACATTTGTTGCTCCTGTCATCCTGCAACATTCTCCCCTGTGACTTGCAGCCAAAAGGAAATCCCATCCCCAGGATATACACTGCAGACATTTGTATTTTCATAAGAGAAGGGGCTGGAGGAGGGCCCCAGTGTATAGCACAGCATGCACCGGGTGTAGCTCGGCTCCTAGAGAGATAGATAGATAGATAGATAGATAGATAGATAGATAGATAGATAGATATAATTTTAAATAAGTGTTTATGTTCTTACTATTCTTGAAAGTTTGGTTTTAAATTATGCTTGTTAATAAAAAAAAATCAGACACTTTAATGTTTGCTCTTTTTGTAGTTTCTAAAGGCTAAAAGATACTGGATTGTTAATAATTATATTTATTTATATTTAGTAGTAAATAAAATCTCACTGGTTTAGCCATCGGAAGATTAGATCATTATATGTACACCTGTAAACCGTTTCTGTAGTATATTTTGTGTTTTTGCAGACTAGTTGTCATAAATGTGAACATCCGTTTGAAAATAACTATATATCATATCACAAACAAAGATGCAGTCTGAAAGTAACTACCGTATATTAAAATAGTTTTGATTGTAAAACGTTACCACTACAGCTCACTGCTGGATTATTTGCCCATTAGTTTTTCCAATAAGATATTTTTATTGAAAGAAATGTCCTTAGAACCTTACTTGATGGACTATTGCCATTATCACAAGAATCCCATTCACAGTAAATATTTTTACTACCAAAATTGTGACTGGTCACAGGCAGGCAACAGAAAAAAAGCAATTATAATTTAAAAAAAATTCTGTTGATATTAAATTTCATATTCATTCACCAAACCTTTAAAAACATTAACATACATTTAGTCAGAACAGCATGCAATGCTAGGCCATCTTGCTTTTCCTAGTAGAAAGCATCTGGCACCACCATGGCATTATCACTGACCTTATTTAGATTGTAAGTCTGCGAGTTTCAATCCTGCGCGGTGCTTTAGGGAAAGCACTATGGACACCGGATTCCAAGCTCAAAGACAGGTCCATCCATTCATCGCAATGTGTGAATCTTGAACTTGTCATTGCCTGGAACTTAACTTATGTATAGCACTACGGAATATGTTGGCGCGTTACAAATAAACAATAATAATAATAATTATTCCAGCCTCCATCAAACTCTCACAATCATGCACCGCCCTATGGCCTTGCACTACATTAGCTCTACTAAAGAAATTTCTTATGGACATATGATCGTATATATATTTGCTGTCCGGGCTGAAGTATAACCGCGCATTCCTCCTATGCCCTATCCCTGCAAGATCATGAGCCGCAAAAGCAGGGCCCTCACAGATTTCCATATTGGTTGATCTGTACATTAAGTTGTAATATCTCTAACTATAGGGCACAGCATTAAATGTTTTTTTTTTGTGTTTTTTTTTATAATGGGTAATAGTCATATTATACCTTGGGACAGATACCATGCATCCCCAGCAATTCTATTCCCCATAAGAACAATTCCATCCAGCTCTGTATTATTTGGAATTGCAGAAAGATGTTTGTGTGGTTTCCATATCCTGTCCTCAGCTGTCTGTCTTGCTTAGTTTATGGCCAACTATATGTACAAGGTGGGAATCTAGTACAAACAGGATGGATAACATTTACATTATTAAGTGATATGTGTCTCTTATTATAATCTTTACTTACACACAACCTGTGTTTCCAATAACAGTAGTGCAATTTGGAAAGGGAAAGTCTTGCTGCTATCGATTTCTAACCAAAGGACAACAGTGGATCTGGCTGCAAACTCATTACTATATCACATACCACCAATGGAACTCCAAGCCTGAGTTTATTGTATGTACGCACACTGTTCTGAGGTATGTACTGTTGATCTGATCTTTTAATTGTCAAATTATTTATCTTATTTTATGAGCCATGCTTCACCAAATTCATATAGGTTGTTGATGTTGAAATTGCTTTATAGCTATTTAGGTAAATATCTAATTTATTAATTCCTATGTGTATTATATTCAGCAGCAAATAGCAGGATCACTAACCATAATGGAAAAAAATCAGGGTGACTGTCACATGTTGAATATACATATTATTAGCTTTGCTATTAAACTTGACATTAGGAGAACACTGCAGAGTTTGTACTAAACTGAATCAAAGGCATATAAATGAAAATCATTTGTATGTATTTGTTATTTCTGAACCTGGCTTTTACTATTCAAAAAGATAATTGTATTTTAATTGAAATACTTAAGTTTGAAATGTGTCATAATTTAAAAGCTTTATCATTTGGAGACTAGAGAAAAAATGTATGGCAACATAAAAAGAAGACGCTCCCTTATATAGAAAAAATTAAAGAGAACGTTACAATGTAATTTCTACAGGACTTGATTTGTAAGAATCAGTACTCACAAACCAGAGCATCTCAAAAGTTTCATTAAAACTGACAATTTATTTTGTGGTGTAAAAATACAGATATGCAAAAAACTGATAATTCAGAACAATCTTCTCTGAAATCATATCACTTCTTGGATTTCCCTATGTTTTAATGCATGAGAATGTTAAGACAAAAACAAGTGAAAGTTATTACAGAGAGAGTTGGGTGGGGAAAAGATTTGGTTGAGAGTGAGGTCACAGAATTAAGCTTAAGTGGATATTGCCATATGTGGACGCCACTACCAGTCTGACTTCATTTACCGGATTGGGCTGGTCATGCAGTAGAACAGTGAGATATTTAATTGCAACACATTCCTGGATTTTTCCTATGATAATAGCTGCCGACATACAGTCCCATTAAATTGCTACGATTTTAAGAATCGTAGCTCGTAAGGACTTAAGGCTATTAGATTAGCCTCTGAAAGCAACCTGCAGAAGACTTGCGGGTTAAGACACAGCAAGGCCGGAAAAAAACTACGAAATGTGGAACTTCGCGTCCACAAATCCTTTGTCCTTTCAAGCCTGTAACCACTACGTTCCAATTGAGCTATTAAATTGCATCAAAATCACTTCCGTTCAAACTCGTAAATCGCAAATAGAGCCTAGAAGCCAACGAGTGCTAGAGAGGACCCGCAAGGGGGATAAAGACCAACTTGTAGCACTTTAAATGCTCATATCACCACAGTACTGTATTTTTATTAAAAGTGAAAGTGATGTTAGGTCTTAGAATTGATAGCACAACATTCTCAAGCTCGCAAATTGGCCCAAAAAATACTTTATTTCATGTTCAATTTTTGTGTTATATCGATCCCGGCAATCAATGTGTTAATACATATACTGTAACTCGCATGTGATAGAATATCATACTTACGGCTTTATGAATATTGCATTACATCTGGAATTATGGTCCGATTGTAACTTGTAATTGAACCCTGTAGGAGTTTGAAAATCCCACCTCCAATATTCAGTGACGTAATTCTGACGATCGTTTTTGCCATTGCCTCCAACCCAACTATTAAGTACGAGTTAGACTAATTGATCACGTTCACAGCCACACATCCGAAGAGCGAAGTATGGTTTACGGGTTTACCTCTCAAGCCCGTTACTCGCAGCATGTTCTAATTTAATAGCCCCATACATCTGCAACTCTTCAAGCTTGCAGTCGTTGCAAGCTTCATGTTGCACTTACAGGGATACAATTTAATGTGGCTGATGGATGTAGGGAATCTAGAAAGTTGGGTAATTGCCCTGCAGGTAGCTAATATAATCTGGCAGAGTAATTTGTCTCAGTCTGGCTTGGTTGGAAGGAACAGCCTAGATAAAAGGCCCACCACATGTGGAGAATTATCTCTAGCCGTTGGAAGCACCCCGAGAAGAGGCATAATAAAGTATTTTATAATGTCTGCTTTAAATATAAGATGCAAACAGACATCCTTTTGAGATTGTGCCAAATGTCTCTCTCCCACCACATTACACATTGCGTTGGGTCTCTTGTTTGGTTGAGTAACCTATATACAGTAGAACATATATGCCCATGGGAATGCCGTCATTGAAAATATATTAATGTTCAATTCTAGTTATTGGAGCTGGACCTGCCACTAAACTGTATAGTTGAAAATAACAAAAGAGAATAGAAGAGATCTAGGAAGTATTGCCTTTAAATTATAGTATTCTAGTATTTCTAAAATTTACATAATTGCTTAATGTCACAGTCTATACATTTGAAGAAATTGTCAGGAACCATGCCAATCCAAAAGATAAGGTTGTTAATAGATACAGTTTTCAAACATTGTTGAATATTATTTAATTAGGAGTAGATAGATAGAACAATCAAGATAATGCTATTACTAGTGGATTCAAGAGAAGGTTTGCTGTTTTGCAAATGTTATGAAAATGTGTAAAAGTGTGGACAGTTGTGTAAACCAAAGGTGTAATTATTTACAAAATGCAATGGTCAAGAATGTGATTTCTAAAATTCAATGCTGATAGTTGCAATATTATGCAGTTAGGACACAAAAATCCAGAAGTATAATATATACTTAATGGTAATTTTATGACAGCAACAGAAAACGAAAAGGATTTGGGAGTTATTATGCTTTATTTGTACTGTTACAAAAACAGAGTCAAAGACGCTAATTTAGAGAACAGACAACACCTAAGTAGGTTTGTCCGATAGGCCTAGTCACCTACACAGAGAGCAGTCTCTTTTATCTCACTTGTGCCCTTCACCAGGACAAATATCCTGAAGTATATCAGTCTGCTCTCACCTGAAATACCAGGCAATTCTACCCTGAAGAGGAGAAACAGCAAACCCCAGACGTACGTTTCGGCCTCTCATTGGGCTCGTCAGTGAGGTGTATCTGCTTTCCCTAAGGCACAGTGAGCCAGGAGTCCACGTCTGGAGCCCCCTCAGATGAGCACATCTGACTCTTCTTGTATATTTGTAACGTTCCAACATTATTCTGTAGCGCTATACAGGGAGTTATTGTATTGCTGAAAAGTAGGCAAGTAATGCAACAACTGTAGTCAGGTAGTGCAGGCAAGTATGCAAATAATTCAAAGAATGCTTGATTGTATTGTAAAAGGAATTAGCAGAAGAAAAATAGGGGTAGTAATGCAACTTCATAGGTCACTAGATATACATCACCTAGAATACAGTGTCCAGTTCTGGAGATGTGTCTTCAAAAGGATATAAACTAATTATAAACATTTCAAAGATGTGTGGTTTAAAACAGTGTTTCTTGTCTCCAGTCTTTAGGGACCACAAACAAGCCACACTTTAGCTATATCTATGCATTGGCACAAGTAAGCTAATCAATGTCTTTTTTATTCTGATTAACTACCTGGCTTAAACAAATTCATCCTTAAGTTATCACCTGTTAGTAGTCCTGGAGGTCTGTATTTGAGAAACAGTGATTTAAAAGACAAAGCCTATAAGGAAATACTTCATGACCTGAATATGTATTACTCAGAGGATGGAAGGGAGAGGGTTGATATGATAGAGACTTTCAAATATATCAAAGGATTTAATGAAGTTCTTGTGGGGAGTATATTCAAGAAAAAGAGGAATACAGGAACATAATGTTGAAGGTGGAATATATGAGGGTAAAAAGGATAATTGAACAGTGGATTTCTTTTTTTACCTTGAATCAAAATGTATTTCTTTTATACTTTTTAATTAAATATATGATATATTTTAGGCTTATTAAATTATTAGCCACTTATATTGCCCAGTATAAGACCTGCTATTTTACTCTCACATTCCTCCTCACTGTGATCATCCTCAGTCTTGTTTAGCTGATGAGATGATGTCACTGCTTGGGGAGAAGTCATTTACAGCAGAGCCCACTTACAACATGACAGAGGGAGCTGTTAGTGTTATTCATCCCCATAGCAAGAGAGGGACACTTGGTTAAACACATTGAACACATTGGTTAAACACATAAATGATTTAATTTGTATTAATGAAATAATTGTATGTGCTGTACAATATATATATATATATATATATATATATATATATATATATATATATATATATATATATATAGAGAGAGAGAGAGAGAGAGAGAGAGAAAGAGAGAGAGAGAGAGAGAGCTCTATGAGTGGCAAAAAAAAGCCAATAAGACAAAAATATTTTATATATTTCACTAAAATGTGTATGTATATGTTTGTTTATATATAGAAGAGATCATTTTGATTTAATATAAACATATTTTCCAGAGTTCAGTGCTTCTTTTATGAATAAAGGCACCTGTGTGTTATAAATAATAATGTTATTGACCCATGTAGATGTCAAGATGCTAATAGCATGAAATGTGCCAATGTTCACATTATATGCAAGGCTGTTGATTATATCTGTCTGCTTTTGAACAATGAATATTTGTATTTGCTGTTATTAGTTATGCAGATGTGCGAGTGGAAAGAAGACAAGATCTGAGTATGGAAGGGTCTTCACCAGATGCCATTGTCTCCTCAGCACTTAAGGTACAAAGTAACTTTGTACTTTTAACAAACTGCACCTACAATTTATACAGACTAGGCATTCTAAGTTGAAGATGGCAATATAGAAAAAAACAGCTGCATGGAAATATATATAAAAAAAACAACTGCGTGTATATAATATAACATTTTTATATGTGATATCATTGTCATTCCCTAAATGCATAACATTTATAATCCATGTATATACTGTAGGGGAAAATGCATGAAAAGATTACTGCAGCCCTATACTATATTTCAATTATAGTATTTAGAAGTATTACATTTAACAATGGGCAAATAAAAAATATAGTCTTCTATGTATTACTTTTTTGTGTATTTTGATGGAACATTTTGATTTCTGCTTATCTTCTTCTATAAAAGAGGACAAATGTTTATTGCACAATGGAAACATAAAACATGAAAACTCATTATGTACATTGTAGCATTTTAGATCATTAAAACCATATTGATGGTATTCTTTATTAAAGAGTTCCTTATATTCCCTAACTGATAAAGAGACACTGACTATTTATCACAAGAGAGACAGTCAGCTTTAGAACAATCATAAATCTTATGCAATGTATATTTGTTTTCAGGACAAGAGCTTAACTGTGGATAATGAGCAGCACTTTAATGTACTGGAAGAACGTGCCCCACTACTCAGGCCAAGTTCCACCCCATCTGTATCCTCCAGGAGCTCACACAAGTCCTCTCAAACCCAGCTGTCAGAAGTTGCATGTAAGCTACACAATTTTATTTTGTGTTTAATGAATATTGCCTCCATCCCATGGCTCCCATAAGAAAAGTACTAAGTGACGTTCACTCAAACCTATCACATTACACACTTAAATCTAAACACCAAGAAATGCCACTGAAGTGCTCTAAATATCCTAAGCCCAGAATACCTGTTCCATAACGGTTTAAAAAATCACTATCACATGCCTCCTGCAATAATATCCAATCTCGCTGATGTTTACTTGGAAGTTTCTCCCACGGCCCAAAATTTAAATAAAGCCTATGTGTACTTTCAACCACCATAAATGCAGAAAAAGTGTAACCCTTGAATAAACATAACCATTGAAGTGTGTGCATTCTCATTGGCTAGACTTTAAACCAAAAAGATATGGGGCGGGAGTAGTTCAAATACTTGATTCTGATTAGATGAAATATGATTGACGCATATTTCAGCCAATCGGAATCCGCAAATAATACAATATAATTCAATGGTACAAAAAAAATATTTTTATATTTTCACCCTTAATGGTGTCATTTTTTTATGTATTTTTTTAATGGGAGCATTTATGGACCCCAATAGAGAGTTAGGGTCCATGGGTGTCCAATATGGACTCCTATGATGGTAGGGTGCCATGGGGGTCTTTGAGGAGTCCCTTGGTATAGGGGGTTACCTTTAGGGCCCCCATGGTCAGCTTAGTCTACCATATGGGTCTGTTGGGACCCTCATGGTCTACGTGTTAATATTAGGTAGTAATATTTAATCTATTCCCTGCTATGGAAATAAGGGAGAGTGTTAGGGCTAGTGTGGTGTGTTCAAGTTAGTGGGTATCATTTCTTAGCATTGTTATGGAGTCTACTGATATTTGGACACGCATGGAGCACATATTAGAGCTAGAGAGCCCCCCAAAAATCCCTGGGTAAGTGTCAGTAAGTTCTTTTCAGGATTCTTTTTTTGTGGGAGCCATAGAATAGCTCTGGAAAATGTGCTTTTCAAAATTCCTGAAGCTGCCAGTTAGCCTTCAGAGAGTTCTTACGGGATTCATGGAATGGAGTCCTATATCAGTCTGCTTATAAGAAGGCTGCTTAAAACATGCATCCAAAAAAATGTAACATTGAAAACTCATTCTATTGTAATTTATTTTTAGTCACGGAAGAAATGTAGTAACATGTGGGGTTTTATGTTTAATATTGACATTACCTGTGTGAAAAAAGAATGAGTTGCCCTTATTGACTAGCAATCTGTCAGCAATAACACCCCAGTGTATTAAACCAGGTACGAATAAAGAATACATTTAACACACATACAAAGATGTTACAGAGCACTGGCAAATACTACGTACATAATTATGTATGTCATTTAAAGGTATACTGCATAACTAAAGTTTCTGATTTTTAGTAAAATATTTCACAGCTTCACACTCTGATAGTCTTTAGAGGAAAGAATACTATTTTACTTCGAACTTACATGGCGCTACATGCTTTGCTTTATTCAACATAAATAGAAAATATAATAATTGAAAACATTTTCCATAAATAGTTTAGACTTTTGTAGTTTTCAAGTCTAAAATTGTGTTATTTAATGAGTAACCGCATTTGCCTCTTTTAGCTACACCTGCAAAGATGATCAGAGAGTCCAACACTCCATCCTTACAAAGAACCAACAACATGCAGCATGAGATAGCAATGCAGAGGAGGAGTCAGGATGTCCAAATCCAGGTATGTGTAAAGCATCATGGACTTGGACGCCACATGCACATTATCTTGTGGTGGGATACTTGTTCTTATGTAACCAGAATGGAAATACTAAACACATTACTTGAGATTATATATCTGACATGTGTATAAATATTATAATGTTATCACTTTTGCTATTTTTTGGAAAAACAGACATTTAATTACTCCATAACTACTGTATACGTACATGCTTAAAACAGGCCATTCTAGTTGCATTGCCTTTAAGATGACTTTCCATTTTGTCCAGGAGTCACTGCCTACTCAACCATGTGATCTTCTTCAACAACAGCTGCTACAACAAAATCAGTTGCAAAATCAGGTAGGTGTGCAGCACAGATTTCAGCCATTAATTAAGGTAGTCTAGAAGATTTCATTAATTTGTGAAGTATGTGCCACTTGCAGCCCTATTAAATTTCAGCCCTGTATCTGCAACATGAGCCCCGCAATGGCTGCGGGCTTGAAAATCATCCGTGTTACGGGGCAATTAGATTAGGAGGGGCTGCAAGCTACGGGCTTGAGAAGCAAATTGTAAGTAGTTCGTAGAACGTTGGATTTGCGGCCTTGCGGATGATCAATTGGTGTAGACCGTAGTTACGGGTTTAGACGGAGCCAATGGAAAAAGAGATCGTCAGCATTATGTCACTGGAAAAGGGGAGTTAAGATTTCAAAGTCCTAAGGGGCAACAATTACGATCTGCGATCGGACCCACATTCCAGAATAATGTAATATTAATAAAGCCATAAATATGATATTCTATTACATGCGAGTTACAGTATATGTATTAACACATTGATTGCCGGGATCGATATAACACGGAAATCAAACATGAAATAAAGTATTTTTGGGGGGCGATTTGTGGGCTTGAGATTGTTGTGCTCTTAATTCTAAGACCTAACATCACTTTCCTTTTTATATAAAGTACAGTAGTATGTTTTTATTTGCATTTATGGGGCTACGTATTGGTCTTTACCCCCCTTACGAGTCCTCTCTATCACACGTTGGGCTTTGGGCTCCATTTGCATGTTACGGGCTAGCTCGCGGGTGACTTTGTTGCAATTAAATAGCATGCTTGGAATTTTAGCAGTTACGGGTTTGACAGATCAAAGGATTTGGGGGCTGCGAATTTTCACGTTTACGTTGCGTAGACATTTTTCGGCCATCCTGCGTATTAACCCGCAAGTCGGCGGCAGCCTGCTTTACGGGGCTAATTTAATAGCCGTGAGTCCTAATATCAACGTTACGGCTACGTTTTAACATGTAGCCTGCCTTTAATAGGGCTATTGGCGTCCTCACACAGACAAACACCAAGGGAGATGCACTTCGCTTCTTTCTTTATCTGTGTTGAAGTCTGAACTAATTCATAGATACAAAAACAACAGATAGTGTGAATATGTGCTCAAAGTATATTCATCCATTAAACTAAAACAGTTACTTGAAATATTAAGACACAATTCTCATTCACCCTCTCAATGGAGGAGGCATCTTATAGAAATTGTAGGTGCCCCTAGGGCAAAACAGGGAAAAAATGTAATTACACTACATTATCCACAATCTCCAGCAGTTAGGACAATTACATTAAGTACACAAAGGCTCTCAGCAATTTTTAAGCTGTCGTTCAAAAAATGTTTAGCAACCACATCTCTGGAGTAAAAGTCTCATATATTTGATACATTTTTTTTTATGAGCTTATCTATCAAGAATATTTATTTCTGGAATGAAGCAGAATACATTATTGACAACATAGCTATAACTACACTGTTGTATTCATATGTTATCAATGTATAAAATAGCCAATTGCTTTATTAAATAACAAGCAGAACTAGAAAACTATTTAAATATTTCATACAGAAAGCTACTTGTTTTTGCTTACCTTTGTATATAGATATCATTATCTGTGTTCCCTTGACTTTACTATTATAAGGGCAGATATTATGAATGCACGTAGGGCAGCAGTTCTTGTAACAGATGCTGTATTTAGCTTGTGCAGCTTTTCTTTATGCCTAATAAACAGTTTTAGCTTTATACTAGCAAATGCTGCATACTAGAATGCCCATGTATGCATTAATATCTAACATCCACTGCCCTGTAAATCTGCTTTGTACTATATATTTTGTTCTTATGTTATAAATATACCCATTAGGTTTGCTAAGGTCATTGAGTAATACATTTTGCATTTGTTCTTAAGTTCTCTGCACAATTTGGTATGTTTCAAACTATCAAGAATCAGCTGGAACAAAGAATGCAGAACCTTCAGGCCAACATACGGTGGCAACAGGAAGAACTTCATACCATCCAGGAACAGCTGAGCATGGTCCAAGACACTAACATACAGGTTTGTGCTGCTATTATTATTGGACACCTAGAAAAAGCAACCTTAATGTCCCTCCATTCCCACTTCAAATGTTTTTCTGATAACATTATTTATGACATCATATATGGCATTAGATGACATCATTCATGACATCACATGATATGATACATTATATTACTGATAACATCATACTAGAACTCCTTGGATATATTTAATGGAATTATAACTGTAAGCTTATTTAAATTGTTAACTTGGGAAGTTTAACATTTTCTGTTTGAAGCTAACTAAAGAAATAATATATATATATATATATATATATATATATTACTAAACACTAAATTGATTCTTGTATTACTAAATAAAGACTTTAAAAACATACAGAATGTCCCCAAAATAATTTTATGTCTATGGCTTACTCAGATGCTAATATTGGTAGTTTGGTGCATACATCACAAACAAGTGTATTTTTTCTTTAACCACAGTGGTCCTTTAAAATATATGAAATAAGAAGAGAATATACCATATTTATCATTTGTAAACTGCTTAAAAAAAATCTATTGTATATTTTTAAAAGCCGAAGGAAGATGCATGAGCTGATGGATAGATATTTTCTGACAGATGTTTTACCAGCCACAAACTTTCTCTCTGGGCTTCAGCAACATGCAACAAACTGAGCTTCACCAACAAAATGCCCAGCAGAGATCTGTAGCGATATCACAGCAGCAGAAGCTAATGTCTAGTCCTCCAGCGCAAGGGATGATAACAACTACACAGGTTGCAGGGAACCATATGGTGCCATCTCCACAAGAACTGAGGGACTCCAGCATGAAGCAAAGTAAGGTATGTCCGTTCACTGCACAGTAACATGTATCTGTAAATGGAGCCGGACAGCTCAGAGTTGCTTGGCTTTATGTCAAGGGAAAAAAAAAAGGCATTCTGAATTCACCTGCATGTTCCAAGAAGGGTTGAAGACCACTTTTCCCATGTAATACCCAGTGAACAATGCTTCCTCTGCTGTTAAAGATTTTGGGTGGTGACATGCAAATGTGGCTCATTATATATAAAACAAAGAGTGCATATAAATAACCCATGCTGGCCAGGAACATTTTGCCCCCAGAATTACTCAGTGTTAAAGGAATACTGTAGTGCAATTTATAAGTAATATGGTTATTTGCTTGCCTAGGCTATTAAAAACAGTATACAGCTTAAATTAAATAAGAGTTTTTTCCTCAAGCAGAGCTGTGTATCTCCTTCTGTCCATCGAGGTGTGGCTAGGTCTTCCTTTCTGCTGGACCAGTCGAGGCACTGTTTCAGACTTCTCAGCTAAGATCAAGTGTAGTACCTCCTCTGAAATGGCAGGTGTATGCTCTTGCGCCTGTCAAGTAAGAGAGGGCCAGGGGCTGAGTAGAGCTGAATGCCCGGGCATAAGGGAATATGATGCTGTTCCCGGATCATTGCATTAGCACTCGCATCTTTTTTAGTGCATTTGGGCCCCCCCGGCCAGGACCTTTTGGTTCATGGGGGGTTCCCTTATTTTTGATTTTGCCCCCAGCCTGCGGGTTGGGGGAGCACTGCACAGTGCACACCAATCACTTAGCCAGAGAGACTTGTGAGAGAGGTCTCTCTGGCCTTGCACTAAGTCAGATGGGGTAGGTGGCAGCTGCCTCATCTGATGCCGGCACTAATTACCTATTGCTTTATGAAGGCACCAGTTTATTGCACAATTTTGATTTGGGACACAGATATGATTTGGACACAGATGCACTCCACAATCCAGTGGAGCCACAATCCAGTGGAGCCGAGGGGTCTTGCTATCCCTTGAGGGCGGGGCCTTGTGGCTGGGGCCCCCTTGGATGGACCTCAGTGGAGTAGGTGCCAGTAGTGGGAGCCAGGGTGGACTGGTGGCAGCTGTCTCCCTGGTGAAGAACCAGTCCTCGTCAGAGGGCTCTGGCCCGAAAGACAGTGGGAAGCCCACCTCATTCCTAGGGTGAGGGAGGAGAATGAGAGGTCTTCAGGATTCCATGCATCTTATGGTTGGAGCCCGTCGATCAAAAGGGTCCTCAAGCCCTCAAGGAAGGGGGACCTAAAGGCTTCATTGGAGCAAGGGCACTAGTGAGCACATGACTGCAGAAGATGCACTCACAGAGAGAGCACACCCGGGCATTCAATATAAAAAAAAAAAATGCTCAGTAAATGCAAGAATGTTGTAATGAACTGACAGATACAGATAGGTGGAGACACGCATCTCTGCTTAAGGGAAAGCCCCCAGCCAGACACATGCTGCAGCTCCCTGTAGTGAGCAAAAGTAAAACAGAGGGTAACCTTTTCCACATCTATCTGTGCAGAGTATGGGATGCTGGAATCACCTAAATAGGTCAGTTATTCACAGCATCCCTGAGTTCAGGGAGAAACCGCTATAAATCACAGCTCTGTTATTAATCATGAAACAGCCAGTAGGCAGGCTACACTTTGTTATGCAAACAGACTTATAACTTTAGATTGTTTATTGGAATTAAAAACATAGATACATTTAATATACATACTGTGCTCTTTCACACCATAAAGAGCACTTATAGTGAGGTAAATGGTTATTTATAGAGCCATAATGTATTATTTTAAACATATTAAAAATAAAGAAATACAGTAGATATATGTAGAAATAGGCAAATCTATTTTTCTATATAAATCTAGGCAAATAGGAAGCAATTCTAGTGCAGAAATGTTCAATTTATACAAATATCATTGAAACCAACATCTACTTCTTTACAATATTGTGCATCACAATCGTTTCACTTGTGAATATGTTGCTATTAAGTAGTTAAATTGTTATTTGTTAATTAGAACTGCTTTGCTGTTATTTAGAGACACATAATATGAAGGGAGGGAGGACAGGCAGAGAGGGAGGCAGGGAGAGAGGGGCAGAATAGAGAGGGGAAGGGAATAGGAGGGAGATAGAGAGAAAATGAGGGAGAGAGACACAGAGCACACAGAGTGCATAAAGAGGACACAGATAGAGACAGGGCAATGAGAGAGAGAGAGAGATAGTGCTGTAGAGGGCACACAGAGAGAGGGAGAGGGTGCACAGACAGAGATAGAGGGCACACAGAGACAGCACAGAGATACAGCATAGACAATTGAACATAACATATGAAACCGTCATTTATTATAATGACAATAAACTGATTCACCAGTACAAATAAATTGTATTTTAGGCACAGAAAGCAATGAGAAACATCCAAGACATACAAGGCAATGCCCAGTCATCCAGCAGTGCCACAGTGTCTCCGCATAGCAATGCCGCAGTATTATCGCAAACCTTGAACATGGCGCCATCTTCTGGTGTACAGCAGGATAACAGTCCCTGTCATACAGCCCCAGATTACAGCCATGACAGACAGCTAAGGTAAAGCGTTTTTGATTTTTTTCTGCTCAGGTATAAATGCAGTTAAATGAGTTCCCATATATCAATCTATATCGTTTTACATACATATATTACCTATTTTGGTCCATATTAGTGACAGTACATAACCAATATAATTTCTGTTTTCAAAATGCGAAAGACATGATAGAAAAGTTCTAAGTACCCGTCAGGCACAAAAAACATTAAGGCATGCATTTCTAGCAAGACGATACATCAAGGGTGTCTGAGTTTGTTTCATAAAATAAGTTAAATAGTTTGCCATGTTGTAGCCAGGACTCAAACAAGTTTTGGCTTATTTGTGCCATTATAGAGGAGGAATATCCTATAGGACAGGGGTGTCCAAACTTGGAACTGCTGGGCCGCACACAGGCTTGGATTTGTGGATATCCCTGCAGCACCCAGGTGAGACTATTGCGTCTTCAGTCATCCTGATTGACTCACCTGTTCACAGAAAGGAAATCCTCAAATCCAGGCCTGTGTGCGGCCCAGCAGGACCAAGTTTGGACACCCCTGCTATAGGACATGCTAGTCCCACAATTGTTGGCAGTTCTCCTCTGTACATATGTACAGACCTGTACAGACCTCAGCGCTGCATGGCTGCCTCCCTGCTTTTTCAGTGAGCTACCAAAGGAATTTACATGAGAACAAAAATGATTAAACTGACATGGTAGGTTTATGGATTTAATTAGGAATGTAATCTACCTACGTATCTATTTACCTTATTCACTTTGTTTTTTTGTTTTTTAAATAGTGCCTAAAAGCTTTGTTTTGTTCTGCCTAAGATCTTAGAATTAGTGTCTGCTTGGGTCTGCCCTCTGCAGCTCATAAAGACACAGACTCTGGAGTGCAGTGTTTCAAATGAGTCAGTTAGTGACCATATCTCTACAGTATGTTGCAGAATGTTGCTGAGAGGTGCCCACTGATTGGTTGGTATAAGGACACTGCACAACCAGTACTACAGAGTAGGTATATTAATGAACTACAGAGGGCAGATCCAAGCAGGTAATATTTGTTTGGTTTCAGGCAATAAAGCAGAATTGTAATACATTTCTTAATGAGTAAAGTACATAAAAGTAAATAGATACATATATTCCTAGTGAAATCTAGAAACTTTCCATAAACCTTTAATATCATTCTTTGTGGGGTGAGTGCATTCTCAAATGAGTTCAAAGGGACTAATTAAAGCTGCCCCCTCTGTAGCTCCTGAAGACAGTGTACTTCTAAGTACAGGGTGTGCAGTGTCTTGCAGTATGCAGTCAGAGACAACATTCTGCAAGATACTGCTTGGGAGAGGTCACTGACTGGCTAAATTGAAACACTGCACATCACAGTCTGTGTATCCATGGGCTGCGTGATCTGCAGAGGACAGACCCAAATCATACAAATTGTATGATTTAAGGCAGAAAAAAAGCTAGGTTATAAGCACTTCTTAATAAAATAATGTGCATAAAAGTAAATAGGTATATTATATTCTAGTTAAATCTAGAAATGTTTTATGTTCCTTTAAGATCACTTTTGAGTATCCTATAATATAAGTCTGACTCCAGCCTAGCCCCAAAATATTATATAGGAATGTGTACCACTTTCCTTCTATTTCACAATATCCACTTTACACTTCTACACCTTACCCCCTTCTAACTTCCCTCATTCCCCTTTGTCTTTTCTTCCACCATTGTACTCACATGTTCATTTTGCTCAACACTTATGTCCCATAACCCATTATATTACTTTGTCTCTTATCCAACTCATATACCTTCCCTGCATGACCATATGGCTCCTGTCTAGGCACTATTGCCTTGAAACCTTGAGGATAAGACTCCCCCAGAAGATAAGCAATGTTAGAAACAACTTTGCTTGTCAGTATGATGGATGAGATCACAAAAACTTTACTTGATCACTTTAAGCAGAGATCATCAGTTTGAATGATGTTGTGAGCTTCAGTGTTGTAGCTTTAACATTATTATTGTGATAGAAAATAGTTTGTTTCACCAAGTTCTTGTATAAGAAATAGTTCATGCAAGATATGTGTCAGCAATGAAAGTGGTACCATTTCAGAATAGATGCTTAGTAAACCATATGCAAATAAACCTGCAGAATTTAAAGATTTTCTTATTGGGACATGGAAGGTTTCCTGTTTTTATAGGGCCACTTAATTCAGTACAGTGTGGAACACACCAAAGGAAAGATCTATTAACAGCATGTTAAAAAAAATCTTTTAGAATTTTTTTAAATCTGTTCTTTTTTTGCTGAGATATTTATTGATTAAATGTATGTTTACATGTGTCCCTGGCAAGCTGCCAGACAAACCGACCAACAGCAAGCTCCTGTACAGAGAGCAAAGGAAAACTACAGTTAACCCTTTGTAAATGCATCTGTGCATAGAAAGGTGTTAGAATATTTGAAATACGTTTCTTGAGGGTTAACTACTGGGCTGTAGGATTCCTGAATGTGAAGAAAAACATATAATTCATTCTCTGCACCGGAGCTACAACAGCCGTTGTCGGCAGATGTCATTCATCATGGAATAGTCAGTGTGTTTGTAAACAGACATAAAACTTTAATTTTTTAGCTGTTATAAGAGTAATTAAAGAAAAAAAATAGATAATTTTAACATAAAATCTTGTGCTGTTTCACACCATGAAGAGTACTTATGGAGAGGTAACTGGGCTTTTGGCCCAGCTCAGCTTCCCAGAATGCAGTGTAATAACTGTATTTCTCAGAATTCTGAGCTGGAAGCAGGTTTTTAACTTGTTTTAGACATTCAAATGTGAACACAAATGTACTGCTGTATGGTGGAGGGCTTCTATCGCTCTTTTGCCCACCATATATTACGCTTTATATATATATATATATATATATATATATATATATATATATATATATATATACAGTACACTGTTTAAGTTGTTTATGGATCCATGGCCTTGATCACATTGTCAGCGAAGTGTAATAGGTTTTTAGGTTGAAACACACTGCACATACCTGTTTAGTACGGCACTACAACATTCTTATTTTTGGTGATGTATCTGTAGGGAAAGAATAAAAGCAAAACATTTCCCAGTTATTATAATTAGACATGGTAAGTTATAGTAATTGGACACAGTATTTGTAGTTTCACAGATTCATTATAAATGGCAACATTTTGTTTTGTTTTCTAGGTTGCTGCTTAGTCAGCCCATCCAGCCTATGACACCTTGTAGCGCAAGGAGATCCTCAAGTTCCGGACTTCAATCTAAGTACGCTGTAAACTGGTGAAAGAGTTAACATTTGCACAGTCACAGAGATAAGACATTGTCTTTATCCCAAAAGGCAATACCATCATTACAAGTTGGTAGCACTTGGGGATTACTTAGTGCTGGGTTGGGGCTAGACCCAGAGCCAGATGTACAAGCAGGTGAAGTAATGGACAACTCTTGTTATCCTAAAGGCCATATGTAGGAAGATTTCACATATCCAAGAACTCTTCAAAACTTTGTATAGAGTATGGCCGTCTATCCAAACAGATTGCTTGCTGTATTTTCAAATTCTACAGACATTGGTCCTTTATTGGCAGCCATATCTTTCTTTAATAAAAGATTATTGAAGCTGGCCTACATTTCTGTAGGACTTCATCGGATAGCCAATGGAATTATTGCAATGCAGGACATTTATTCTTATGTTGACCACAACAATAGTCATACATTTGTTTGTTAAGTATTTAAACTATGGAATTAAAATGGAATTAATTTATCTTTCCTTTGCAGATATTCCCAAAATGCCCAAATATTTAGAAATTTAGAGGTACAGACTTCTAGCAACAGTGCACCTATTGTTTTAATGGAGGCAATTTTACACCCAGGGTTTTCTGCAACACATTCATCCCAGCAACAGGACCTACAGTCTATGCAACTACAGCAGCAGCAGCCACAGTACATACAGGTAATCATCAAGTTCAGAATGAGTATATGATGTCTTTTGTGAAGCATTATATATCTTAATTCATGTTAGGAACAGAGACATCCACAGAGACACAGAAGGGGCAGTTGCCTCTGAGCAAACTGTGCACCCATACTACACTCTGCAGTTTGAGCACAACTGCCCCAGAAGAAGTTTATAATGTATATTGTGTTTTCCCTCTTTGTTGTTATCTCTGTTTTTATCTGACTTGCTTGCTCACTCTGGTTCTTCTATGTCTCTCAGTCAATGGTGTACAGCTCCTGAATGTCTTAGGGCCTCATTCAATTAACGGCCGTAAAATGGCTGCGATTCCTTGCGGCCATCTTACAACCCTGTGTAGAGCTACTGCTACCCTGCTATTCAAATGGACGGCGCTGCAAGGATAGCCCCCTTACAGCCGGCCGCACATCATGCAAATGGCTGCAAGCGTTTCTCCCGCGCCCGTAAATCATGTTTTCCGGCCGCAAAGTCAGAAAACTGTAAATGCAAATATAAATTCAAGATGGCACTGTAAAGCTCTGTTAAGTGCTAGGCATCATAATGGGGGACATGAGGATTAATAGCAACACCCTCTCAAGCTTGCACATCGCCCAAATCCAATATATCATTTATGGTTTACTTTCCGTCCCGTAGTCCCGCGGGCTCGTCGTTGTTAAAACCTGTACGGGTTTGGAGGATGAAGGAGGATTAAAGCCTGTGCGGGCTTGGAGGGTGAATGTTCTCCAAGCCCGTAGCTCGTTATTCAAACCCGTGCGGGCTTGCATGATAGCTAGAACACGAAGATTGAACATGAAATTAAATATCTTTATTTGCGCATTTGAGAGTAGGGGAATGTTGAGCTATTAATTCTAAAACCAAACATCACTTTCACTTCTAATAAAAGTACAGGATGGCTTTTCTATGCTACGACTTGTAAGTAAGCCCTTTACGACCCGTGGGTCTATTTTACACATTTACGGACTTGACGGAGGCTAATCCCTCAGCCTTTGCGGGTCTGAGGTGCTCCAAGCCTGTGGGACTTTGTCCACGGACATTTTACATGAATTAAAATAAAAATTATTTTCAGATTTGAGTGTAGGGGAATGTTGTGCTATGAATTCTAACACCTCCAATCACTTTCACGTCTCGTCAAAGTGCAGGATGGCTTTATTATGTGCTTAATTGGTGCTCGCAGGACCTTTTTGGTGCAAGTAAGCTGCGGCTCGGTTTTAGCTAATTACGGCCTTGACAAGTTTATGTAGCATTTGAATAGCAACCTTGGCTTTCTTGCGGCCGAAACTCTTGTGTGTAGGGAAGCAAGGGATAACAGGGCGCCGGCCGCAAGCCTGCCGGAGCCCTCAGCCGCAAGGCAATAGAATAGGTACGTAGCCTGCGGCCGGTCCTTGCGGCCACGCATCTCCTACGGCCGTTAATTGAATGAGGCCCTTAGTCTGTCTCTCTATATTTATCAGGCTCTGTCTCCCTCTCAAGCCTCTTCCTATTTTTTCTTAGACCTGATGTTGAATCTAAAAACTTTTAAGCATCCATTGGTTTGTAAGTAGATCAAGTTTTATGTAGGTCTCAAAAGACCATGTTTTCTGTGGTGGATGTTTTTTAAACATGCTTGTTACAATTATAATTTATAATTACAATTTGATAAAAGCAAAAATATACGATTCAAATTGTTGAAAAGGTGCACACTAATTAGTCCTGATCATTTTTATCCAACAGGTGCCAACATCAAGCTCTTTACAAAATGAACAGACTGATTCTTTACTTTTACCCGCTTATTCCCAGCAACAAGGTACTATGGGATATCACCAACAGCAGCAGCTTGCGCCAAGAAGAACTAATAGTTTATCTGACAATTCAGGTGTGCAATAACCAACGTGGCATAGATTTTTCTATATGGGCAGGTTGCAAGGAGCCTGAATTATCATTTCAGGCCTACAAATGTGGATAAGCCAGTCGCCAGCTGTAGTCACGTAATGAAGAGAAGACGTTTTCAAGTTTCATGCAAAGCAAGTCTGGAAACAGCTCTAGTTACACAAAAACCTTTTTGAAGTTCATGTCCATCAGCTACATTCTGTAAGTGTTAAACGTGGCTCCATGATCTGTGCGGAGGATAAGTACATAATGGTCTACTATCTAATGCACTAGGAAGGATTCAGATCCGTCAGGCCTCAGTAGCCTTCCTACACTGCCAATGGATGGACAAGACGTACTGTATGATCAATACTGCTTCACAGCCTTGTGTTTCTCTTAATCATAACACCATGGATCAGACTTTACATTAACACCAGGAAGTGCTTTCCTTCTGTTTTTTAAAGCATTAAAAATACAAAAGGTATTTTTTTCATGTATAAATTCAACATATATACATTGTATATAAAGATATTTGAGCTGCTGATTTTAGTTGCATTTTACAACTTATTTTTTCAGTTCTGTCCTAACTTGCAATTGTAAGTGCCATATGTCGGGTCTCCTTGGTCGTTTCCAAATGCACTCTGAAGATGTGTGTAATCAAATGCACATAGAACACATTATGGTATTAATATTTTATTAATTATGGTAAAAATATAATGTATTACCCTGCAATTCTACTGATCCTGTTTTGTTACAAAAGCACAATAAAAAGAGAAATCAGACGTAGATATCAATAAATATTTGAAAAAAGTTTTATTAAAAACAGATAATATTATATTTAATAGATTTGTATTTATTTGGTATAAATGAGATTTATTGCGATTTTTTTTGTTGTCATTGATCAGATTTGAATAAATGGAAACATAGTTTTAAAAATATCAACTACAGAGGAGAAAACAAAAGTAATTTATCTAAATAAACACATTCCTGCTGAACTTTTACTTTATGATGTAGACAAGTTCTCACAAATCTTTCTATTAATGGAAAAGTTACAACTAAACCCAATTTGCTCTTACGTGTATTAAAAAAAACATACACTTCAATTGGTTTTTATTGATAAAAAACGGTTAGTAAATATCCACATTGCATTTCACAGATCAGTGGGGTAAAAGCTCTGCTATGCTGCAGACAGTGGGACAAATATTTGACTTAACTTTTTATTTGTGACACTTTTACAATTTTGCTATCTTCTGAATAGCTATAGTTTCCTTTTTGATGGCATTAAAGAAACATGAATGCAATTTTTTATCATGCATTTAAAAAATAATAATATGTTAAACATTATAAAAGTGTCTTTTGTCATAAGCACATATTTAGTAAAATGCGTGTAAACTAATTGGAAATTAGCATGAAATGCCACAAGAAATCCCTTTGTTTGAGCAGATAGTACGCACTACTCTAGATCTCACTTATGACTCGTATAGTTATATGGCTGCACATTGGCTGACAGGGACAAGCACCTAAAGACCGTTATAAATTCAAAGCAGTATATTCTGCTGCAGGAGCTTCATTTTCAAGAAAGAAACACGCTGTTCAACATTATCGAATGCCTTCTTTCAGATGCAACAAAGGAAAAAATGCATTTAATGGCCCTTTAAGCCGCTATAGCTTTACCTTGTGGTTTTAATGAAAAAAGTATCCCCTGTCAATTTAAAGGCATTTTTTAGCCATCTAAAATGTGTGTACATTTTGGAGACTGATATAATGTGTTAGCTATACAAATAAAAGTAAAACCATTTGCTAACCTTGTATATCTTCTATTATCTAGCCTTTTTTTGTATGGCGGTTCCAGTCACAGCTGATGCAGCAGAGATTTAGTAGCTGCGTCTGATTGGTTGATAGCATTCTGAACACATTTGTAAATATCCATTAGGGCAGTCCAGGCAAGATGAATTGCTAAGAAAATGACTCATTGATTTCAATCGTCATTTATTGATGCACAGTGTCTGCTCGCAAAAACACTACCTACTCCCTAGCATGAAATATTTTGGAGGGAGAAAAATCCCTTTAAGCAGTTATGTGAGTGATGTCATTTATAAGCCTGCTGGTGAGTTAGCAAAGGTACAGCTCACAGTGGGCTCTGCATATTATACAGCTGCTTGCCAGGTTTGCTGCAAAATAAATCTAATTTTCTTGAGAAAAAGGACTAAATATTCCATGTAACTAATGCACTTTCTGATTTATATTTTTTGTATGGTTTATTATGTTGACATGTTTCTATATAAAGAATTGTATGTGATATTGCAAACATGGAGTGTATTGTACAGGTATTGTAATAATAAACTATTTCTCTATAAAAAAAATACAACTGTAAAAACTATGAGCTTCTGTTTATAGTGTATGTCTTTACTCACAGATTGCTTAGAAAATGAATTCAATATATAACCACTGCAGTATTCATACAATAGAGTTTAATTTGTTTATTTATTTAAATAGTTAATGTTAGTTTGTTACATACTTCACAGATATGTAAAGTATGCATCATCATTTAGCCATGTAAAAGGTTGTGAAATCACATATATAGTTGTGAGCATGCGGGCCGTTGCTCATGCTTGCGGGCTCGCATAGCGAGGGCTGCAGGCGAGGGCCTCAGTTGCTGACATGGAGCGCCAAAGGCACAAGAGGGACACAGGGGGCAGCACATTTCCCACCCTCGGCTTATACTTAAGTCACTCATTTTTCCCAGTATTTTGTGGTAAAATAGGTGACTCGGGTCGGCTTATACTCGAGTATATACGGTACATAAAAGAAAATAGATACACAGGTATATTATATACCTATTAAAATCCATCCATAAAATTCCATACCTCTTAAAAGTATATACCTGTTCCAAGGAGGCTTATTGTGCAATTACTATATTATATCACCAGGTGGAGTTTTGAATATTTGAATAGATTACCTTTATTAAAAGGGCAATATAAGACGTAATAAAGCATATTTTGTTAATGAAATATCTTAGTATAGATATCATACTAAGTATGCAAGTACTAGCAAGTTGGGATCTTGCATCATAATCTGCCCACATTTGTAATGATTTCTAGGGACATTATTTATACAAAGCTGCCAAATTGTTCCATCATTTAGTTTGTAATTTAATTACAAAATGAAGAGAGCACAAACACCCAGTACATTCCCATGTGGACTAGGCTAAGAAGACACCATGGACACACACAATGTAGCATGTGCATGGCCGCCCAGTTATTAGGAACACAGATGATTGCAATTCTAATTGGAGGGAAAAGTAAAAAGGGGAAAGCAGCCCAGCTTCTAAACATTACAAACAGGGGCAACAGTTAAATTATACATCTATTTTCAGAAGTGTAGCCTATAACGTCTTCATATGCTGTAGGGACACAAAAAACATTTGGAGGTAAGACACAAAAGACATCATATAGAAAAATGGGGTAAATCTGTAATTTTAACAGAGCTTTAAATCTTAAAGTACAGTAAATAAATATAACATCTGTGTTCACACTTGAATGTCTAAAACAAGTTAAAAAACTTCCAGCTCAGAATTTTAAGAAATACAGTTATTACACTGCATTCTGGGAAGCTGAGCAGGGGCATGCAAATGTGCCCACAAAAGTCATCTTAAAGTAAAATTATTTTTATATTACCTAGCAGTATAGATAGATTATTAGTGCTATGGTAAATAATATTCCTTGTGATTTAATGGGAAACAGGCAGAAATAGTAAAGCCAATAAACAAAAGGGAAGACGGAGATAGAGCTCATGACAGATAGAAACTCTTATAATGAAATTGGATTAAGAAAATCATATAGGGTGAAATCTCTATATTGATCATTAATCTGTTCCTGAGGGATGGATACTGAATCGGGTGAGATAGCATCATTTTTTTTTTCCAACAGCAATTACGGTAACTAAAATTGGAATAATCGTCTCCCAGCCCTGAATCTGATACATAAGTAAAAAAAATGTACAGAGGAGCGATGATGGCAAAAGCTGGAGACGAGCAAAGGAATTATAGTTTAGAAGGGGGAGTCACCTTTCATTAAAACATCAGGTAGCTCCGATTCTGGTGATCAATGTCTTTTTTATCCCTTTCCCAACATTTAGCTAGCACTCGATTTAGCAAAGAACTTGTTCAATGTTGTTTGTTTCTGTCTGTTTTTTAAAATGTTGTGACTAATATTGGATTTTTAGACGAATATAAGAGCATTTTTTGCCTAAAAAGTGACTAATATTGGTTTTGACGTATATTATGGCTGATGAATATAGAGGTACCAATGTACCTTATTTTTGCAATCTTGCATCAGTCACAAATAATACAAGAGAAGTCAGATCTCTCGAATACTTATGTTATCCTATGAATTATCATTTTCTATTTGGTTTGATGGATAACTCTTTTAAACTTTGCAGGACGGCATGGTGCTGCTTCACTTGCTGCAGTAGAACAATGGATAAGCACATTTATTTCATCTATTCTGGCGTCTGATTGTTTAAGATTATTTGTCTGTATTTGTTTTGGGAGAGCAGGATCTGCTTTAGCACCTCCTCCCGATGAAGGTTTGCAATAATCTATGCTGGCAGCTCATTGATTGATGAGTTTCAGCTATAATCAGTATTCTTGTTTAAGGCACACAGGCACCTCTGCTTACATCACAATGTGCACAGTACAGATCACAATGCATGTCCAGTATAAGTAAGATTGCCTATACATCTCTTGCTCATTCAGCCTTCCCTTCTTCCATTGACCACTGAGAGGTTCAGAGCTGGGCTTATAGCTAGACATGACCGTGGGAACAGCCACAGGGAGGTGGAGTCATTATAGGATCAAGAGTGGCCTCCCAATGTCCAACTACAGAGCCTCACTGGCCACATCCATCAGCTGCAAATAGAGTAGAAAAGGATGGTGCTGGAGGCCTCACACACTTGTCTCTAACACTGGGGTAGGAAACCATGATTAAAGAGGTAGGCTAATTGAAGAGTAAAGTATCTGGCCTGGCCACTGAAATGTACACCCTGTATTTCTATATCAAGATTGGTGGTAATCCGTGCTTTCTTTTTTTTTTATTATTTCTTTTTATTACATAATATTACATTCTGAACAAAACAAACATAATAACAAAAAAAGCAATTAATCAAATACTCTCATTTTGCATACATACAAATCATTAGAGGTTGGTTAGTAGAACGTAGAATTAAGTACCAACATTAAAAAAAGCGAATGTACATAAGAAAAGAAAGAAAAAGAGAATAGATTATTTGGTAATTAAGAATATTGTCTATCCCACATTTTCCATTTAACAGAGATATGTTTTTGTTAGTTTTTAGATAGAAAAGGCATCTTTCCATTTCTCTATTTGTCGATTGGTTCAATTTTCATATGTTTGCAACATGCCATTTCGCTGATAGGAGAATGTGTGATATCCGCCATTTGCTTTCTAGAGCAACTAGTTCCGTAAAAATAAGAAACGTTAGATTTCTTGTAAAAAAAGAAAAAAAATTAAACCGTGTGAGACAAGGAAACAAATAATGTATTCACTTTAGAATGCCAAATGTTTTTTTTATTTATTAAACAAATTTTTAACAATACAATATATAAAATGAATACAATGACACAAAAAAATAAAAAATACAAAAACAATACACATTTGAGCGCTATGGTCTGAGTGCCGTCGGAGTTCACGGACCGAGAAGAAGGTTGGAAGGCTGAGGACAATTGTTATGCGTGAAGCAGGTCTATTCCAACGAACTGTCCTGGATTTCTTGCGAATCCCAAATTTTCCATTTGATCTTATTATTTTTTATCATATTAGTTAACATAAGGTATTCATCATATTCACGATTACGGGATAGGGTATTGATTAGTTCTAACCATGTTGGAACTCTTTCCTGCTTCCAGCATCTCACTAATAACCATTTGGATACTATAAAAAAAATTCTATAATGAATGCTCGAGTTTCAGGGCTATATTCTGTAGGAAAAATATGGAGAATAACATTCTCTACATTAAGGGAGATCTTTACCTTCAAGAGGCTGGACAATTTAACAGAACACATCCTCCAAAAGGTCTGTATCTTAGGGCAGAGCCACCACATGTGAAAATGTGTACCAACTAGGCCAAATGTTAATGTATTCAAGATGTGAATTCTATATTGCACTGTACGGATGTAAATCTTCCCTTTCTCGTAATACAAAATGATTTAAAAAAAAATATATATTGAAAAGAAAAAAATCTGGTTTAAGGGGAATTGCAATTTTTGTCAAATTCAACATTTAGAGACCACATTGCTTCCAGATTTTTTGTATCAAATCACATTTCCACCATATACCGTATATACTCGAGTATAAGCCGACTTTTCAGCACAATTTTTTATGGTAAAAAAGCCCCCCCCCCCCCCCCCCCCCCCCCCGGCTTATACTTGAGTGAAAAGAAATTCTCCTCCTTCCCCCCCATTATCCTCCTCCTTCCCTCCATTATCCTCCTCCTTCCACCCGTTATCCTCCTCCCCCCTTATCATCATCCTCCTCCTTCTAATCCTTCCCCCCCCTCATCATCATCTTGTTTCCCCCATAACCTCCTCCTTACTGCAGCCTCTCCAATCGCTATCCCCCTTCCTCCTTACTTGCTACTATGCTCCGATGAGCTGATGCTGATCCTGACGCCACAGCACGTCTTCTGTACCGGCATATGCTAATGACGTGACATCCCATGCGCGTCACGTCATTAGCATATTCCGGTACGGAAGACGTGCTGCGGCGTCAGGATCAGCATCAGCTCATATTTACATCAGCGTATATTTAGATATCTACATTTAACAGGGAGATTGGTCTGTAATTAATAAATTCCTCTGGATCTTTATCCTGTTTTAGTATATTTATGATTCGAGCTTTAGACATTTCTGTAAGCAATGATCCTGTATTTTTTATTTCATTTAACATTTCACAGAGGTATGGATTCAATTCAGAACTATATTATTTGTAGTAACTCTTAATAAGGCCATCAATCCCCCGGGGATTTATTGAGTTTCAAATTGGTAATAACTGTTTTGACTTCTTTTTGAGCAATTTTATTGTTTAAAAGAGTCAGATCTTCTGTAGATACTTTGGGGATATTAATATTAGCTAAGACGTTGTCAATTTCTTCTTTTGTGGGTTTAAAAAAAGCCTTCTTCTAATTCCAGTTTATAGAGAGACTTATAATAGGATTGGAAAATGTCCTTAGGTTGAGAAAATGTCTTATTATTATTGTCTCAATATCAGGATCCTTTTCATATTTCTCTGTTTTTTTATTTTTAATGACTAAGAGCTTCCCAGCTTTATTAAAACCCATTAAGTGTCAATCTTGCTGTATTCTCATGGTCATATTGTCTGTCTGTGTAACAGTTTTTTTTAATTTGAAGGTTAATATTATTAACCTGCCAGGTTAAGTCCTTGAGAAAGTTAATTACTTGTCTGAAGTTTATTCAATTGTACATATACATTTCTTAAAGATTTTCCTTTTTATTTCATTAAAGTTGCTGTTCTGACTAGAAATATGCCATAAATATGTGCCTCATGGGTGCACCATAGTATGGACTATGAAAGGACTGAAATTTTATTTGGTTTGAAAAATTGTAGTATCTACCTTTTGTTGGAAAACTCTTGAGACCTAAACAGGAGAATATCCATTCTCCATGACCTGGGTAATATTTTATCTTGGTAATCAGCACTTTCATACTCTAATTTTTATTGTAAAAGTGTGAGACCACAAACTCCTGCCTTCAGCTATAGCAATTCTCCCTCAGGATCGTGTGGGGTGGCTTCTTGGTGCCTGGCCGTCATACCAAGGACATCAGCAGGAGCATGAAGCATCTAGCAGCCATCCAGGATCAGCATAACATGTATAATCTGCTTCTTCAGTGGGCTTGAAAAGACCAGAGATAGCAATCCTACCCACAGCCCTCATTCGGTTCAGCAGAGGTTCAGGATGCAAAGTCATTATAGTCCATTCTCTCAAAGAAACACAAAATGTGTATGTGTCTCAGAGAGAGCATCTCTTATTTGTGAGTTCACCTCTCTTTTATACCATTCTTTCATGCCAAACATCAAATAATAATTGCCTTAACAAATCAAAATCTACCCCCCTTTAAAATACCTTAATTGCCCCATGTGGGCTAGGACTTCAACCAATGACCTGATGCCAGACTGTCTGTTTCCCCAGCTATTAACTACCTCCTGTCAGGTTCTGGGCACAGCGGTGGTTGATATGATAATGTGAATAAGAGTTGATAAGATAATACCACTGGAGCCAGAATGTCTGGGTGGTGTGTTGGGGCAATATTTTTATCAGCTTATTAAAATAGTTGCACCCTAAGACACACTCTACACATAATACAATAGAAAATAGACCCAGAGTCTTCTAGTCTCAAAATACCTGGTGAAACGTTGTCTCAGGGATCCAGGGCTTGGGAAAAACTAATCTTATTCCTGTATGAAACTTGGTGGATACATCTGTTCCTTCTCCTTTGTTCTATTCATACGGCCCAAGATAGGGCCATCCATCATCTTTCCAAGTGCCTCTTACACTATTCTCCCTCCTAAGAGTGGGGGAGCTGTAGGTGAGACAAATATATATTCCTTGCTCCCACCTTTTATGGTATGTAAGGAGTTGGCTAAAACTATTTCATTTTTCCTTGTTAAATTAATATACAGGTACATGGAAAATTTGATGACTGTTGGTGACTGTGCCTAAACTGATCCGTCAGTAATTTTGGAATGTGTAGGACACTTGGGATATAACCCCAGCCTTTTCTGTAGTCATAAACTCCTAAAACATGCCCCTTCATTGAAATTCCTTTGCACAGACCCTTAATATACCGGAGGAAAGAACAATGATCATTACAATTACAATATATTTGTAATCTGTTTATGCTAAAATATATAAGCAGAGAATGTGTTTTTTGAAAGAGAATTAGCATTTTTTGTAGTATAGTGGATCAGTTTGATAGTCCCATTATTAACCTCCTTGGTGGTATGGCCGTGTCAGTACCCCCCAGTGTTAAAGCGGTACACTCGGGGGTACTGACATGGCCAGACTGTCCCCCACCCCCCCTACATTTAAATTGTTTCTGTAGTGTAGTGGCCCCTACCCCCCCCAGCCCCTGCAGCAACCCCCCTATCTTCCACGTACCCCTCACCCTTCTCCATCCCCCTCTCCCTTCTCCTCCCCTGCCCCACTCCTTCCTCCCCCTTCCTGTGTTACCCTCTCATCCTTCCCCTGCGGCATGTCTTCTGGCTGTGGCCAGGAATCGCTATTGACGTGACGTGCATGTGACGTCATTAGGGACTCCTGGACACTGCCGGAAGTCGTGCTGCACCTTCCACCCTAACACACTTATCACCTCTCTCTCCCTCTTTTACCACTCACTATACCTTAGATTGCAAGTCTGCAAGTTTCTATCCTAAGTACTTTGGGAATTCACCATGGACATTGGATTCCTAGCTCAAAGACAGGGCCCTCCTTCCTTTGCTAAATGTTAATCTGTATTTATCACTGTCTGAACCTAATTTATGTACAGCGCTACGGAATATGTCGGCGCATGAGAGCATTACACAGTAAGATTGGGGGAGGAAGTGTGTAATCCTGAACATGGCTAGGGGTTGCCGCTTTAGGAACTGAAAGTTAACCCTGAGCCATGCTCGGGATTACTGCTAGGGCAGTTAATGTGGTGCAGAAGATATCTCCAAACAAAACTACCAGTGTACTCTGTGTGAACCCTAGATATTCCATCCCCATGTCCCAAAATTATATGTTCTGACCTTGGAGATTAAAGGGCCACTACAATTGTCCAGCTTTCATTATGTTAAAGGGACATGGAAAGGGTTTTTAACTTTGTTGAATCAGAAGGAGAGTATTTGATCACGCGTCACTGTGTTTTATTTTTTCAAATAAAGGTCTCAAAGCATAAAAGTATTCAGTTTTAGCTGCTCTTGGGGGCTTGCCCTGTGTCAACCGATGAGAATTGCAGATGTTTGAAAGCTATCTGTAAATCATGTTAGTTTAATATTTTTAGTTTAATCATTTTTCATGCAAAAACAATTTTTCAAATATTCATAACTTTTAAATGCATGATAAAAACAACTGTGTCCCATTCAGGGTTACTGTGATTTTAAAAAGTTGATGCAACAGTGAAAATAGCTGTTTTCCCATCATATTAAGGCTGGATCCCCTCCCTAGTTTTTTACAATCTGTGGCAGAAGAACATGGAGCTCATTTCCCTGCTTGTGACTAACATCTTTTTGGGGCACTTTATACACGATGGTAGGGGCTCCAGATTTATAGAAGGTGCAAAACTGCTAGGATCTATCCTGTTATAGTGTTGGGACACTTTTGCCACTGCAGTGTGGCCTCCAACGGCTAGATGGCGCTGCCGATATTTTGCAGCGCTGCCGATATGTGAGAGAAGTTCTAAGCTTATAATGTTAGCCTAACACTTGAACTAACCCACACCCTAACAGTTTACCTAAGCCTTGACTCTATGATATGGCACCAGAATATCAGCAGCACCATCTAGCAGATGCTCACTGCCACTGCCTTGTGCTGCGCTACCATAAGAGGATAGGTCCAACTGCTATTTTCAGTGTGTTTTCTTGCAAAACAATCTTCTACTTATTAATAATAATGAAAAATGTGTTTATACTGCTCTTTGCTTCTTAAAGTCACAAACACATTTGTATCAGCCATTCTTTTTACTCCATTAGCCTCTCTTACACCACCCTCCCTAGGAGCAGTATATAAGTCACAACCCAGGACATTAGAGATCTATATGTGATATGAATGTATTGGCGGGGAGAGGATTATATCGTGAGGTAATAATAATTACAGCAGCACATATGTATGTAATATAAGCCTAGAATATATCATGCAATTGGGTAAGATCTCACGCTATACTTTCTCCACAAACACATTGTAAACACGCACACCTGTAATAATACAAAATCTACACGCTGTCTCCATGACAGCAGTAATACAGAACGTAACACCGACGTCATCACGTCACTGACCCGGAAGCGTTACCGCTCGTGTGAGGTTTTGTCCTGCCCCACAATCCCTTGCTCCTTCCTTTCCGACATTGTCCCTAGCTGAGTGAGTATGGGCCTCTGTCCGGGCTCCTTATGAATCCGCCGCCATCCTCCTCCCTTGACACCCGGACTGGCCCCAGTTTTCCGGGCATGAGTGCGGGCACTGCCAGCTCCACCACAATGTAGTTATTTGTGGCCGGGGTCCCCGAGCGGCCGGGTTGTGAGCTGCTGGGTGTCGGGGAGGCCTGGTGACCGCAGTCATGTTGCTGGGCACAGGGGGAGAAGTGACAGCATCACATAATGCAGTGTATGTGTTTATCATGAGGGCCTGGGGATCAGGGATATAAGACAGGCCCTGCTGTACAGTAAATAGGATCTCCTCTGGTCATTACTGTAGTAGTAATCGGCTGGCACAAGCCAGGTCACATTATATTGGTTCATGTAGTGCAGCCATAGTGTGTAAGAATATACATTTTATAGAATAATATTTTCTACATGTCAGTGCACACATGTTTTTTTAGTGGTCTGTGAAATGCTTGTTTGTTGTAGTTTATTTTGGAAAATGTTCCTAAACTTCCTAATTTGGTTCACAGAGATGGCACCAGCCAAAAAAGGAGGCGAGAAAAAGAAGGGCCGCTCGGCCATTAATGAGGTGGTGACTAGGGAATACACCATCAATATCCACAAACGGATCCATGGCATGTAAGTAAATACGAGGCATCATCAGCACGTTGACATCAAACATATCTTCCCATCTGGTGTATCTGAGCCTTATATAAAACTAGGATCTTGCCCGTCAACAATGATGGGAATGCTCGTAACGAGCGCCCATGTGTCTCTTTGCAGCCCCCTGTGTCTTCTTCCTCTGTGTGCAGTGAATGCGTGGCGCACGTTGACTGCCGTTGGTTTTATTTTTTAAGTCCTGCATGCCTGGCGTTGTTTGTGTAAATGTTACTGTCTTCAGCATCGTGTATTTTGTACGTTTTGCAAGTCTGGCGTTGCTGAGCCTCGTTTTCATGCTGTTTATGAAATATTGCGTTTTTCGGCCGCCATTTTTTTCCTCGCTTAAGCAACTTTTGAGTGATGAAAACCGCCAAATATGGGTGTAATTCACTTGCAACCTCACTCCCAGGCTTCCTGTGTCTCCCCCTGTGCTGTTGGTTTGTTTATCACTTTTTTTTTTGTACATGATTTCTTTTTTTCTTTTTTTTTTTATGAGTTTGTAGAGTTTCGTGCTTTAACAGTGCTGCACCGCTGGCGAGCATCTCTTTGTGAGGGTCACTGGCGCTCATTGCAGCCAAAGTACTGCGCCACTGGCGAGCCTCGCTTTGCGCGGCTCACTGTTGCATCCCTCACTTTGCGAGGGACGCAGCTGCGTGACCAACATCGCAAACGTCACCAACATCACAAGATCCAAAATTTGTGATAACCTCATTATTGTGGCCATATAATCTCTTACCTTAGCTCCATGTATGCTGGGGTTGTTCTAGTCACATTATGCTGCACACTATCAGTCCTCTGTATCTGTATTGGGCTCACAGTCCTATCAGTATATAATATAATTTCCACTGCTATCTGTAAGGGAAGCATATGCACTGTGACAAGAAGCAAAGTATGTTATGTTTTCAGTGCCCATTGCTTGCTACTGTCTACAACTCTTAGTTATTATTGCAGAAAATAGTCTTCTGAGATGCTTGAAATATTTGCTTTCTCCTAGTCTTTGAGATACTTGTTTTTTTTTTTGTTAAGGTTTGATATTTGGAGTTTAGATACACATCCTGGGCTTAATAGTTTTGTGATTTAGGTCTTAAGAACTTTCTATCAAGGGCATTGTCTTAATCTACTTTTAATGCTGAATTGGAAAGTTCATGCTCTTCTAGTGTCTGGTGATTGTGTAGTTTGTAATGACTGTTCTGTAATGTTGTGTAAAACTGATTGCAATTCAGGCGATGGACAAATGCACGATTCCAAATCTTTTCCACAACATTTAATACTGTAGTATATTTCTTCAATGCTTGTATGGATTTATCTCCTGAAATAGAGGATGTACAGTGTGGTTGAGTCAATGCACATGAATGTGTCTAATATAAACTAATACTTATTTTACTTATTTTTGTATTATAGTGGGTTCAAGAAGCGTGCTCCTCGTGCTCTTAAAGAGATCCGCAAGTTTGCAGTGAAAGAAATGCGTACTCCTGATGTGCGCATTGACACAAGGCTGAACAAAGCTGTATGGGCCAAAGGCATCAGGTGAGTCTTCATAAGTATTTATGTAACATTTGTGGCATTGACTATAGATCATTGTTAATCTTAACTTTAAGATATCTGACATTTGCATTGACTGATGATGCTTGTGGAATAAAAGTACAGAGTGCCCTAAAATATTTCTGTATATAATATAGTCCCAATTGTGTGTTCCAGCTTTTCTTCGAGACACTTTGAATGCTCATGACACAGATCATTTATCCAAAAATGAATAGAAACAAATATACCTGTGATTAAAAAGTGTTGTTTATACTTTTTGTAAAGTGTGAATCTTTTATTTTTATTGATTGTTTGACGGTTTCTTACCATATAAATGTCTTGTACCTAGGAATGTTCCATATCGCATTCGTGTGCGTTTGTCCAGAAAGCGTAATGAGGATGAAGATTCTCCAAACAAACTGTACACCTTGGTCACATATGTACCTGTCACAACTTACAAAGGTAGATTTATTTTCTTCTCAACACTGTTCAGTAATTGACATAAACAACAATTTGTCTATTTTTCTTTCTAATTAATGTTTAGTCTCTGCAGAGGATGTGTTTAACTAATTTAGGATAAAAGATAGATAATAATACTTTGGGATCTTAGCATGTCTCTATTTATGGGTGAGTCAGTCACTCTCAGTACTTCTGACTCCCCTGAGCTGTCCTGTGTGGGACTTTTGGGACAGATCTTTCCTACACATGCTGTAGAACCTGCCTGTGTACATATCTTTCTGATTTTTTGGAGCAAAGTGAGATATGTTCAGATACAACACAATCTGTTAAATAATGAATATCTTAATGACTGGATAAATATATTTTTGCTTTTTCGTTGTGATTTTGGTAAAAACGACTTTGTTGCGGATGGTTTTAGTTTAGAATCCATCAGGTGCAGTAAGAGCCGTTCCTTTTAACTTGGTAATTCTTGGATGAATTTTATGATCTGACTCTCGTAGGAGAGCGCAGCAGTTAGTAGATGCAGTAGTATGGAATAGTGGTTCTCAAACCTCATCAGGACCACTAGATAGGCCATGATTTCGGTTTGACACTGTTTGAATACAGATGAGGCAGTTAAGTCTGAATGCTACTTGCTCCTCCTGTGTTCACACAGTGTTGAACCAAAATCATGGCTAGTCTGCTGGGTCCCGAGAAGTGTGGGAACTGCTGGTATAGAAGACACATCAGGCTCATTGTGCTTGTAGCCATATTTTTGATATTTTAAGAGAACACTTAATGCTTTGCTGGTTATGTTTTTTTTTTTTTTTGTGATGCACATGTAATGCATTTGGACTTAGTTTATTATGTTAGCCCTTTTACTCCTGGCATCTAACAATATCATCCGTGTATATATAGAGAGAGATATAGATATATATGTGTTGCCATTGTAGATACATATTGCTTCAAGATTCTTACAGCAGGTGGAAGATTGGCTGGAAGAGCGTGCCCACTTGTCTGAATGTGTAATAGCGGAGGCTTATGAATGTTTTTTACTCTTGATACAATTGCAAAATCCTTATTTATAACTAGTTGTCTACTATAGCTGGAATCTTTGCGTTGTGCATTTCATTTGTGATTTAATATGGGCCTAAAGTAGAATAAACCGTTAACAGTTGTGTGATGGCTATGTAATAATACCTGATATTTGTGCAGGTCATTGTGATTTTGCTAGTGAAACTTAATATGGCTACTTTTGGTAATTTTAGATGCTTGGAAGGAACATCCGAGTAAATATTTTGTATAAAAGATCTTTGATTAAAATATTGCAAGAATATTGTGCTGTACATTTTCAGTTTTATAGAGCTTTATTTAAATATATTTTAAACATTGTCATCTTTCTTTCTTTGCAGGTCTACAGACAGTCAATGTTGATGAAAACTAAGTGACTTTTCATTGTTTGAATAAAAAAAAAAGTTAAACTGATTGGGTGTCTTGTATTTAATCATATTTACAGTGCAGCACACCTCATATATTAAGCTGGATTGTACTGTCCTTTATTACACTATCTTGGTAATGAGAGCTTACAAAGATACTAAAAAAAAGTATATGCAAGTTTATCTATCTGTATCCTAGCATTTTTTTTTATGCAAAAGGATGAAACAAATCACTTATCTTGAATGGGAATATAATTGCCATGCTTGTGTGTGTATATGTACATGGTTCTCATGCACTGATGTATATAGGTTATACATTCCTAGGGATTAGGCACCTAAACATTTTTCTTACATATGAAGTGCTTATTTACAGCCTGTCTGGCACCTAATGGTTGATATTTGTCCACCCCTCTAGAACTTTAAAGATATTATATTTGTAATGATGTATAGAGATATATTTATATAATGCTATGGCAGCAGAGTGTTCTGTACTAAAGAAGTTGTTTTTTTTTTTTTTTTGCAACTGCATTTACATAATTGCAACCTAATCTCTTTAAAAATCCAGATGCCTTCTTTGTTGCAGTAGCATGGAAGCATTAATACAATTTGTATAAATCATTCTTTAAAATGAACTCTTTATCTGCCCCACCAAAAAACTCTTTTTAATGGATCACTGTAGCTTGGAGAAACATCATGTTCCTAAAGGATGAAACGGCTTTGTAAACTGGATGCATAAACACATTTTAAAAGGCCACTGTACAATGTAAACATGTAAAAATCTTACGTTTGACTAAGCATAATTAAGCTGTTAATTATGGTTCTGCTGGAATCATTGATCTGTAGGTAGAAGCTATTTGTGGCATTTACATTCTTGGAGCTCTGTTGCATCTATTGATGCAACTTCTTGCTTATGGATCAATGAGATGGAAGTGGTGTCCAGTTTAATCTTAGTAACATGTTCCCTCCACTGATAGCCAAAACACACCCTCATGATCCTGCTCTGAGGAAGTGATGTAACAAATACAAAATTGATTCCTGTACTCAACCGATTCTTCAAAAAATCAGTTCTTCTTTGAAATTGTTCAGTTCAAGTAAAAATATACTTAAGTATGTACCACACTAACATTAGCAGCTGTGTAAGCTGCTGCAATTTCAAACATTTTGTACAATAGAGCAAAATGAATGCTTATATTTTAACCTTGTCCATTATCAACTTATTTATACTGTCCATAGTATAAATATTGTTGAACCTACATGGATATCTTGGAGGTCTAGCTTAATACACAGCCTTCAGATAGGGGATGTGGGGGGGGAAAGGAATAGGACTTGATTTCTTTAGGTATTAAGTCAGTGGTTCCCAAACCCCTCCTCAAGACGCCCCTTGACTTGGATCAAACACTGAATACACAGGTGAAGCAATTTGAGGCTCCACAGACTTAAATACTAGTTGTCTCAACTTCGTTTACACAGTATTTGACATGAATCATGGTCTGTCTGGTGGGTGTTGACCAGGGTTTTGAGAACCTCTGACACATGGACTTGTTTGTTGTATAAATAGGGACCTAAGATTTCTAAATTGTGATGCATTTTTTTACATTGTAAATGTAAAGTGTGCATAGAGAAACCATTTGCATTTTCTGTGCCCAGAGTACTAAACTGTGATGATCTCCATCATAATATTAACTAATCCTAAATGCACTTATTTACCACTGCAGATTGCATTTTGATATGGTATTTATAGACTGAGGAAAATCCGAACTGAAGATGCCAGTCCGATTTCGGATTGTAGCTGTTGATTATAGTGTAAAAATTCTGTACACACCGATACATGCTTAGGTGCCTGGGGAGAAGTGAGACGTCTTAGTTTCTATGCGTCAGAGCGCAGATTAGATTTTTCCTGAAGGGCTCCATTAAATAGACACTGTAACAGGAGGTTTGTCCCATCTTAAAGCTTATACATTATATTTGCTGTTTTTCCTCTACAGTAAATAATTCCTGAGATATTCAGAATTGGGTGCAGCTCCTGTATGCTAATGTTACCTGTAATGCTAGTTTGCAGCTTGGAGTGCTTGATTGGGGGGGGGGGTCTATCTTCACGGTAACATTGAGGATTTTGTTTTGGCCACTATAGAGACAGACCAGCAGATTATGACACTAAAGCAACTAATTAGTATTTAGGAGCTGCATATTAATAGAGCCCAAATAATCCGAAATGACTGGAATGGTTCACACTAGAAAATAATGGCAAATATCATGCATAGCTAATTTTTCATATTCTTTAAAGTACTATTTCAGTTCAAGACAATTTTTTGTCAAGAATGTACCAAACTAACATTAGCAGCTGTATAAGACTACTGGAAGTAGAGAAATCCATTTTATGTCACTTCCTCGGAGCTGAATTATGAGTGTTTGTTTTAGTTATTGGTGGTGAAGGAGGGACCAAGAAGATAATATTACAATTAACATCACACATCCCTTTCCCCTCACTGGCCCAGAGCCAGACTTCTTGCAATGCAACTTTAATCTCTCCAGAATTGTGAACAGCCCTCGCACACACAACTTCTATATCATGGATTCCCCCCAGAGGCATCCATGATTATTTTTTCTATATAAAATCTTGATTTAGGACTTTTTTTCTGCTTAACTATGGTCTTCGTTAGACTGGGTTTTCAAACAATTATTTATTTTCATAGTGTAGTTTTCCTTTTATCATACAAAAATCAAGTTGTTTTTTCTTAGTCACTTTAACTGGTAGGAGCTTCAAACCAGGTTAAAGGCATACAGTGCCTTGCAAAAGTATTCACCCCCCCCTTGGCATTTTTTTGTGTTTTGTTGCCTCACAACCTGGAATTAACATGGATTGTTTGAGGAGCAAACAACTAATAGGACAAAATAACAGAAAAAGTCAATACTTTGTAGAGCCACCTTTTGCGGCAATCACAGCTCCAAGTCGCTTTGAGCTTGTCACATCTTACCACTGGAATCTTTGCCCATTCCTCCTTGTAAAATTGCTCCAGCTCCTTCAAGCTGGATGTTTTGCGCTTGTGATCAGAAATCTTTAAGTCTGACCACAGCTTTTCTATGGGGTTGAGGTCTGGGCTTTGACTAGGCCATTCCAACACATTTACAGGTTTCCCCTTAAACCACTCAAGTGTTGCTTTAGCAGAGTGTTTGGGGTCATTGTCCTGCTGGAAGGTGAACCTCCGTCCTAGCCTCAAATCACGCACAGAGTGGTACAGGTTTTGCTCAAGAATATCCCTGTATTTAGCACCATCCATCTTTCCCTCAACTCTGACCTGTTTCCCAGTCCCGGCTGCTGAAAAACATCCCCACAGCATTATGCTGCCACCACCATGTTTCACTGTGGGGATGATGTTCTTTGGGTTATGTGATGTGTTGGGTTTGCGCCAGACATAGCGTTTTCTTTGATGGCTGAAAAGTTCCATTTTAGTCTCATCAGACCAGAGCACCTTACTCCATACATTTTGGGAGTCTCCCACATGCCTTTTCACAAACTCAAAACGTGCCATTTTGTTTTATGCTGAAAGTAATGTCTTTCTTCTGGCCACTCTGCCATAAAGCCCAACTCTATGGAGCGTACGGCTTATTGTCGTTCTATGTACAGATACTCCAGTCTCTGCTGTGGAACTCTGCATCTCCTCCAGTGTTACCGTAGGTCTCTGTGCTGCCTCTCTGATCAATGCCCTCCTTGCCCGGTCGGTGAGTTTTGGTGGACGGCCATCTCTTGGCAGGTTTGCTGTTGTGCCATGTTCTTTCCATTTGGTAATGATAGATTTGATGGTGCTCCTGGGAATCATCAAAGATTTGGATATTTTTTTATAACCTAACCCTGACTTGTACTTCTCAACAACATTGTCCCTTCTTCATGTCAGTGTTTGGTTAGTGGTGCCTCTTGCTTAGGTGTTGCAGCCTCTGGGGCCTTTCAAAAAAGGTGTATATATATGTAATGACAGATCATGTGACACTTAGATTGCACACAGGTGGACATCATTTCACTAATTATGTGACTTCTGAAGGTAATTGGTTGCACCAGAGCTTTTTATGGGCTTCATAACAAAGGGGGTGAATACATACGCACATGCCAATTGTCGGTTTTCTATTTCTAAAAAATAGTTTTATGTATATATTTTTCTCATTTCACATCACCAACTTAGACTATTGTGTTCTGATCCATCACATAACATTCAGATTAACAAAACATTGAACTTAAGGCTGTAATGTAACAAAATAGGAAAAAAGTCAAGGGGGTGAATACTTTTGCAAGGCACTGTATCCAAGTTTCCCTGTCTGTACTTTTTTCTAATCTAACACATGCTGCTTATAATCAGAAACGCACATTACATGGAGTCATTCTATACACATACAGATTTACTTTAACACCCCAGAGCTGCTTACATAGGCACAGTGGACCTACTAATAGAAACACTGCACTGGGGTATGGATTTTATCACTTTACTAAATCATCCTACTTCATGTTTCTTGGTGAAAACAGGACTACATATCCCTTGATTCTTTGGTGCACAAATTGGCTTTACAGATTGATACAAATGTATTAGCTGCCTGTGATTGGCCAAAACAAATTATGAACTCTATGCTAAGTTTAGCAGGATTAACTCTAAACATTAACAAACTCATCCTGTGCTTTTCTATCATCTCTTGATTTTACAAGCAGTACATTTTTACTTTTGTATTTTTTCATGCAAAAAAGAATGTTTTCATACTCTACTGATTCTCCTCTGTCAGATGCATTCATAATCCTGCAAACGTATACCTTTAACTTCTCCCCTGACTTAATGTAATAAGAATTACAAATGGACCAAATACCACTAAAAACCTGGACTGACCAGCAAGCCCTACATATACTAACTGTATGTTTAAGTAAGGCAAATATAGGTGTTCAGAGAAACTCCCCTTACCCTTTACTAACACGTCATATATCCAATGGTGCAATCTGTGCATAGGCTCAGTCAGTTTGGGGGTGAAAGTGAAGGGGCATGGAGAATACTATTACCCAGGATGCTTGCGAAAAAACACAATTTAGTGAAAGATAAACGAAACATAATACAAATGTGTTTATTGAAAAGTGCACATTCTCAGAACAAGATGAAAAGCACAAGGTAAGTCAACCTGACATAGTTGAATGACATAAAAATTTCAATGCAAATCAAATATAATAAAATAGTTTCAATTTCCAGCATTGAAACTTCTTAATTATTAGTGCAAACAAAAATAAAGAACTCATCCGTATACATAAAAACGTTTGACAACTCCATTGAAAGTCTTCAGATTGGTAGCAGTAGAACGGTTTGGCATGCCAGTAATGGAGTCTTCATCAGCAATGTCACACAGCGTCTTGGCAGAACATGGCAAGGCTGCATTAAGATGTGTCATATAATTGAGTTCACAAAACAGTAGACTGATACAATGAACAAAACACTGCAAATAGTACAAGAACCATAAAGGAGAAATTGTTCAGTGTGCTTTGGTTGACAAGTTAGAGTGCAGAAAACCACAGAATTGTTTATTCTTTTGCCCAAGAAGAAATATATTTTTCATTTCAGGACACTGGGATCTTATTCTTCTGCCACCAGGACGTAATGGACCTGTTTAGTAAATCGTCTTAGAGGCAACTCTGACCTGCAGTACAACTCGTGGGGCTCGTTATCCTTCTAAAACATGCATACTAATAAGCAGACTGTTCCAGATGTAAACAAATAAGTTAAACAACAATTAAATAATTGACATTCTTCAAGCCACAATTCAACCAGAGTGTGAAGTAACTGAAACACTACATTGGATGAAAAATAAACTTCATAGAGAAGCCTGTCTAGCAGCAGTTGTGACTGACTCAACTTGCTACTGCATGGCAGTTTCACATGGCTGAATTGTGGCACATATCACGTTATCTAAACATATTTTTCCTCATCAGTGCACACTGGATCATCCTTCAAAAACATTGTTGAATAATGGGCTGAAAAAGTCATCCTCTTTGACGTGATTTTTTTCTGCACTTTAGCTTCCAGAGATCCACAAAGTAGTTTAACATTGAAAGGGAACGTGCTGCAGATTCAGTGTCACATGGAGGGGAGAGCCTCAGGACTGGGTGCTCATCCCATTTGTTTTGAGGCTGTATGGGTTTATTTTTGCACTTTCTAACTTTGGTTTCAGTTCCAAGGGTTTCTCAAAGAAATTGACCAAGG
>CM050164.1:290015253-290060253 GCA_027410445.1 Discoglossus pictus
GTTGCACGGCTACTTCGCCTAGCTTTGCGAGGCTTGCATGTGTGACGTTTGAGATTGAGGGAAAAAGTGTAAGGGTTTTTTTTTCAACCAAAAGGGAAGGGTGTACACCAAGTTTCATCAAAATCCGAGTCGGAGGGTGACAAATTCTACATGTGTAATCTTCAGTCAGTACTTCCATAGTATGGATGCAAGAAACAGCTTGACCAGACATTGTCATGAATTTAGTCAGCCCACAAATTTGCATCACAACATTTGTTATAATCACTGCCTGTAAGCTCATGAGCAGGGCCTTAAGGACCCCATTTCAGTTTGGGACAATTTTCAGGTTTGTGATGTGTATAGCAAACTAACAACCTTAGCAGCTGTGTAATCCAGAAGCATAAAATCTATTTTAGGAGACTCCCTTTGTGTACAGGTTTATCACTTCCTGATAGATTGGAGGATTAGAGCAAGCACTTACCCACTGAGCAGTGCAGGGTGATGTGAAAGAATAGGAGAGTGGAAGGGTTGCTACATAATAGGAGTTTTTATTATTTTATATCCACCACCTTTTCCAGCAAATACCCACAACTGCAAGCCCTCCTCCTTCTGCAGAAATGTAAATCTGCATCTCATACATGCAATCTTCACCAAAGTATCTTGGGTGCTTCAAATATTTACATTATTACACTGCATCCTGGGAGCCAGTGCAGGCATATTTTTTATCATAATTGCTTTGTATGAAAGTACTGAATCTTTTAGATTACACACTTATGAGTAAGTCCCTAAATGTATTTTGAAAAAGTATTGTATTGTGTTCTACCCTAAAGAGAGCTTACAATATAAAAGCTGTATAAATGACTAAAGTGTTATACCATACTTTATTTGCTCTGTGTAGGGTATTGACATGCTCGGTTTACATTCTGTGTTGATTTTTGTACTTTTTAAAATATCAAGCAATCTTGATTTGAAAACTTGCTGTAGTGCAATATATTATATATACATATTTTACACCGAATATTGGAAAATTACTTGTTAAATAGAATATTTCAGAGTTTTCTGCCTGAAACAATGCACATGATCTTCTGTAAATGAAATGTAAAACTAATCCCATGCTGCTTAAAACAGAATAAGAGTGCTTATGAATGATACCTGTACTACGTTTCATACATAGTTAATTTATTCACAGTGATAACAACAAATATATAAATGCATGTGGTCTGGACATCCATAACAAAGGACTGTAATAGAAACACTCATAATGAGCTGTGTCAACATGGCCACCACCTAGAACAGTCATTAGACAGTGTGAGATTATTCTAGATTGTAGGGGAGTGTAAGGGTTTTAGGATCAATGAAGGTAATCTTAAAACATTATATTTCCCTATGGTTAACGCTATGATCTGTATCATTAGATGCCAAATAATATGAATCATAGTTTAATAGTAAACACTTCTGTTCTTTACGCAGAAGCACAAAAGAGAAGAAAGTTGTATTTACTTCACAATCTTACCTTAAACAAGTCATAGAGCTCTTCTAAGTCTTCATGAAGAAATGAAACATCAGGAGCAACAACCCTGAGCTAAAGGAAAAAAAGAAAAAGGAATACCGTAAACGGTACTAATTTTGCGACAAATTTAGATGTTGCAAGGCAAAATAAGTATGTAGATGTAGAATGTGTTGTGTGATACGATGTGGCTCCTTAGGCTAATGAACACAGGAGAACAGAAGGGTATCAGGAAGGAGTTAATGTGGACCTATTGGAGTGTACTAAAGCGGATATTGCACATATGTACAGTATGTACTCATGCACGAGCCCAAATACACTCATATACCCATGAGAAATTAGATACTGATGTGTTAAAACCGACTTTTGTTATTTTCTTACTGGGTTAAGTAAAAGACTTATCTCCTTTCACTCGAGTCAATAGAGTCACCCATTTCATTTAGAAATCACAATGCAATAAACCAGAATGAGCTTTAAAAAAAATGGGCTGCTACATAAGGGTTAATCTGCTGATTATATGCTTTAAACTAAATTACCTTGAAACACAGAGGAAATGATTGAGCTATGAAAGTGAGAGATATCTTATCCCTTCTCTAGCAATAGCATTGCAATAGGTTACTTCTTTCTAGCTGGTGTATAATATACCCTCTTATTAATCACACAGAAAAAGCTGCAGGGAATACTGTATATGTGTATTTAAGTCTGTATATGTGTAAGTGTCTGTCCATAGCTGTTCTATTTGTATCTGACAGAGTGTATCTGTGTTTAACAATATCTATCAATTAAAAAGTATGTGAATATACATGACAAGTATGTCCCCGAGAATGTTCTCACCAAAATATATCAATCTTCCAAGTAGAGGATTGATATACTTTGGTGGTGGGTTATACAACCATTACTTACAACGTTCTGTTTTGTGGTTTCTTCATGGTTCTGTAGTACACGTATCCTGTGCTTACAACGTAAGTGCTCTATCTGTTCAACAGAGTTATTGCCAAATTTCTGCAAATTAATACAACAGATCAAGTTAAATAAGTTTCTAAGCTCCTAATGTCTTACTTGGTTCAATACTCACAATGTTAATAAAAAGTAAGCAAACTCACTAGGACAAAAAAAAAGTGCTACATAACAGTGAGAATAATTCATTGGCAATAATCCATAATGCAACCATGAGTTCCGAAAGATATATATGTGTCATTTTTATGAGGAGACTGCACTTTGATGGAAAAGCTTTGCATCTATTGATAAAATCACTATTTGCTACATATGAGTACAATGGCAATAAGGGTAAGATTCAGATTATCAGCAGATTGGCAGAACAAATATATTTTAAAAAAATCACATATATAGTTGTCGACGCTCATTTCACTGCATGCCTCGCAAAGCGGGCAGTTGAGGACTTAGCTGCAATGAAGCCTCATCGCGAGGCCCCTAGACTTTGCGATGGACGCAAAATTAATACGACTTTAATGGCCGAACCACCAAACTGGAAAAGCCTGCAAAAACACACAAATATGCCTTAAATTAACTTACACACTCACACACAGCACAGGGGGAGAGCCAAGGAGCCTGTGAGTGAGATTGCAAGTTAATTTAAGGCATATTTTGTTTTTTTTAACAATTGAAAATCACCTAAGAGAAAAAAAAATGGCTGCCCAAAAAAGCGCAAACACAACGAAAACGAGGCCGAAGGACGTAAATACGAGCACTAAGCAGTAAGACTTAAGCCAAAACAGTAACACTCATCGTGAAGCCCCTAAACTACATGGGGGGGACAGGCTTGCAATGAGTGCTGAAGGCATTCATCGCAGGGATTAACAATGAGCGCCAAAGGTGCTCAAGCGCGAAGCCTATAAAGTACAAAGGGGGAGAGGCTTGCAATGAGCGCAAAAGGCGTTCATCGTGGGGATCGTGATGAGCGCCAAAGGTGATCATTGCAAAGCAGAAAAGTTGTGGCTCGCGATGAGCGCCGAAAGTGCTCCGAGGGGCCATAGCCTAGCATTGTGTGGCAAACAGCATTGCCAGGCTTCAAATATTATTGCCATCCTTTTTGACAGGCAAGTCGCTAGTATATTATAATTAGAGGCTAACAGCTGAGCCAAGGTGGATATTCCCATCAAAGCAGATGTAGGGATATATGTTTTTGCAAAATCTAGGGCAGGAATGCAATATAATAAATCTATTACTTTATGTAATATTAAATAGGTGGTATGCAAAACTTATACTAAGTAATAAGGTGCCCTAGAATGGTTCTGCAGTAGCAAACGGAAATGGACACTGAAATCAGTTTGTGCGGTAATTTGGATGTTGTGATGAAATGTCCAAGTGGACAGACACATAAATGCTAAATTGCATGGAAAACATTTGTATTAATTGTTTTATAAACAAAATGTTTTCTGCAGGCATTTCTAAGCCAAACTTCAATTATTCTGAGTGCTCTCATCTGCAAGACAATGGGGTGTAACATGACAAATATTTGTATAAATTCAGGGTATACATACATTCAGACATTCTAGCCGTCTATTTAACCTCCTTCACAAAAATGCAAGTGACTTAGCGCAAAGCAAGAGCACAGATTTATTCAATACATTACAATGATTCAAACCAAATAATGGCCAAAGCGAGCCCAAACATGCTATATATACTTCCAAACACTACGATGGCCATACCTCATATGAATCCCGGATTAAGTCTGCTATATCTGTGACTGGATAGACCTCCTGGTCATTGTTCAGCATACTGTGTAGGTTTCCAATCTGTGGTAGGGGGCTTTCTTCATTTCTAACATGCTCCAAAAACCTGTGCAAAGCAAAATTCTAATTCAAACCATGTAATGTTCTGCTTAGCTTTCTAAAAGAACCTTCTCCACCCATTCATGAGAAAAGGTCTTAAATGGACACCTCCATCATTGTGTAATGTATATTTATGTTAAATAGAACGTATTGACATGGTCAGCATGTCCACCTGCTCTTTTTCTGATACTACAAGAATCAATTGAAATCTAAAAAAGTGGGAACTTTATTTATGTATATAAAATAAAACTATGCCAAAATGGACATCATCTCGTTGGATGGATAAAAATCATTAATATTACAAGGGTCTATGATGACCACTATAGTATGACAACTTCAAGCACTTCAATAGCTAGTTGAAACCAGCTTCTTACCCTATCAAGATACCAAATGAATGTTGGCAATCAATTCTTATAACTAATCCTGTGATAAAAATCACATTACAAAGTTATTAAGAAGGTAACTAAATAACTTAAATATTAATAAAGTAACCTAAATAGGTTAATACTAAAAGAAACACAAAACATTAGACCATTAGATTAATAACTTTAAAATCAACACTGCTCTAATCAATCAGTCTGATAGTGTCATTGTATATAGATACAGACATGGCCAAGAAAATGTCTCCCTGGTGTTGACATGCCAATAGCTAATCTGTAATGAAAACTAGCAGTTTTGGAAAGACTGTTCATTTAAACATACACATGCTTATTTCACATCATTTTAAAATAGTGACTTTAATTAAAGAAGATTGGGTATTAACATTTGTTATCTCTTAAATACTTTATTACATCTAGATCTCATAATTATTAACAAATACAAAACAAGTTGAAAGCTTCACTTTTATTTGTAGTATTAGTTTTCATGTAAAATTATGCAACAAACATCATTAACAAATATAAAAAAAAAATCTATGAAAAGTAGAACAAGAGTCAGCAAATGAGTACCTGCTCAGGATCATAAGGGCCTGCCCATCGTCTTTGCTGTTGCACAGCTCTACTGCTGTGGCATCAAGGACTGCCAATCCAATCTGGAAAATGGCCTTGATGCCATCATAGAAGAAACAGTCCACAACATTCACAGCACTCTGGAGGGGCATGATGCTAATAAAGAGGGTGAGGAACCAGGACAGGGATATGGAAGCCAGTGTAGATAAATCAGTGATGTGTTCAGCCAGTTCAGGAAGACGCTCCTTTATAAGCTCTTCAAAGACTGACTGGTCAACCTGAGCGCCTGAAAAATACATGATCAGTGTGAAGGAATGTGGAAAACGACTAAACTTGGATAGCCAATGACAGCCCTTCAATTAGTCTCCTGTTTAGAGTTGCTTGCATCCCAATTTTTTTTATTTTTGACTAAATTTTTAAGACCCCGTTTTTCCCTTTTTTGTTTTTAACCAAGGGAACCTGGCCCTTCGTAACTAAGTGGAATTTATTTGATACATTATAACAAACTTGATATGGTATTTTACCAATTCTAGTTGTCGTCCTACTGAATACATTTGTATCATTAAGTGTGCTCTGTTCTAGTTGCTAGTTACTAAATACAGTTATACAGACTCTGGCATGCTGACGGTGTGTTGCATGTTGCAAACTGTGTACCTTAAACTATTTCTGGCCTAGGTTACCCATTTTTTATGTAGCACCGTTGTTAAAGTGTCAAATAAAGTTTTCCAATTTTATTATACTACTATGTTATACTGGTGTTAAGCACCTGGAAACACGTACAATTTTTTCAGGGTAACGTAATGTCTTCCAACATTGATAAAAATGTTGTCCTTGTGCCATAAGTCTGAGAAGAAATGTGTGCTTCTTATAAAGAGTACCTTCTCAAAAGGTTATCATGTGCAGGTGTTGACTAAAATATAAAACATGGGAGCCAGGTAGATTTTCTAGGAGCCAAAGAGATGTCAAAAGCAAAGAAACCACAAGAATATGCCCCTCAGACTTGGCTATATATAAATCACACACATTAGTGAGTAACGGACAGCAGAAGGTGGACTGCAGATGATAAAGCAAAAAAGTTAGAAAATTGGTTATGTTGTTGAAAAACTAACATTCATGAATTTTTTTTAGAACACTGGAAAAGAAAAATCATAAATAAGAAATAAGATGCAAGAAGATGTTACACTAATGTGCCAGTCTTATAGCCAAATAAGTAAAATATAAGGTTTCTAATTCACCTCCCTGCTAACTCTCTGACGTATAAACACAATTAAACTCTTACAATGTTACAAAACACTGTATAATGCACCAGAGGATGGTAAATAAAAAGGAGGAGGTTCAAAGCAATGTTATCAGCTTACCGATGACCCTGTGATTAAAGTAATCTGGAAGCATCCTTTCACAAACAGCTACCAATAACCAAAAGGCCTCTTCTTCTTTGGCGTACAGAAGTAAAACCGAAGTCAGGATGTTCATGGACTGAAAAGAGAAGTGGAACTATCATCACAAACAAATATATATACTTCCAAAATATATTGTTCCTTTTTTGTTATTTTACATATATATCATTATACGTAGATCACTAATTGGCTCCCCAAAATGTTCTGGCTGGCTCATAAGGTATTCTTACATTCTTTTATATAAACATAAATGATTATATACACAAATGTATTTTGTGTTCAGGGTAAAAGGAAACAGAATTTGCTTCTGATGTAGGTTTGGGAAATATAAGCATATAATGCCATTTTATTAAAAACCTATTGGATTCTATAACTTTTTTTTACATTTTTTCCAAGACATAATAACTGGATTTCCCTATTGTAAAAAATGGAATGAAACAAATGTATGAGTAAGAATTATAGTTTACTATAAATAAATATATTATCATGGTGGTATTTAGGTGATTTCCTATTATAACAAAGTATGCAACTGGGCAGATAGGTTCACCATTCATTAGTAAAGCAAATCTGGGTCGAATGTATATTTATATTCAGGGATTTTAATTATAACAGAAGCTAATTGTGCATTAGAAAGGACCTTGGATAGTTTATTCTCATTAGCAAAAAAGTATAAGAAAAGAAAAGTAAGAAGCTAGCCAATACAATTAGCCATTAGGAAACCCAACAACTTTACAATATAATATACTAGCGACTTGCCCGTAAAAAATGACGGCAATAAAATTGTAATGCTGGCAATGTGGTTTGTCACAGAATGCGAGCACCTTCAGCGCTCACCGCGAGACTCTCCCCCTGTCTACTTCCTCCCATGTGTCTCCTTCCCCCTGTGTCTCTTTTCACCCCCTCTCCCTCCCCTGTCTCTTCCCCTCCTCTCCCTCCCCTGTGTCTCTTTCCCCCCATCCCCGGCGTCTCAAACCCCCCATCCCCTGTGTCTCAACCCCCTCCCCCCCATCCTCGGCGTCTCTCTTCCCCCCCCCCATCCCCGGAGTCTCAACCCCCCTCCCATCCCCGGAGTCTCAACCCCCCTCCCATCCCCTGTGTCTCAACCCCCCTCCCATCCCCTGTGTCTCAACCCCCCCTCCCATCCCCTGTGTCTCAACCCCCCTCCCATCCCCTGTGTCTCAACCCCCCTCCCATCCCCTGTGTCTCAACCCCCCTCCCATCCCCTGTGTCTCTTCCCCCCTCCCATCCCCTGTGTCTCAACCCCCCTCCCATCTCCTGTGTCTCTTCCCCCCCATCCCCTGTGTCTCTTCCCCCCCCATCCCCTGTGTCTCTTCCCACCCTTCCCCTGTCTGTTTGCCACCCGCCTTTCATCATCCTCCTCACTTTCCCTCTCCAATGAACCCCTGTCCCTGTCCCCTCACTTACCTTCATCAGCTGCTCCTGCTGCTGTCCATCGCGTCTTCTGTGTCGGGATCCGGCATATGCTAATGACATGATGTGCATTGAGCAGCTGATGAAGGTAAGTGAGGGGAGGGGGTAATTGGAGAGGGGTAAAGGGAGGAGGAGGATGATGAGGGAAGGGAGGAGGAGGATGATGATGATGATGAGGGAAGGGAGGAGGAGGATGAGGATGATGAGGGAAGGGAGGAGGAGGATGAGGATGATGAGGGAAGGGAGGAGAAGGAGGATGATGAGGGAAGGGAGGAGAAGGAGGATGATGAGGGAAGGGAGGAGAAGGAGGATGATGAGGGAAGGGAGGAGACAATGGGGTGATGGGAGGCTGGGGGGCCTCGCGATGAGCGCCTCTCATCTCCACCAGCGCTCACTGCGTGGCTGCAACCGACCCCGCCCCCCCCCCCCCCCCCCCCCCCCCCCCCCCCCCCCCCCCCCCCCCCCCCCCCCCCCCCCACCTTCATCAGCTGCTGCTCTCAATGGCGTTTTCCGGCTGTGTCGGGACCCGGCATATGCTAATGACATGACGCGCATGTGACGTCATGTCATTAGCATACATAGGGATGAGCGCCTATGGCGCTCATCTCCACCAGCGCAATGGCAATTGCCTGGCCACAACCATCGATCCGCAGTTTTAACATTGCATTACCAACAACTTTTGGTAAGCCTGCAATGCTGACAACTACATATGTGATTATATATATATATATATATATATATATATATATATATATATATATATATATACACATATACACACACATTTTATATATATATATATATATATATATATATATATACACACACGCATATACACACACATTTTATATATATATATATATATATATATATATATATATATATATATATATATATATATATATATTATACATATATATATATATATATATATATATATATTATACATATATATATACACTTTATGGCTTGGCTCATTTTAGATTTTAACTGAAAAATAAATTCTAAAATGGCAAGAGTGAAACCAAAAGATGTGGATGAAGGGGGCACAATGCTCTAGAGCAATGCTGTCCAACTTTTGTTTTATAATATAGGGCTAATTTCTAATAGTCTAGAATAAATCTATAATATGAAATGGCTGCACATTCTGCCTGACAAGTTACTTTATAGCAATGATTTGCTTTTTGTAGGCACACAGGTGACAATAAGAACTAATGCATTAAATAAATCACAGTACCTCTGCTATGTCATGTAGAGGTTCTGGTGAGCTCACCTGGCAGTACCCTATTTTGGGGTTTCTGTATGCATATGCAGTCAGCACTCTCCTCAGCGCTGCAATGCCTGTCTCATTCTGGAAGGCAGGATGCTCTGGTAGAGAGCGGTGGAGATCTCTCTCTATCTCCTCAGTCGCCATGCAGCACCTGCCCATCGACTCCTCCACCAGCTTACTGTAATATCCAGGGTGTGAGGACAGGTCGGTCACTGCATCTGGTTGAAAGGTAGAAAGCCATAAATAGGACCTCATGATCTGGAGCACATATCAGCACAGGGCAAGCAAACTAAATATTAACTATTTTACATGGAATCCACTAGGAGGTGTTAGTGCACTGCATTATGTGTATGCTTAGCACATCAACTTCCAGGAAAGGGACACGGAAAAGGTCCAGTTATTGAAATGACCCAGAAGTGAAAAGTACACATAAAAAATAAACATAATTGCTATTGGTTGTAATTAAAAATTCTATGTAACAATTCCTTAAAACTGAAAAGTCAATGGATAAGGAAGTTTCTTGCATTTTGATAGATCTAAAATATATCTATGTATTTAATCACTTTTATTTTATTAAGTACTTATAAGCTCTATTTTACTGTCTAAAACTATAGAAATAGTAGCTCTATAGGTCTGCCCATTGCGCATATGCAGACTCTGTAGTACAATCAATGCAGTGTCCTAGCCTTTCAGGAACCATGTCTCAGCACCATTTTGCAGCATGTTGGTTAGTTTGAGACGCTGCACAGTCAGAGCCTGTATAACTGTGATTTGCAAAGGGCAGACCCAAGCATTTACTATTTGTTTGATTTTAGGCAATACAAACAGATCTTATAAGCACTTCTGAATAAAACAGAGTACAAAAAAAGTAAACAGACTCCTTATTTAATATATAAAGATCCGCTCTCTCAGGTAATGGCCTTATCAATAACAATTAATTAAGATTAGCAGTGGAAGGTAATGTAATAAAGAAGAAGAGAATACAGGGTTGAAAAGGGTAATTCTGTCAGAGACACTTAACCATAGAAAAATTATAAGTAGACATTACATATTTCTGCCACTATTACTTTTACCAGGCATTCTCTTTTTCTTACTCCCTGCTGATATTCTTAATTAATTACTGTTGATAATGACATTACCTCAGAGGGTAGATCTTTCAGTAAATCTAAATCACTTCTATATCAATTTAAATACACTTCCACTTAGAATTTTTAATTACAACCAACTTAACTTTGTATTTGTTTGTATGTGTACATGGACAGTTTCTGGGTTAGTTTAATTAGCTGTAAATAACCAAAACAGTTCACAAACTTGAAACAGTGTGCTTTTATGCCAGTCATATTGATACATACTTAATTATAAAAACATATTTTTGTATTAATAACCTCTGAAGAAAACTAAATGAAAACATGACATTAAAGGAACACTGTAGTACCAGATTTTCTTAGTATATATAGATTGTGTTTCACACATTGTAAACGTCTTATGAGTAATGAGTGGTTTCTAGAGTAAAAAAATCCATTAGGTTAGATATGGGCTGGGTTCTTTTATTCTATTCTCTTCTGTAAAATGATACAGAGGACAGGGAGGCTATGAATAATAGGAGATGTACAAGATTGTGCTTTTATTATCATTCTTTAGAATGTAAAACTAGCTAAACAGACAAATATATAGGGGGCTCCCTGTAAATCCCAGATTACACTTTCTATTCAGTTCACAATGAGGTGAAAAAAAATATCAAATTACTTTAATCTCTCTGTTTTGTTTAGTGTTTGTTCTTTTAACTCAATATTTATTTTTCAAGCAAAAAAAATTGTATGTCTAAAAAATGTTAATTAAAATGATTTTTAAAAAATCTGAGATTATAGTGTTCCTTTAAGAAAGTGCACATGAAGCCAATTTCGTTCCTCATTAACTGTGTAACTGCTATACGTGTGTAAGCTCTAAGTAGCAAAAAAAAAACCTCCATGAGTGTTTTATTAATTTAAAGTGCATAGACCGATCAATAAGACAAAAAAAAAATGTGTATATTTAATAATGTCCTCTGTCACTATAAATATTTTATTCAATTGTCACAAGGAATTACTAAAGAAAATCCAAAATGTGCCCTTGCTTAGTGATCAAAAGATAATCTTTATAAACTTCAGATCACTTTTATATGCACAATAGAGTATCTGGGATCGTTCTGTCCCTTTAATACTAAAATCAGCTATGAATATGCTTATGGCTCACTGATCATTCACCTGAAAATACAAGCCACAGTTCCCCTCTTAATGATTCTGGTATTCCCATTGCAACAAGTTTTCGGATTTTCTCAGTGCGGAACATGCACACCGTTCTCCCATACTCTGTAAAATGGTCTTTCCATAGGTGCTCCTTAATCTGCTCCCTTGACTGAAAATACAAAAAAAGCAACCAAACTTTAAACACTAGAATGCAAAGAAAATGAAGACTTTATGATTACTTTTTAGGTAGACAGAATGGACTTGTTAGATAGACCTTTTGGTTATTATCTGCTTTTATACCTTGATTCTATCAATTTGTTTGATCAAAGATCCCAGCGTTTTCTATGAATGTTGGATCAGTGTGCAATGATTTTCCCCAAACACCAGCCCATGTTTGCTACATTGATTGTCACCAGCTTATTACACAATAAATATCACACAATCATACTGTACCATTCCAGTATCCGGTCTCTCAACTCCTGTTTGATGATAGGTAGCCATCAAAGCCTCTGCATTGGACGATTGTTTCTCTGTCACATTCCCATCATGATTCTGGTTAACCATTAGATTCATATTACCAAAAGCTTCAGAAGAGTTCTGATCAGTAAGAAAAGCAAGAAAAAATAAATAAAATCGTAAGGAGTCCAACGTGGTTTTATCCTAATGTGTGATATATGTGTGTAATGAGATCACTAGAAAAGTAGATGCTAAAAGTGTGAAAGCATAAGTACCAAATCCTTGCGCCTGGTGGGCAAGTTACTGTTGTTGACTTGCTCAAGTCTGAGGAGCAGCCCATTGACCAGACTATCTCTGTCTCTTAGCTCAATGAACTGGAATGCCATCTGGTGCCGTATGCTAATAATGATGGGATTAGGTAGGAGGCTGGTGTCCTCCATCTTTTCCACACTTACAACCTGTAAAAAAAAAAAAAAAAAAAAAAAGAAATGTCTAAACTTAGTTCAAACAGAGTGGTGGTTGCAATAATCAAGCAAGTCAACACGATTGACTTTACAATACTATAGAAAAGTTTCAAAGTGTAAACCGTAAAAGGAAAATCCTATTTATCACCTGCACAAGATAATGCACATGCTTTATCTAAATTAAAGGATCATGAAGCACATTTATATTCTTCTACACATTTAAAAATAACATGTTAAATATTTTGAAAAGCAAGATCTGAAAGCAATAAAACATTTCAGACTAATCCAGTGCAAATTCAGAAGGGAGCAGGCTGCACCCGAGTGGACAAGAGAGTGCCACACAGAAGTTTGAATATAAATGTGTAAATGCAGAAACATTTAAAACCCATGATTTTTACTACTTTTACTAAAAGTTGATATTTACTACTTAAAAGCCATGAAACTTAGGCTTTGTGATAAAAAATAAGGATGCCTCACATGTACATGTATTCACCATAATGAAAATGGAATAGATTGGGTGTCATAAATCTTTATATCAATGTCTGCGAGATATATAAGAAAGCAGCCTTTGTTTAACTGCTCCTCCCCTTAGAATATGTTAGCTACTACCGCTACAAAACAATTTGCAATTCTTCAATACCGAAATGTAATTGTTCTACTGAGAAGCGTGGATCCAAACAAATAATCTTTATATATAGTGAGTGTTCTCTACGCATGTAGACTGTGGCTGTACCTCTTTTAGTGGAATGATAACTTTGCACAGCCCATCCTCCTTGCTGGCAAAGCACACATAGCTATCAGTAGCATATATCCTCCCCGGTGTGTGACAGCGGCTGAATGGCGTCCAGAGAGAGCAGTCCAGCACCTCATGCAGCTTCTCCTTCCTTGGCAGCTTAAACAGGGCTCGAAAAAACTCCTTCTGTGCTCTCTCTTCCAAGTCTCTATCAAAAAAAAGGAGGCAAAAATAAACAATACTATAACATATATCCATTATATCCTAAGAAAAGTTAACATTTCAATTTTATACGGCATCCAGTTTTAAAGGACCACTGCAGTTCAAGAAAAAAAAAAAGACATGTGTTTGTCAAGTATATACCAAACTAACAATATTAGCAGCTGTATAAGATGGGTTCCCTGGTGGTCCAGTGGTGAGGATTTCACTGCTGCAACCGAAGTTCGATTTCAGTCAGGGAACCAAAGAGGTCACACCACCCTGAAGCCATGCAGGGTTGGGCGTGGTCAGAACTTGGATGGGAGACCACCTAGGAATATCAAGAGCTGTATGCAGTGGCCAACTGGAGAAGCAACTGGCAAACCACTCCAGTATCTCTGCCATGAAGACCAAGGGGTCACAGAGAGACGAACACGACTGAACGGAGCACACAAACAAGCCATGGGCAAAAAAAATGTTTGGGGAAAATCTGATTTTTTTAAGTTTGTTGCATCACATCCTGAGAGCTGGATGAATGGGGGAGGGAGGAGTATGGTAAGAGTCCAGAGCCTTGTTTTTCAATAATATAATACTTATGTCCATAGGTCTCCAGAAAAGTTAAATTCCTCACTCACACACACACAACTTGTTTTGTACTTTAAAGCTAGCTGTATGACTTTTTTCCTGATTAATTATGCTGGTTATATAAAACTTTCCTATCTTATCAGTTACATGGTATATTCCTAAATTATTTATGCAATAATAAATATTATTTTTCTATTTTAATACAGTATACCAATACCTAGAAAAGAAACCAAAACATACACTTCTATGCTATTATTATTATTGTTATTATTATCCTTTAATAACGATGAATATTTAAGACAAATAAGAAAAAAACGCTACATACTGGTACAGAAAGTATACTGTGCACTGCTCGTAAGAACTTACAATCTATATTTATATTGCTATATTTAAAATTATAGCAATACCATTTTTATTGTTTCTTTTTGCAAAGTACATTTTAACTTCTGTATGAGGTTATTAAACAAGTGCTATGCAGAGAAGTATATGGTGGACAAGACTCATTAGAAGGGATGATAAATTACCAGGGATAGTGGTAAATGTAAGGAGTAGACTAGACGCAGTAACATCACTGAGTTGTTAATTAATCATAGGAGCGTTCTGCAGATGAGAATAAATTGATAGGTCTCAGCGAGGGAATAGTAAAACTATGAAGGGTGGTCACATTTAACAAAAGGAAATGTTCATAGCTGTGGTCACTTTCCTTTAGATCATGAGCATCACGTAATGTACTGCATAAAAGGATGGATTTTTTTTGTGAAGTGCTAGGATATGATTTGTAGAATGACTTTATAAAGGCAGTTTTGTACTTTTACACTTCTGCTATTTATAAATTACGAACATCTTAAACTTTAAAGGACCACTGCAATTCAAGACTCTTGTTTGGCAAGTATGTACCAACTAACAATATTAGCAGCTGTGCAAGGCATAGACATAAAGCATTTGAACTTATATTATCATTTAATGGATTTATAAATTATATATATATATATAAATTATAAAGTCTCTTTAAAGCTCTGTGCACATCCATGGCGCTATACAACAAAATACATACATACATACAGTGGATATAAAAAGTCTACAAACCCCTGTTAAAATGTCAGGTTTCTGTGCTGTAAAAAAATGAGACAAAGATAAATCATTTCAGAACTTTTTCCACCTTTAATGTGACCTATAATCTGTACAACTCAATTGAAAAACAAACTGAAATCTTTTAGGTGGAGGGAAGAAAAAAAAAAAAAGAGAAAAATAATGTGGTTGCCTAAGTCTGCACACCCTCTTATAACTGGGGATGTAGCTGTGTTCAGAATTAAGCAATCACATTCCAAATCGTGTTAAATAGGAGTCAGCATACACCTGCCATCATTTAAAGTGCCTCTGATTAACCCCAAATAAAGTTCAGCTGCTCTAGTTGGTCTTTCCTGAAATTTTCTTAGTCGCATTCCACAGCAAAAGCCATGGTCCACAGAGAGCTTCCAAAGCATCAGATGGATCTCATTGTTAAAAGGTATCAGTCAGGAGAAGGATACAAAAGAATTTCGAAGGCATTAGATATACCATGGGACACAGTGAAGACAGTCATCATCAAGTGGAGAAAATATGGCACAACAGTGACATTACCAAGAACTGGAGCTCCCTCCAAAATTGATGAAAAGACTAGAAGAAAACTGGTCTGGAAGGCTACCAAGAGGCCTACAGCAACATTAAAGCAGCTGCAGGAATATCTGGCAAGTACTGGCTGTGTGGTACATGTGACAACAATCTCCCGTATTCTTCATATCTCTGGGCCATGGGGTAGAGTTGCAAGATGAAAGCCTTTTCTTACGAAGAAAAACATCCAAGCCAGGCTACATTTTGCAAAAACACATCTGAAGTCTCCCAAAAGCATGTGGGAAAAGGTGTTATGGTCTGATGAAACCAAGGTTGAACTTTTTGGCCATAATTCCAAAAGATATGTTTGGCGCAAAAACAACAATGCACATCACTAAAAGAACACCATACCCACAGTGAAGCATGGTGGTGGCAGCATCATGCTTTGGGGCTGTTTTTCTTCAGCTGGAACTGGGGCCTTAGTTAAGATAGAGGGAATTATGAACAGTTCCAAATACCAGTCAATATTGGCACAAAACCTTCAGGCTTCTGCTAGAAAGCTGAACATGAAGAGGAACTTCATCTTTCAGCATGACAACAACCCAAAGCATACATGCAAATCAACAAAGGAATGGCTTCACCAGAAGAAGATTAAAGTTTTGGAATGGGCCAGCCAGAGCCCAGACCTGAATCCGATTGAAAATCTGTGGGGTGATCTGAAGAGGGCTCTGCACAGGAGATGCCCTCGCAATCTGACAGATTTGGAGTGTTTTTGCAAAGAAGAGTGGGCAAATCTTGCCAAGTCAAAATGTGCCATGCTGATAGACTCATACCCAAAAAAGACTGAGTGCTGTAATAAAATCAAAAGGTGCTTCAACAAAGTATTAGTTTAAGGGTGTGCATACTTATGCAACCATATTATTTTATTTTTATATTTTTTCTTCCCTCTACCTAAAAGATTTCAGTTTGTTTTTCAATTGAGTTGTAAAATTTATAGGTCACATTAAAGGTGGATAAAGTTCTGAAATGATTTATCTTTGTCTCATTTTTTTACAGCACAGAAACCTGACATTTTAAAGGGGGTGTGTAGACTTTTTATAGCCACTGTACATACAATACATGCTATTTTAAAAAGCCATTGTAATGGTTCACTTTAGGCAACTTGAAAAGTTGTTTATACTGATCTTTACTATTTAAATTTTTTATCATGGAAAAGCTGACCATTTGTGAGAGAAAAAAACAAACAAAAATCAATGACATTAGCTACTTTTCCCAACATCTCTGTGCTGGAATTACTCCAGTCTCTTTTTCAAAATCACACAGTCTTCTTTTTTTTATGACAATAAATTGATTTACTTTATAGTTTTTTATGCTATTCTTTATTATTTGAAAGCCACGCAAGCAAGAAAATTATTGTAACCCATAAAATGTGATTCTGAATTTAGATAAGAGACAGAAAACTATGAAGAGGGACAGAGATAGGCACTATATATGGAAATTGATAAACTCTAATAGCAATCAAAATGTTACTGTACTTTTCGATTGAAATCCACTACTCAGATATAGTATAAGATACTTTATAGCATGTGTAGATAGAGGGGGTACACTGATCTAGTTCCATTATGCACTAATATGTTTAGGAGCAAGAAGTACATTTTGCCCTTGTTTTATTCACCCTATTTTCCAATCTTTATGATTTATCAAATGGCCACTAGATGGAACCTTCATGCTATACCAAAAACATTTCTTTTGAAATCAATAAAATTTAAAAATAAAAACTGGCTATACATTCATTTTTTCAAATGGAATAATGCTTGAGTTAAAATACAATTTTAGAATTAACTATCATATTCTAATTAATTACATAGATTGTTAATTGGTTTCTGTTTCCATAGTGATAAGTTTTCTATGTGATTAAGTGATTGATGAAATCAGACTGAATGGACATCCCAAACAGTTTCACTCAATCTGGCAAATCTGTTAGTGTTTGCCAACTCAGAACTGGCCTGCCTCCTCCTGTTCCCCCTGACTCCCTTAAAGGTATATGCAAGTGAGCTGGGTTATGAATGCATCTGACAGAGGGGAATTAGTAATGTATGATTACATTTATTTGCATTTGCTAATTTTTTTTTAGCTTTGCATTAAAAAATAAATAAATAAAAAAATAAAAAAAACTTTTGCAGGTGTTGTTTACACCCCCAGGATTGAGCTTGGCTCCTGATAAGGTTATTTTTGTAAAAGTGTACCCTGTCCATGTGAGCATGCCCAGTTTTGCAGCCAATCAGCAATGCTGTATGCAGCCAGCTATATGTGGCTTCTACACTGGGTCCTTAAAGTAACATAAAATCGACATTCAAGTAAAAATGCTTGAGCGGTTACACAGTTGTTTTTTAAACATACACCCTCTCCTTTATAAATCCTGACAAATTATAATTGTACTGAAACCAAACATTTCAGCTTCTTCTCCCTATTCTAATTTGTCTATTAGGCAAATGAGCATTTATGGTCCTGCAATGTTTTCTGTTCTGTGTGAGTGCATGCAATTCACTGTGGCTGGGAGAGATCTCAGGGGAAATACACTGGGGGCTCGGGGAGGTGATGGGGCAATTCACTGGGGCTGGGAAAGATCTCTGGGGCAATTCACTGGGGCTGGGAGAGATCACTGAGACAATTCACTGGGGCTGGGAGAGATCACTGAGACAATTCACTGGGGGTGGGGGAGGTGATGGGGTAAATCACTGTGGCTGGGGCGGGGGGGTTACAGGGGCAAATCACTGGGGCTGGGGGAAGTAGGTAAAACAATCCGTGAATGAAGGGACACATACCTTCTTCTGGGTATAGAAATCTAAAGGAAAGCTGCAGCACAATCCCCAGACCAAAAAGATACAAAGTATTATGTATGGTAATTTTCGCTGGGATTTTCAGGGGGTGTCAACATTGATAGAAAACAGTTTGCAAATGCAAAAAAAAATAAAAAATCAGCAAACTTTATTGTAACTGTTTCAATCAGGGGTGTCCAAACTCGGTCCTGGAGGGCCAGACCCAGGCCTGGATTTAAATATATCCTTTCTGTGCACAGGTGAGTCAATCGGGATGACTGAAGAAGTGATTGACTCACCTTTGCACAGCAGGGTTATCATCAAAGCCAGGCATGTGTGTGGCCCTCCAGGGCCGAGTTTGGATACCCCTGGTTTAAATGTTTATTTTGGTATTTTTTCATGCAAACATTTTTTTCATGCACTCATAATCCAGCTCACTTGCATATACCTTTAATATTGCCTCCGGTTTCACCTCAATCATTTATTAAAAGCTGTGTGTTTATCTTACTCTTCCCATGTTCCCTCGTTCTTATCTTCTGAAATTTTCCTGTTCTTTTTCATGATCAGTCTTCTCAATAATCCTCCTTATTTTTAACTAGGGAATTGCCCGTCAAAAATCACGGCAATAAAATTTGAAGCCTGGCAATGCTGTTTGCCACACAACCCGAGGTTCTGCCCCCTCTAAGCACCTTCGCGCCCATCCCGAGCTGTGCGCTGAGCGCCTTCGTGTATTTTCTAAATCCTGCATGCCTGGGGTTGTTCGGCCTCGTTTTGATCCCGTTCGAGACTTTTTAAAATTTTTCGGCTGCCATTTTTTCCCCCTTGCTTAGCCGATTTTTGATCAACGAAAAATGACAAATTAGGCTCAAATTCGCTTGCAACCTTGCTCCCATGCTTCCTGGCTCTCCCCCTCTGCTGTGTGTACGTGTGTTATTATTTATTTAATTATTTGGTTGTTTTGGGGGGGGTCTTTCAAGTTACCCGATTGAGACCTTTTTGGCCCTGTTTCATCGGTGATCGAAGCCACTGACATAAGCGCCTTTTGTGCTCATATGTAAGCGGTTTTAAAATCTTGCATGGCTCGCAAGGAGCGCCAAAGTGTGTCCTGCACCGAGCGCCTTTAGCGCTTATTGCAGCCCCTGTCATTTGTAAAGTCTTGTGAGCAAGCCCTGCAATGAGCGCCTTTGGCGCTCATTGCAGCCTAAGTCCTGCAGACCTCACAATGAGCGCATCCAGGGCTCATTGCGAGGCGCGCAATGAGCACCTCCAGCTCTTATTGCATTCAGATGTAATTTTTAACATTGCGTGATGACAACTCGCAAATACGACAACTATAATATGTGATAGAAGAGAGGAAAAACTTGAGATCTTACTTTTTTCTCCTCTTGCAAATCCCACACCTGATATCTTAGATTACACCTCAATTTAACTCCAAATAAAAGAGTTTAGACACCCGAAAATCCCCTAAGCGAGAGGAAAAAATGGGCGCCGAAAAAAAAACGAAAACGAGGCTACAGCTCTCTAAAGACGCAAAAACACCTACTGATTTTCCTAAAAAGACGTATGAGATCCGAAAACAAGGAGGCAACCCCCGCAACCCCAAAAACATTAGAAACACAATAAATACACACAACAAGCACATAAAAAGCTTACCCACAGCAAGGGGGGGGGGGGGGGGGGCACCCAGGACCTCTGCAAGTGAAGTTACACCTCCATTTAAGTCCAAATTTCGGAGTTTAGTTTAGACATCCGAAAATCACCTAAACGAGAGAAAAAGTCGGACGACATCCGAAAACAAGGACGCTAAATCAGCCACAGCCGCATACCCAGTGGCGTAGCTAGAGTAAACGTCACCCGGGGCGGTCCGTTCAAATGTCACCCCAGTGACCTGCGACTGCGAGGCTAGCGGCACTTAGACTGCAACGCAAGGCTTATGGGAGAGGCTTCAATGCCTCCCATGTCTGTCCCCTTCCTCCTCCTTTCAGAGGCCCACTGATGCTCCCCCTGCCCCACTACCTGGTTCCAATCCTGCCTGCAGCGTCGCACTCACCGTCTTCTCCTCTGCGCCGACCGTCCTCCAGCCAGAACTACTTTCTGGATCAAGCCGCGAATCGCACAGGCGGGATGCGCAATGCAAGGCTTGATCCAGAAAGTAGTTCCGGCCGGAGGATGGGAGCCACAGAGAGGGTGAGTGCGGCACTGCTGGCAGGGTTGCATCCAGGTACAAGACACAAGGGAGGGAGAGGAGGGGGAAAGGAGACAAGGGAGGCAGAGGAAGGGGAACGGAGACACAAGGGAGGGAGAGGAGGTGGGAACGGAGACAAAAGGGATTTAGAGGGGGGAAAGCATACAAAATGTTGTTGGAGGTGCCATAGTGTCACCCTCCATATGCTGTCACCCGGGGCGGTCCGCCCCCCTTGCCCCTCCTTAGCTACGCCATTGCGCATACCACACATTAGGCACCATTTTAGAACACTAACTTATACAATCCGGAAGTACACAGCTACCCCAACGGATTTGCCTCGCGCACGCACACTATTACACTGCACACATTCATGACGCTTACACAGCAGCTCCACAGCACTGATGCTGCAGGAACATGAAAACAGATTGCCAGCTCTTCAACACAATGCTTCCTGCATATATTACTTCACTATAGGTAAAGTATATTAATTTCTTATTTTATTAATTATTCATTGCCATACCAAAAAAAAAAAAAAACACCAACGTTCCTCATAGCACACAAACAACCAAGAGCCTCGCAATGAGCGCCAAAGGATCTTCAAACACCAACAAAATTAATTTTGCACGCAAACAACATTACCTGCCTTACATTATTATTGCCGTCATTTTTTGACGGGCAAGTCGCTAGTATCTTTATAATAATATAACAGTGGAATGTATATGCCTATATGGACTCTTTATAAAAAGAGTTTCAAGAAAGCTTACAAGACATATGGCCTTATTCAATTGCGATTTGGCCAATTGAATAGCGCTCCGAATAAGCACATAGCATATTTTTTTAAAGAAGTTTTTAGTTAGTGAAGACCTTGCTTTTGGATAGATGTTTACTAACCAAAAACATCTTTAAAAAAAATATGCTATGTGCTTATTTAGAGCCTTATTCAATTGGCAAAATTGCAATTGAATGAGGGCCAAAGTATTTTCATATTCTATATGGCTTTCAATTGCTGACGTTCCTTATTGTCTAAATTCCCAGGCTTATATTTATCCTCCTCATGGCATGTTGCACTAGCAAGAATTAGCTTATCCTTAGGTTCCCTAACACGGTATATTCAGCCATCTAGACACACTATCTCACTGTCCCTCCTGACGTCACACAAATTGCGCAATTTGTCTAGATTGCTGAATATGCAATTCTAAATTTAGGCAACCTCGTGGGATGAGCCTATTCCAAACAATCATTGCCTTTCAACTTCCAGGCCGTGAAGGGACTTGAAGTTCGGGAATAATATTGGCCGTTGTCTCAATAGATCTTCACTTTAAGGCAGCCAAAATGGTTGACCTATTTGAAGATGAAGAAGCTTTGAGAACCAGACCTTTGAGGCCAGTATGGTGCTAGTAGTATTATTCCACATAGGCCATTTTGAAACTCCTTTGTTGTACTAGAGCTTCTATAGCCTCAGGCTAATTTAACCTCTTAAAAAAAAAAAAGACAAACTTGGCAAGCTTCTTGCTGAAGCTGGAAGCCATTAGGTCCATCTCTGGCCATTGCCATGTCTAGAGAAGAGCCCTGCGGTTAAATTCCCAAACTTCTTTGTGCAATACTCTCCCATCATCTTCTGTTTTTTCCCCACCACCTACATTCTAGTAAGCATTATTTATGGGCGCCATAGTATTTGTCCCCCCCGTTCTTACAGGGGCCATCTTAACGTCTGCCACTGTGTATTGGACCAGTAATAATGTGCTTTTTTCTTCATAGGTGCAAAAGTTTAGTTCTGCTTTCTCTATATACTAAGAGAGGACTTACTATCATATTGTCTACTGAACTAGTTATGTCTGTTCTACACAACTCACATGCAACTCAGGAACAGGAGAAAGGTTACTCCAGATCCCCTAGAAACACCCCTCCCCTTTTGTGGGGTCTGGTTTTGCATTCTATCTTCTAAGGCAGAAAGGGAAGAAAAAAAAAAAAGTAGGAGCAAATTATTATATTTACCAAGTAATAACACTTATTTTAAATCTAAGTGATACTGAGATCAATTTTTCTGAAATTTTGTCTTCCATATGATAGATGGTGAATAATATCGATCTGTAGAATTTCCTTACAATTAGATTAACAATTTGATTTTTAACTCAATAGAGAATAATTAGGAGAGTGCTTGTTATGCTCCTTGGTTGTTATTTAATGTTAAAAGGATCATTTTGTGACTTGCCGTTCAAGTGAATCGATTCCTTTGGACATTGCAAGATGACATTCTTTGAATACTACAGTCTAACATGGAATTGTTGACTCCACTTGATGCACATCCTGTCTCTGGTAGCCGGATAGTAAGCGTCAATCTGTTTACTTACTTAAAGTATTTCCTTTGTGAGGCTGTCTCTCTCTTGGTTGGTTTCCATTTCTTTGTTTAAGGAACATTCCTCAGATGAACTTTGTTTTTCCAAATGTCCATGCAAAATGACAGCATGAAAAAGGGTTTTCCACCCTCTATAATGTAGTGTTAATATTCCTAATATTCTTTTTTTGAAAGTTAAATCATGATAGCAGCTTAATCACATATTATAATTGTCAAACTGCAATTCGTAATCACGCTTTGCTCCGAATTGCAAAGGCGACTGGATCGTGCGCATGCGCATCGCACAATGCGCGGCATGAGCCGTGCATGCGCAGAGCGCAGCATAAGTTGTGCATTGCGCATGCACAGCGCCTAAGGGGAGGGAAGAGACACAGAGGGAGAGGGGGGGGGGAGAGACACACAGAGGGAGAGGGGGGGGGGGAGAGACACACAGAGGGAGAGGGGAGGGAAGAGACACAGAGGGAGAGGGGAGGGAAGAGACACAGAGGGAGAGGGGAGGGAAGAGACACAGAGGGAGAGGGGAGGGAAGAGACACAGAGGGAGAGGGGAGGGAAGAGACACAGAGGGAGAGGGGAGGGAAGAGACACAGAGGGAGAGGGGGGAAAGAGACACAGAGGGAGAGGGGGGAAAGAGACACAGAGGGAGAGGGGGGAAAGAGACACAGAGGGAGAGGGGGGAAAGAGACACAGAGGGAGAGGGGGGAAAGAGACACAGAGGGAGAGGGGGGAAAGAGACACAGAGGGAGAGGGGGGAAAGAGACACAGAGGGAGAGGGGGGAAAGAGACACAGAGGGAGAGGGGGGAAAGAGACACAGAGGGAGAGGGTGGAACGAGACACAGAGGGAGAGGGTGGAACGAGACACAGAGGGAGAGGGGGGAAAGAGACACAGGGGAGGGGGAAAGAGACACAGGGGAGGGGGAAAGAGACACAGGGGAGGGGGAAAGAGACACAGGGGAGGGGGAAAGAGACACAGGGGAGGGGGAAAGAGACACAGGGGAGGGGGGAAAGAGACACAGGAGAGGGGGAAAGAGACACAGGAGAGGGGGAAAGAGACACAGGGGAGGGGGAAAGACACAGGGGAGGGGGGAAAGAGACAAAGGGGAGGGGGAAAGAGACAAAGGGGAGGGGGAAAGAGACACAGGGGAGGGGGAAAGAGACACAGGGGCGGGACAGGGGGGAAAGACACAGGAGGGAAAGAGACACAGGGGAGGGGTTAGAGACACGGGAGGGAGAGGGGGGGTACGCAGGGGGGGGAAATGAGACACAAGGGAGGAAGTAGACGGGGGAGAGACTCGCAATGAGCTCCAAAGGGGCTCATCGCGAGGCCAGCAAAGTAGACTGTGGGAGAGGTGGGGTGAGGGGCTGCGAGGCCCGTGATGAGCGACAAAAAAGTAGAGGGGAGAGGCTCCCATTGTGTGGCAAACAGCATTGCCAGGCTTCACTTTTTATTGCTGCCATTTTTAACAGGCAAGTCGTTAGCATTAAATATAGATCATTTGGATTCCTGGATGTTTACTATCCTTGTTCAGAATGCATTTAGAAAAGCATGCTCAAAACATTACAAAAAGTTCATACAAACTTCATTGACTTTCGAATTGCTTTTACCAAGCTGTAATCAGACAAGTTAATATTTGAGCAATGGTTTCAGAAAGACCTGATATTAAAAAGGGACACATACACAACACACATATTCGTAAATACCTTATAAGCAGTTGTGATAATACCTACATGACTGTTAAAGTTAATACAGGTCAAGAAGAAACTTTCATTTGTGAATGGTTACCACAATCACTGCATGCAATTGAGAACTTTTTTTGTACCTTAATGCCTGCCCAACCTACCATCTTTTCTTTCTATACCCAATTTCCTATTATGTTATTGGAAAAATAGAAAAATTTAATTTTTTTTAAATGAATTAAACTAGAATGTGTTAGGGCAGTGCACCAGGTCAGTATTTTACGCTAACTAGACCAGTGGCCTCATTCAATTGCAAGGCCGCAACTCACAGTATACATGTCTGCGGGCGTGCTGCGGGCTTGACCTCTGCTACAATTACTGAACGATTCAATTAAACAAGCCCGCAAGTTACGGGCTGAAAGCTGAAACCGTAAACCATGCAATCGTATGTAGCATTTCAGAGCATGAACATGATCAATTAGGCAAGCCCGTAACTACCCATTTAGAAACAGCCCATAGAAAATTAGACCGCCGCTACGTCAGTAAAACATGGAGGTTACATGTCAATCAATTAGCATTTAGGGGTCTGGTATGCAATCAGACTCGCAAAGTTGCAGTGTACAAAAAAAAAAAAATGAAGGAAGGAAGGAAATGTTCTAGTCCAGTCGTGTAGCCTGATATGTATTAACTCATTGATTCCTGAGATTGATTCCACGAGCTTGAGACTGTTGTGTAATGAATTCTAATGTTTCACCACTTTCCCTGACTTTATAGTGCAGTATCGATGTTTTATTTGCATTTACAGTGCTATGAACAGGTGTTTAACCCCCTTGTGAGTCCTATTCCGGTACCCGTAGGATTTACTTCTACATTTGACATTTATGGGTGTGAAAATATTTGCGGCCTTGAGAAATTGTAGCAATTTAATAGCGATTTGCAATTTGTAACTCTTGCGGTCGTGAAAGATCAAAGGCTTAGATGGGTTGTAACAAATCGCAGGGATTTTCAGCCCGTAAGCCGTAGATAGTTTGCGGCTCACAAATGCACACCAATTGAATAGCAAATTAGTTAAAAAGGCTACAATACGGGCTCCCGTGATGCCTCCTTTAATACCACAACTTGGCTTCATTCAGAGAAACTAACCTGTTATGACTCAGTTGTTACAATTTTCCTAGTTTAATCTACATTTTTACTATTACATATGAAATAATAATAAAAAAGAGGAAAACATTGGCGGAGGTACATGAGTCTGATCAAGCCTGCGGTCTACAGGAAATCCTTTGGTTCTCCAGAATTTTTGGAAAACTTTATATGCATGTATGATCATATGTAAAGTAAAAATATCTTGTACAAATGATATAACTGATTGTATATGGTCTGTACAAATACTTTGGTTAATGCTCTAAGCCTTTGCTTAATAAAAACGTATTGTGAAAAAAAAAGAGCATGTTTCAAACATTACAAAAATAACTGATTTATAGTGAATAAAATTATACTAAATATAGCCTGTGTGGGATTATTTTCTCCTCCTCTGTCCTGATATATTATAGGAAACAGACAGTGAGCCTAAGTGTCTAAATTGTGTATTTATAATATTAATCAGATATGAACATATAATTAGTAGCCTCTCAGTGTGTTTACACTTCATTTGAACTCACTGGTAAAATAAATGAAGATCAAACCCCTTTTTTTTTCTTCTTAAATATGCCTGTCCGTCATGTTAGTGATAATTTATTTAGTGATCCTTTTTTCAATTAATATAGCTTATTTTCCATAGGGAAAATTTTGCTTAAAACATGCTCTTTTAAATATATAACAGTAAGTTTTACTCTTTTAAAGAACATATAGTCACATATTTACAATTTGCTCGATAAAGTACACAAATAACTTTTAATTTATTTACATGCAATTGTTATTCACTCTGTACTTCCATTCCCTTTTTTGCATTACTTGTTAGAGCCGCTTTCCCAGATTTCCATTATTTTTTGCATTGAATACACTCACATTAGATTGTTATATTTATTGTGTAGCAGTTGTAAGCTTCCTATGTGTTCAAGAAGCAGATCAGCAGAAAGAAAAATGGCGGCTCCAACCGAAACATTGTTGTATATCATAGGTAAAAAAAAATTACCTTCTAAAAACATTTTCTGCTTTCCCAAATGGGATTCCTTAAAATTGCCTGTTTTAAATATTGACTACATGACAAAATCAATCAAGATTATCTTCTTTCCTTGAGCATGTATTCCCATTCATTGGCTCACCATTTTTATGAAAAAGAAAAGTGTGTGTCATTTAGTTTTTCTTTACTAACTAGGGTAACAAAGAGTATGCAGCATTTAGACTCTGCAAGACATGCTAATGATTAATTTATAGAGTTGGCAAATTAACAGTGGTGCCAGAAATGTTATGAGAGAAAACAGAGCATGTTGCACTGCCAAAAAATGACAGAAGTTATTAAATATAAACTATATTTGAAAGGATGTGTTTACGGAAGAGTATGAACATTTTTCATACATTATTATGGTTCCCAAAACATCACCAGGACTGAGTGGTCATAAAATTATAGTTCTCATTCAAAATACACATTATAAACCAGACTGAGCTTTACTTGTCTTATTGTTGTTTTATCAAAGGACCACTGTAATGCATTTATAAAAATAGCCCATATGTTTGTTTGCTGGTCATAGATTATTAAAATAGTATTCAGCTTAAAATAAATATGTTTTTTTATTAGCTTTCAAACTCAGTATTCCCATCATGCAGAGGTGTGTATCTCTTCCTACAAGTGTCTATAAGGGGCATGGCCAACTGTCTGTGGGTTGGATTATCATGGAGCTTGGAAGCAGCCTGAGCTGATGTCACTGGCCCTGTACAATGACAACATTAGCACCACCTCCACAGAGGTAAAAGCTCTATTGCAACCTGCTTGCAGGTGCTCCACAGGCCCTGCCCAGTGACAGTGCATGAGTCATCATTGCCCCACCTCCCTTTAGCATGCTCAGTCTGAAGAGGAACCTTTACTGGACACAGACAGAGTTGGCCATGCCCCTGATTATACAGGTAGGGGGAGATATACAACTTTAGGACACATTTTCCATCATATATAAGCCAGAAAACTATACTCACACCTTAAACTATTAATGTATTATACAGCAACCATTTTGCTCAATCATATGTAAAGGTAAATGAACACAAAAATCTAAAAAGCTATATTCTAGCAGATTGTGATTGTGTCTATGGGCTTCCACGTTAGGACTCTAGAGCACTGCTCGGTAACATGGAGCCTGAGGTAAATGGTGATCCTACTCTTGCACTTCCACAACACTGATGTGGCTTCAGTGAGAATATAGAAAGAGTCCTCAAAGAGCTCTACATTCAAAAAATGAAAACACTCTAGCTATTTGTCTTGTCAAAAATATGATGGGCACCCTTTTCATCCAGCATGGTGTAGGCTCCAACTTTTGTGACATCACTTCCTCCCCAGAACAGAGCCATAAAGGGACATGGAGAGAAGCTTTTTCTTTGTTGCATCAGTAAGAGGGTACTTAATAATGTGTCACAGTGTTTATTTACAGTGTGTATTTCCATTAAATCAGATTATACTTATACCTGACATGCTGTTTGAAACTGTATAAATGCTTGGAAAACATACATATAATGCTCTGCATGACAAGGACTGCATTGGTGCATCTCCAGTGGAAGGACCGGAGAGGCCAGAGGATTCAGAGGTTTACTAAACATTAACTAGTGACATTACAGCATTCCTCAAGAATCAGTCAGGAATAAAAGGTTACTACTATGACAAGTCAGAACAAAAAGTCTTTCTTAATACTTCTCTCACTCTAACAGACAGTGTCTGTTCTGCATTATTATTTAATGTTTTGACAGGGGATATCCATTTAATTCATCAAAATAAAAACACAACAGAACTTCTAATAAATTAGACACCTTGCAATATGAGTATAAAGTCCAGACCTCAAGGGCCACAAACCAGGATGTCAGAATCTGTGAACACAAGTGGCTTGGTTAGTGCCTCATTTGTGTTAATTTAGTGAGTTGTACCGGAGTACAGAAACACTGATATCTTGGACTTGGAGATTAGAGTTTGACTCCCTTGTCTTAGAATACACAACTGGTGTTGAAAGAAATCTTTAAAAAATACTATTACCTTACTATTTTGGAAAGCCATTGTTTACATTGTAGAGATGATCCTGACACTAGATCACAACTATATACCCTGCTTAAAAATCTAAATGCAAACAGTTCATTAACATATACACACAAATGGAACTTGATTCTGTATAGAGAAATAGATAAGGAAACATGGCAAAAATATGGGATCAGGAAGGCAGAACATCATGAAATACTAAGACAAAAGAAATAACCTATAAAATATTATACTTTTGGTACAGAAAAAAGTATACTACCTAATAAATAGGTACAAGCCACACATACCATTGATATGTTTTAGAGGATGTAAAGAATTGGGCACATCCCATATTTGGTGGAATTATCCAAACATTGTGGAGAACAGAACAAGAAATTATAAAATAAATGTTAGCTTATGAATCAAAAGTTAGACCCAATAATTGTGCTACTAAATAGGCCTTTGGAAGGTATAGGGAGAGATGGATACAAAATAAATACAAATAATAACTGTGGATAGAACAGTTATAGCGGCTCATTGGCTGCAAAAGTAAACGCCATGTGTTAAACAACTAGAAAAAAAATTAGGTAAATATTTAGAATGGAGAACATTTATTATGATATGTTGGAGCAGAAAGACCAATTTTACAGTACTTAGAAACTATGCGTAGAGTATAATAATTTAGATTGAACAACACTTTAGTAACAATCTTCCCCTTACATACAAGATTAATTAATAAAGATATAGGCCCTCATTCAATTGCAATATGTCCAATTGAATAGGGCTCTAAATAAGCACATAACATAGTTTTTTAATGAAGTTTTTAGTTTGTAAACATCTATCCAAAAGCAAGGTTTTTACTAACTAAAAACTTGTTTAAAAAAATAATGCTATGTGCTTATTTAGAGCCCTATTCAATTGGCAAAATTGCAATTGAATGAGGCCCATAGAGATTAAGGCATGACTTTTGTCATGTAATGAAAAGCAACTTTTAACTATTTTGTATTGCTTTTTTCTATGTCTATGAATTATTATTTTTTTACATTTATGATATGTGTAAAAAATAAATAAACACATTATTATGACATCTCAACAGCTGCCTATATGGGCAATTCATTTACTTGGTGCATAACTTGGAGTCTGACATTTTTTAAGATACTTAAAACATCCTCAGGAACTAAATGTGATAGTGCTGATGGCCAGATCTATCACTAGGCAGAGCAAGCAAGTGCCTAGGGATGTCTGCCTGCACCATGTGTTATGTGTTTGTACCGAAAGTGTGTTAGTCACTGGGCTTTGGTGGAGCAAATAGAAAAGTCTCGGATTATACTATATAAATAAATACATAAATAAATAATTCTATATAACTATATATATATATATATATATATATATATATATAGTTGAATAATCAGAGTATTGCAGTGAATAGTGATACCTTTTTATTGGACAAACGTATTCATAATAAAGCTGGTGTCTTTCATACAGGTAACGAGCTGAGATTAGGAGCACTCCCTTTAAGAGATTGCTCCTAATCTCAGCTCGTTACCTGTATAAAAGACAACTGGGAGCCATAAATCTTGCTGATTGATAGGGTTTTTGTTTTTGTTTTGTTATTCTGTCTCTCACTGTTAAAATATACCTACCATTACAATTATAGACTGATCATTTCTTTGTCAGTGGAGAAAAGTCCAAAATCAGCAGGGGATCAAATACGTTTTTCCCTCACTGTACATATATATATATTTTTTAAACAACAAAAATGCTACAATGTCACATCAAACTTCAGCACATTAACGAAATGACCTAGATGCATATCATGAAATATCAATCTGAGATTAAAGTAAAAATTGCAAAGGAAGGAACAGTCAACAAACAGCAGGATGCCTATTAGCCATAATTATTTAGCACTCAGGAGCTTTACTTTAAGACTAATTTTTAATGACTAATAAATACTGGTTAGAACCTGTGCAATTAAATATTTATGTGTGGTTTTATACAACTGGAATGCTGGGAATTATGGCGCATTGGAAGTCCCTGAGCCAGGAGACAGGCAGAGCGCGGTGCAGAGAGTCAGAGGAAGACAGCGTCCCTCATCAACAAGGGTGACGTCAGGGAGACAGCACAGACAGGAGATATCGACAGGTACATTACATACAAAGTGTTCATTGTTTACTAAGCAAAACATTCAGATTTTATCCAAAGTACATAGGGAGGGGGAGGTAGAGAGATCTCTGTAAAGCTAGTCCAGAAAAAAAAAAAATCAATAAATCATTTGTGGAGTATGGTATGTATCCATTTCAGAGAAAGCTATTTTCATTTCCAGTTTACAAGAATGACCTGCTCAGCACATACAGACAGACAGACAGTAGAAAAATTACTCCATGCCCTGAAATTACCAATAACCTAATTTAAAACTGTATTCTCTTATTCCAGATTTGAATTTTCTTATTTGCTACAAAAAAGTAGAAAGGAATGTGTGCCATCAATTTATTTACTGACTGGAATAAGAAAACTTAAAGGGATATGGTCACCCCAAAAGTAAGTTGGTCTCATCTTAAAGAGCAGCAAAAACGGTCTAAATATTGTACAAGTCATGTTTTTCAGCAGCAAATCATTCTTGAGATATTTAGCATTGTATATGTGGCTCCTTTATGTTAATGTGAGACACAATATGCAAATTTGTAGCTTAGAGTGCTTGTTAAGGGTGGGGATCTATCTGCTTGATAAGCGAAGGGTGGCACCACAGACAAGCAGAATGTAATCCCAATTAGCATATGAAAACAGCCACTTCATATTCATGAGTTGTTCATTTGAATAAGTACACATCAGAAACAATGCTCAGAGATTCACTTTACAAATAAATGGTTCATATTTTTTCATGCTTAAAATAACTTTGAAAAAAGCAGATATGGGGTCACAGATCCCCTTTACACCTGCTGTTGTGTGCAGCCAAGCACATTGTATGGGAGTAATATTTGGGTGTGACCTTATTTACAAAAGCAAAATGTAGAGAACAAACTTTGCAATTGGTGCATGGCATTACTGGAGCTTTGTGATGTTTCAGCTTGATGTTGTATGGAAGATTATGCATAAAACTGTCTCCATCTACTTTAAAATAGGCTTCATATCCAGCTAAGTAACCCACCATGTGCAACTTAACGTATTTACTCGAATCTAATGCGCACCTTTTTCATAGAAAAATCAGGTCCCAAAGTTGGAGTGCTCACTAGATTAGATGGAGCACTAGATTCAATGGCAAGAAGGAAAGCACAGGACATACTGCAAAATAACCATCTCTAGCTTCCCGGCCCTCTCTATAGTGGAGGAAGTGGCACCGAGAGAGTCCCAGCACAGTGGCACACAGAGCCTGGCACCCAGAGAGCTCCAGCACAGAGGCACACAGAGCCTGGCACCCAGAGAGTTCCAGCACAGTGGCACACAGAGCCTGGCACCCAGAGAGCTCCAGCACAGAGGCACACAGAGCCTAGCACCCAGAGAGCTCCAGCACAGTGGCACACAGAGCCTGGCACCCAGAGAGCTCCAGCACAGTGGCACACAGAGCCTGGCACCCAGAGAGCTCCAGCACAGTGGCACACAGAGCCTGGCACCCAGAGAGCTCCAGCACAGTGGCACACAGAGCCTGGCACCCAGAGAGTCCCAGCACAGTGGCGCACACAGTCTGGTACCCAGAGAGTCCCAGCACAGTGGCGCACACAGTCTGGTACCCAGAGAGCTCCAGCACAGTGGCGCACACAGTCTGGTACCCAGAGAGCTCCAGCACAGTGGCACACAGAGCCTGGCACCCAGAGAGCACCAGCACAGTGGCACACAGAGCCTGGCACCCAGAGAGCACCAGCACAGTGGCACACAGAGCCTGGCACCCAGAGAGCACCAGCACAGTGGCACACAGAGCCTGGCCCCCAGAGAGCCCCAGCAGAGTGGCACACAGAGCCTGGCACCCAGAGAGCCCCAGCAGAGTGGCACACAGAGACTGGCACCCAGAGAGCCCCAGCAGAGTGGCACACAGAGCCTGGCACCCAGAGAGCCCCAGCAGAGTGGCACACAGAGCCTGGCACCCAGAGAGCCCCAGCAGAGTGGCACACAGAGCCTGACACCCAGAGAGCCCCAGCAGAGTGGGATAAGTTGGTAACATAAACTCACTGTTCACTTCTTGTACAAATGACAAATGCACATTACATTCAACAGCAAAAAGTTTTTTTGATTCATGGGTTCCAAAGTTGGAGTGCGCATTAAATTCGATGGCGCACTAGATTTGTGTAAATACGGTAATACAAGGACTGCATACGAAAATTTTATGAAATAGATCCATAGGCAACAATACTGTAAGAAGTGTTCCCTTTACCTCTTGGTGATCTGTGAAGGTTCCTGTAGATTTGGATCAAGTTCAAAGACCTCATTGTCCAGTAGTCTTCTTACAGTCACATCTGCCAACTGCTCCATTATCCTGAAGACCTCAATGATATCAAGGAACATGGAGAACTCGCGCTCTTTTCCACGTGTAGTGACTATGATGATATCCGCCATCAGTACATTGTGTGCCCTTTCAAGTTTCTGGATATCAACCCAGGGGATCACAAGCTTCACTGAAATGAAACAAAAGAGGATAGCAGAGGATGATTCAATCTAGCCAATACTAAATGGAAATTTTGTATTATGCATTTAAAAAGCAGGTTTCAAAAATTAGAAAACAATGATATTGCATGAAAGTGTTCTAGTGTCCAGTAAACTTATTTTTATCTTGCAACAAAGTTATGTTCTGCAGGAAATGCTCCTCACCCACCAGTTTCCACAAAGAGGTGTGCCTGATGCAAAGTTGATGTGGGGAATAAAAGAACAGTTAATCAAGATGCCTAACCGAGGAAATTCATGGTCTGAGCAGAAAGTACAGCAAACAACTGGATGAAATGTTTTCAAATTGAAGGAAAGCAGATATGTATTGCATTACATTTGGGTGCTTTAGTATTCCTTTAAATACAAACAATGCATTTATATCCTCTTAGGATAATGTGACTTACAGTAAACTATCAAGTAGATGGTTCTTCTATTTTCTGCATATGTAGGAATCCATGAGTCTATTTGAAGGACTTCTGCAGTCCTCTGCTATATGAGAGTCTGTTCAGGGACGGATTCAATGACATCTTTCACATCCACAGTAGTAAAATCAGCTTTCACATTTCCAAACGTATCCCCATAGTATTAGCACTAAGTATGCAAAAGGAATCCTCAATCACACTGCGGATATCCCAGGAGCCCAACCACAGTATTCTGTAGCACATTATAATGCAATTCCTACAAACAGACTATTTTTATGTACAAATCCAAAGTGAATACAATATACATTTCTTATATTCAAGCATTCACTAGCTGTATAAGGAGGATAAGGCAGGTATTTAACATAAATATAATTCTAACATCGAGCAAGAGTGACACATTCTTTAAAAGGGTGCATGGAAATAAAGATGCAGCTTACAGATTTCACACTGCCACTCCATTTTAAATAGTTCAATACACTGGGACAGTTTAACGAAAGCTAAAGGAACACTGTAATGCAGGAACATGTTGGAATGTAACATAATTACATTAAAGTTTTATGTTTATAAAGCAAAACAAGTAACAAGGATTATTAGACCCTAGTTAAACAGTAGGTGCTCTATAAGTGTATAATATATTATTATAAAGGCCCATTATCAACACTTATATAAAAGTTCTGTTACCAAATGGCCAATGTTCCTTAGAAGTCAAAAATATTTCTGAATTGCACTGTTCAGACCATGTGCCGCTGTCCAAAACCAACGCTGTCGACTGAAGCGTCTGTAGATGAAAACAAATAAGAAGAGGGAAGGGGAAGAGATAGCGCACAGGTACTGTATCTCATGCAGGTCACTTCATATATATTGCGAAAATATAGTCCAATAGTAGTTCAGACACTCCCCTTGAAAAACCTAAAAAAAATTCAAAAACCTCAAAAAATTAGGTACCGGTATTACCGGTAATTTAAATTAATACCTAATTTTTTTGTTTTTTCAAGGTGAGAGACTGAACTACTATTGGACTATATTTTTGCAATATATATGATGTGACCTGCACGGGATACCTGTGCGCTTTCTTCCCTTTCCCTCTTTTCATGTTCATAAAAGGCCTTGCAATATAATTTGGTTAATTTCAATATTTTACTTAAAATATTTTTAATATTTAGGGATATTGTCCATCTTGTTCTCTTTGAAATACTTTTGTTTCACGCTCTGTGCAAGGTCAGTAGATTCTTGCATTTGTTTTTTTTAGAGGGAGGACACTATCCAGCAGTACTCCAGTGCACAGCACTCATACACAGCAACATTAGTTGCCTTGTGCACAGACAAATATTCAATGACCCTGGATAGGAAAGAAAAGGTCAAAGAACCAAGCAAGGAAATCCACAGTAGAACAGAAACTTAGATATACTAAGAAAAAAAAAAATACACTGAAATTTAACAAAATATTTTTTATAATCATGGTACTTTACTATGATAACAAAATGTGCCTGCTTCACAGTGTCCCTTTAAGTGTGATTCTCACAGAGATTATTTTATATACCGTATATATACACATACATATATATATATATATATACACATACATATATATATATATATATATATATATATATATATATATATACACATACACATACACACATATATATATACACATGTGTGTGTGCATGTATATGTATGTACACACACACACACACACACACACACATACATACATACATACACATATACATACACACAAATGTATTATTTCCTAAATTCAAGTGCAAATAATGAAATTAGCAAATCTGCATATAAAGTTTCTGAGTAGAATGCGGTCTGTTTATATGATTCTATTGTTAGGTCTCAATTGGTGATTGTGTAGTAAATTTGTTTAGTGAAGTCTTGTCACTGGAATGCTAACTCGTTGTGGTGAAGGGGCTTGTGTACTTCAATAAAGCTGTGAGCTATACCATGTAGGGTCACCCTAGAAGGGCAGGTCATAGCAGAGAGGTCAGGCATATCGTAGTCCCACTCTAGTATCTTTGCCAAGAAAACATTATGAATAGGCACCAACAAACAGAGACATATCTAGATGAGCCCCTCAGGTCAGAAGGTACCTGCCACATAACTGGGGAAGAGCATAGGGCAAGTACGAATAGCACCACATCTAATAAAGTGATTGGGCTAAAGCCGAATGGACTCCCAGCTGTGAATGTGTCTACAGCATCAGACTTTCCTTTCCCCTTCAAAGGACCTGGAATACTAGATCTAGTAACCAAGGTAAACTGGATGTGGTCAAACATGAGATGACAAGATTAATCATTGATAACTTGGGAATTCGTTAACTCATATGGACTGGAATGGGACATTCCACATCAAACAACCTAACAGATCTTATACTGTGGTCAACAATCTCGCAGAAGAAATGGAGTAGCCCTCATAGTCAAAGCAGTGCTTGGTTACAACCCAAAGAAAGACAGAACAATTTCAATTTGAATTCAAGGTAAGCCATTTAATATCACAGTGATCCAAGTCTATGCTCCAAACATAGATGCTGAAGAGACTGAAGTTGTCCAACACGTCATAGATACAACACCAAGAAAAGATGTTACTCTCATTCGAGGAGACTGGAATGCTAAATTAGGGTACAAAAAGATACTAGGAATAGCAGGAAAGTTTGGCTTTGGAGTACAAAATGAAGTAGGTCAAAGATTAGTAGAATGATGTCAAGATAATCCTCTGGTCGTAGCAAACACCCTCTTCCATACGACTCCAAGACGACACTACTCATGGACATCACAAGATGGACAACATCGAAATTAGATTGACTATATATTTTGTAAAAAAAAAAAAACAGAGACAAATTTTGCCTTCCTACATATCCAGAACAAACAAGACCTGAAGCGGATTGTGGCTCAGATCATAAGGTTATTATTGCAAAATTCAGAATTAAATGGAGGGAAAAAAGGGAAAATCATCAGACCAAGCAGATATGTACTGGAGGTACAGAATAGATTTAAGGAATTACACGTTGTAGATACAATGCATTAACTACTTTGGACAGAAGTTTGCAACGTTGTTCAGAAAACAGCAACAAAGAATATCCCCAAAGGAAAGAAAACAAAGACAAACTGGCTGTCTCATAAGGCTTTGAAAGTAACCTAGAAAAAAAAAAGAGGGAGAAAACGTAGTGGAGATAAGAAAAGGTTTGTCCAATTGAATGCAGAATTCCAGAGGATGCAAGATGATCCAATCAATAATACTGGAAGTCAAGCCAATATGTTCACTGGAAGGTTTGATCATAAGCCAAAAACAAATATTTTGGCCATATCATTAGAAGACAGGATTCCCCAGAGAAGACTCTGATGCTGGGAAAGATTGAAGGCACAAGAAGGAGGGGTACGGCAGAGGCGGATAGATGAGCCCATTGGAGCATCGAACATGAGCTTGAGGAAGCTAAGAGGGACAGTGGCAGACAGATGTGCCTGGCTTGCTGCAGTCCATAGATGCACGAAGAGATGTGAACAGTGAATGTACAGTGAATTTGTTTTGTGATGTTCTCCGTCATGCTAGTGTTTAGTAAGTGCAGCAATGGAGTTCTATCGAAAGAAAGAAGAAAAGAAAAAAAAAAAAAAGAGAGAGAGTACACAGAGAGAAGGCGCACAAACAGACAGAAGACACAATTGAAAAGATAATATTACACAGCAAAGTGACTAGTACTATATAACTACGTGACTGCTAAATGACCTGAACCTGAGTGCTTCTCTGTACAAGTCATAGCTACCAGGAAGTAGATCAGTATGTTCTTACTGGTGCTTTTATGCAATAGCTGCTATGGAGTTACATACAAATTCATGACTTTTTTTTAGTTCTAAAAAAATGCAAACTTGTCATAATACAAAATGCAGTTTATTTATTTCCATTAAATGCAACACAATATCAAAAGTAGTATTGTACTAATATTGTAGTCAAAAACACATACTCTTTGACCCATCAGAGAGCATATACTCCTCATTCTTGTAATACTGTATGGATCAGTAAACGCAAATTATACAAATATAATCATACCTACTAGAGTTAGTTAAAGGCATATCAAAGTTTCCCTGTTTTTAACTTTTTTAATGGAACACATTGTAATGTGTGTTTCTGATATAAGCAGTACGAGTCATTCTATACACAGATTTATTTTAATCCTATACTAACCTTCAATCCAGCAGAAAGTTACAGCAGCCCTGATGAGTTGAATCATTCAAGGGACACTGAAGTGTAGTTTTGGGAACTAAGCCTACAAATTGCATGACGCTGCAGAGACTGCTTTATCTGCCTCTGATTTGCCAAAACAAATTATGAATTTTATGCTAATTTTAGCAGGGATTTCTAGGCGTGTTAACTCTCAAAATCAACTGCTTGCAAACTCAAGAGATTTAACAAACTTTAGGGTAAGTTTAATAATGTTTGTTTTGGTGTATCCGTTGCATTAATAATCCATGAAGTATGCGTGCTGGTTAGAGAATAAATTAAAATACAACTAAGAGGTATTCATTAAGAAGCTTGCAATTAACTAGCTGGATGCTTGGGAAGCAGCGGATCTTCACAACCTCTCAAATTCTCAAGTATTATACAACATAATTTTTCAATTTTCTGAATTTAAGCAAGGCCATGTTTGTTCATAAATGCTGAACTTTATTAACTCTCAATGAATCCATTGCGGAGGACCCTGACCCAGTTTATACAAAATGCACCAGCTGCCTTGAAATGTACAGATTGATGAATACATATATACTACATATACAAAAGATGAAAAATATCATTAACAACAGGAATTTAGCCACGTGTTCACTTAGGGCACACTTCTCTTTTTTTAACTGGTCTCAAACAAGTGACAATTTTAAGTCACTTATATTGTAAGTCTTCGAGTTTTCAGTCTTGCAAGGTGTTTTGTGGAAAGCACTATGGACACTGGATTATAAGCCCTCCATCCTTTGTAATGTGTTAATATTGCTATTTTTCCTTCAACTTAATCTACGTATATAGCGCTACTGAACATGTTGGTGCGTTACAAATAAACAATAATAATATACACATATAAAATACAGAACAAAACACAAAACAACTATATTAAGCCAAACATCTATTTTTTATCATTTTGCATGAATGCATCTAATATTTGCTTTATTCTCTGTAGCATTAAAATCTTGATATGAACGTGAGTTTTGTATTTCCAGTCTAATTAATCCATGCCAGAAGGGGTCCAGCACTTTGCTACCCCTGAGTAGATGAACAGATGGATCACACAGCACTACCCCCAGCGATATATGTAGCTTCACACAAAGTATATTTAGGATACAAAAATACTGGAAATGTTTTATTGCAAAAGATTTCAGATATTTATAGATGTCTAACTGGGTATTGCCAAGATGTACCAGACATTTGAAGACTCAGACTTACTGGACAGTGTGTTGTGCTCTGGTTTGAATTATAAATGCATTAGAATCTGACAGCTACATCCATATATAGATTCTCCATTGAGAGCATAATGTATTTATAAGCAAACAATAAAAGTACAATGTTTACTTATCCATTTCCAGTAAACAAAAATACATTGGATGCTCTAAATGTCTTTAAGTTAGTGATAACAACGGCACCCACAAGTGGAATGAACAAAAAACAAATGCTACCTTCAGGTTATAGAAACGCTGTTTTAATGCCTTGACAGGAAATTATCTCAACTACTACTTGCATCTCAAGTCAGATGAAGATTACTGAAGAGACAAACAAGGTATTCGTGGAAGTCTTTGTCTTACTTAAGTAACACAGGAAGTGGTTGTGAGTTTAGGATGAACGAAAAAGATCAAAAATAATTTATAGAAAAGCAAAATAAGCCATAGCAAAGAATAATTTGAAAAATAATTAGCAATCAAAGAAAGGGTAAGTATAGTGTACATATATATTACTAATTAATATGTTACGGCTCTTTATCTTGTAGGTGATCATAATTAGAACTTCAGTTTCCCTTTAATGTGATGATTTCATAACATCTTATACACAGGTTCTTCCAAAGAGTCAGGGTTTTTAACAATTATGCTCCATCTAAACCAGTCAGTCGATTTGTTTAACCATTTCAATCTTGGTGCTCTAATCTGATTGGCTCTAAGATATTAATGGATATACTTGATCTAGTCATTTGGGGTCTTTCCCCACTTTTAACTATTTAATGGAAAAGCTATATATAAGCATTCCCGGTGCTCTGCTTTTCCCTACAAAATGTAGAAGAAGCTTTTATCCGGAAAGCTGAAAGCTACTGACACGGTTATACTAATAGCCGCCTCTAACTGTGTAAACATGTGCTTTGCAGGATGGCACTGGGTTGTGTGATACAGATAGAAAGATACAGATACCACAGCCAGGCAACCAGCTGAAACAAACATATAACTGGAAGTACATGTGGAGCTGAACAGCTGCTGCAGAAGGACAACAAAGAGGAACTATCGCCTGCTATTTATACTTGTAGAGGATCAGTTTTGACGGATTGTAAAATGAATTTGTTTACTCTTACCTTCAAAAAATAAAGTTTGAACTGGCCTGTTGGAGAGGACTGTTTGCCAGCCTCCTGCCATGCGACTATGGCCCTGGTACATATTGCCCTTCAAACACAGTATTCGGCCATACCAGAGTGAATGTCACTCATTTTGGCCCTTTACATACAGGGGGGTCATTCGGAACTTGCCCTGTGTGAACCATGATACCCCAGATAGCTATGCCATGGAGCCCATTCATATAATGAAAGACTATGGGAAAGACTTTAGCTCCATGGCAATTGAACTGTGTGAAGATGATCTGAGCGCTATTCGGTAGCTTAATTCTTGGTTAAAATATGATCCTAGTAATATACTGTATGTGTGTTGGTTTGTGCTCTGCAGAATAGTGGCCCCAGGCTAGTGCAGACCTTGGCGGGAGAGATAATCCTGTTACAGATAAGGGAGTCGATTGTGTGGAGTGTTTTCATTCTCAGATAAGAACAAAGAAGGCTGATTTAATCATTGTCTGATTGTATCCAAGTTGCCTCAGGGAGGGGTGACCACACCTATTGTCCTATATGTGTATTGTGTGGGGGATATGTGAAATGTCTGTGTGTTATGTGAAAAACATACTTTTACTAACTTTTGAACCCCTGGTCTGATTCATGCCATTTTTTTAATATGTTGTTCCCCTGGGTGAGAGATATTGAACGGTGCTGGACTTAAAGGTGTACCCCCTGTTTTTGGGGTACATCCAGAATGTGGTTAAAAATGTATCTGTTTTAATTGTGTTACCTGTTATCTGAGGGGAGGAGACGTGGGGGTTGAACCATGTATATAATTGGCTGTGATAATTATGTGGGTGTAGCCCTTCAGAGGGCACCATTGCATAAAAGGAGATCCCCTGTCATTAAAGAATAGTTCTTCTTGACCCTTCAAAACGTAGTCTCATCTCGTTATTGAAGGGGATCGCTATACCATACTGGGGATTGCTATGCTTTTGCATACTCCCTTGAGCTGTAACTACTGAACGCTTGCTCCTGATGTGTCCTCCTTGGAGGAGAGGTCTTCCCCACACGGTCCTGGATTCTGGAGATTCATACAGGGTGGAAGGAAGACGGCGCAGCTCCAGCTAAACTACGGCGGTTGTGGAGTCTGTGGTGGTTGAGGTGTCCGGTGCGGTGCTTGTAGGCCTCGGCGCAAAGTAGGACGCGTCTATCAACGGAGGTACCCGGTCGGGGTGCCAGGAGATCCGTTACACAGAGGTACACCTAACCATGTCTGTATGTGCTGCTTGTCTTCATCAAACCGGTGTATACATAGAGCACACAACTAGACTCGCTGTACAACATAGGAATTACAGACCAGAGCATACCCAGCAATGTGATAATTATAGATAACAAAAGCAATCCATATGAAGCTTTAGTAATATAAAAAAGGAAAGGGAACTTACGTTTTTATACAAATAGTACAATCTTACAGTTTAGAACAATACAACCAACAAATACAACATTTGATATTTTTAAACGTATATGTAAAAGTTATGGAAGTTGTCTAGTTCCCCTTTGTTCTCTAGTTCCTTTTTGTTAGAAAAAAATGAAATCCTGCCTAGCTGAACACATTTCATTCTTATAGGGTGAATCACTTTACAAAACATATATCATATACTGCAACAAAATTACAAATATATATTATTACTACAATATTATCATTGATATCAACTTTATTAGACAGTAATTAGGGGAAAGTAACTGAAATAAAAAAAAGTTACTCTACTAATTTGTTTGCTGAATAACATTTAAAAATAATCTTTGTGAATTATGCTGGGCACCAACCCAGTTGTAGGTAACTAATATGTTAGATTCACAATAGTAAATGTTTTATAGATTGCCATTTAATAAAACAAGAACTGATATTATGGTACCTTTGCCACAAATCATAAGCATCTAATCTGATTGGCTTTAGGTCTTTTGAAACAATAAAATATGACATCTAGGAAAAATTAAACAAATGGCAGCTAACTGTCTCCTCAAATAATAGGCAGTAAAATGTAAACTAAATAACTCCATAATTGTAAATAAATGTATATATTTCTCTAAACATGTACTGTAAAAAGCTTACATCTAAACACAATGTATCATGTTCCACTTCTCCATATAGAATTTATATATATACACACATATATATATATATACTAGCGACTTGCCCGTCAAAAAATGACGGCAATGAAATTGTAAGTGAGCTAATGCTGTTTGGTGTATAATAATGAAATATATAATACATTAATATATTAATCGACTTTACGTATTTTAAAGCATTGTGTTATATATATATATATATATATATATATATATATATATATATATATATATATATATATACACTCTGCACATTACACACACACACACACACAATACATCATATATATATATATATATATATATATATATATATATATATATATATATGTATACACACTGCACATTACACACAATACATCATTATATATATATATATATATATATATATATATATACACTCTGCACATTACACACACACACACACAATACATCATATATATATATATATATATATATATATATATATATATATATATATATATATATGTATACACACTGCACATTACACACAATACATCATTATATATATATATATATATATATATATATATATATATATATATACACTCTGCACATTACACACACACCTCACACACACACACACACAATACATCATATATATATATATATATATATATATATATATATATGTATACACACTGCACATTACACACAATACATCATTATATATATATATATATATATATACACTCTGCACATTACACACACACCTCACACACACAATACATCATTTTATATATATATATATATATATATACACTGCACATTACACACACACCTCACACACACAATACATCATTTTATATATATATATATATATATATATATATATATATATATATACACTGCACATTACACACACACCTCACACACACAATACATCATTTTATATATATACTAGCGAATTGCCCGTCAAAAAATGACGGCAATGAAATTGTAAGATAGCTAATGCTGTTTGGTGTATAATAATGAAATATGTAATACATTACTAAATGAATATACTGTACCTATTTTGAAGCATTGTGATGAAGAGCTGGCAATCTGTGTTGATGTTGCTGCAGCATTAGTGGTGTGGAGCTGCTGTGTAAGCATGCTGAATGTGTGCACTGTGTGGTATGAATATCCGTAGGTCGTTTGTTGCGTTTTGCGAGTTTGTTGTGGTGTTTTGCGAGTTTCTTGTGGTGTTTTGCGAGTTTAGAGTGCTGTAGCCTCGTTTTCGTTTTGTTTGGCGGCCATTTTTTCTCTCGCTTAGATTTTTTTTTAGTCTCTAAACTGTTTTATTTCGAGTAAAATCGAGGTGTAAGTTGTATTTTTGAGGTCCTGGGTGCTCCCTCTTGGTGTAGGTAAGGTTTTTATGAATGTGCTGTGTGTATGTATTGTGTTTTACATTTTGTAATGTTCGCGAGTTGCGTCCGAGTGTTGCGAGGCCATAATGTGTGTGAACGTGTGTCGTATGTTGTTTGCGAGTGTCGTAATGTGTGTGTCGTGCTGTTTGGTTTGCGACGTGAAGTTTGCGAGGTCCTCAGGTGCTGGCATGGAGCGCCTATGGCGCTCCATGCCAGCAACTGAGACCCTCGGCCACTGCCCTCGCTTTGCGTTAGCAACAACTCGTACGCTCACAACTATATATGTGATATATATATATGTATACACACTGCACATTACACACAATACATCATTATATATATATATATATATATACACTCTGCACATTACACACACACCTCACACACACAATACATCATTTTATATATATATATATATATATATATACACTGCACATTACACACACACCTCACACACAATACATCATTATATATATATATATATATATATGTATACACACTGCACATTACACACACACCTCACACACACACACCTCACACACACACAATACATCATATATATGTATACACTCTGCACATTACACACAATACATCATTAATTATATATATATATATATATATATATGTATACACACTGCACATTACACACACACACACACAATACATCATTATATATATATATATATATACACACTGCACATTACACACACACCTCACACACACATACAATACATCATTATATATATATATATGTATACACACTGCACATTTCACACACACACACTGCATCATTATATATATATATGTATACACACTGCACATTACACACACACACACACACACACACAATACATCATTATATATATATATATATATATATATATATATATATATATATATATATGTATACACACTGCACATTACACACACACAATACATCATTATATATATATATATATATATATATACACACTGCACATTACACACACACACCTCACACACACACAACACATCATTATATATATATATGTATACACACTGCACATTACACACACACCTCACACACACACACACAATACATCATTATATATATATATATATGTATACACACTGCACATTACACACACACCTCACACACACACACACACACAATACATCATTATATATATATATATAT
>CM050164.1:290065253-290122435 GCA_027410445.1 Discoglossus pictus
ATATCTGGCAAGTACTGGCTGTGTGGTACATGCAACAACAATCTCCCGTATTCTTCATATGTCTGGGCTATGGGGTAGAGTGGCAAGACGAAAGCCTTTTCTTACGAAGAAAAACATCCAAGTCAGGCTACATTTGAACATCTGAAGTCTCCCAAAAGCATGTGGGAAAGTGTGTTATGGTCTGATGAAACCAAGGTTGAACTTTTTGGCCATAATTCCAAAAGATATGTTTGGTGCAAAAACAACACTGGACATCACCAAAAGAACACCATACCCACAGTGAAGCATGGTGGTGGCAGCATCATGCTTTGGGGCTGTTTTTCTTCAGTTGGAACTGTGGCCTTAGTTAAGATAGAGGGAATTATGAACAGTTCCAAATAACAGTCAATATTGGTACAAAACCTTCAGGCTTCTGCTAGAAAGCTGAACATGAAGAGGAACTTCTTTCAGCATGACAACGACCCAAAGCATACATCCAAATCAACAAAGGAATGGCATCACCAGAAGAAGATTACATTTTTGGAATGGCCCAGCCAGAGCCCAGACCTGATTCTGATTGAAAATTTGTGGGGTGATCTGAAGAGGGCTGTGCACAGGACAGATTTGGAGTGTTTTTGCAGAAGAAGAGTGAGCAAATCTTGCCAAGTCAAAATGTGCCATGCGGATAGACTCATACCCCAAAAGACTGAGTGCTGTAATAAAATCAAAAGGTGTTTCAACAAAGTATTAGTTTAAGGGTGTGCAGACTTATGCAACCATATTATTTTATTTTTATATATTTTTTTCCCTCTACCTAAAAGATTTCAGTTTGTTTTTCAATTGAGTTGTACAGTCTATAGGTCACATTAAAGGTGGAAAAAGTCCTGAAATGATTTATCTTTGTCTTATTTTTTTACAGCACAGAAACCTGACATTTTAAGAGGGGTGTGTAGACTTTTTATTTCCACTGTATGACTCTTACTGGAGTGCATTACAGCATCATAGGCCTGCAGATACAAGCCTGGCTTATACACACCCTAAAGGTGGATGTCAAATATGGGTGGTCACCTATAAATAGAAATTTACATCATGGAAAGTGTTGTGTGCTATATTAAATGAAAGAGGAAGTGGGAAAAAAACAAACCAGAGCTGTGTTATCTGTAATTAACAAAGTTCCCTGAACTTTAAGAAGGCATAAGTTCCCTATTTCTATCAACCATTAACAGAGAGTTTTGGAAATCTTACTTCTAATCGCCGGGCAAATGCAAATGTAGTGTTTGAAAATGTAACGACATCCCTCTGATAATAAAATAAATGTTTATACGAGGATGCGACAAGTGCAAGAACAGCAAGCTTGTATTATGTCTCTTAATATTGAGCAATATAATTAGAAAGAGGGTTCACATATCTCAGGCCTCTGAGCAGATCTGGTCAATCTATTGGCTTTATTACAGTAGTCACATCTTATTGTCTGATTCTAGATGTATGCTGCTCATGATTCATTTCTTAAAAGCCACTCTCACAGCATTTCATCTTATTTGGAAGATTAAAAACTAAAATAAAACCTTTACTGACCAATGCAAAAAAGTAAAGCTAGATAAAATAATTAAGCCTCCTATGTATATGCTCAAATAGAGGATAACAAGCAAACCCTGCAAACTTGAACACAGGTTATTCTTTTTTCAATTTTAATTAGGAGTAGAGATTATTTTATACAAGTTCAGTTCTTAGAAATGTTACAGTACAATTATATAATATGAAAGTCACATGCATTTTAACGTTGCAGGTCAAAATTCTCGGATAGGTGTTAGTTTGTGTCTTTTTCTTCTTGAGGGTTATTATGTCTCTCTCTCCTTTACTCCTTTTTCCTTTCAGTGCTTTTTCGTTTGCAGAATGTACACAACAAAGGTTTATTCTTATATGGTGAATCTTTTTACAAAAATTACATCATAAATGGCAAAAAAAATTACATATATTATATATATATATATATATATATATATATATATATATATATATAATACCTGCATATTATCATTGACATCAACTTTATTATAATTGGTGGAGAGTAACTGAAATAAACAGTCACCCTACTAATTTGTCGAATTTCATTTATTAATATTCTGTGCAAATTATAAATTGAAAGCAACCCAGTTGGAGGTAACTAATCCGTTATATTTTATTATTATTATTATCCTTTATTTATAACGCGCAAACATATTCCGCAGCGCAATACAGGGGTTAGGTACAAGTATAAACAATACCCCACAATGAAAATAATGGAAAACCCTGTTATTGAGCTTTCAATCTGATATACACAGTGCTTTCCCTAAAGCACCTCACAAGATTGAAACTCGCAAACTTACATTCTAAAGGGTGTGGGTGAGGTACAGGAGAGTGAGAGATGCATAGTGAATGAAGAGGCTAAAGATGATAGGCTTTTTTGAATATATGTGTTTTTAAAGAGATTTTGAAGGATCTGAGGCAAGAAGATAGTCTGGTGGTGCGAGGTAAAGAGTTCCAAAGAATAGGGGCAGCACGTGAAAAGTCTTGAAGACGGGAGTGAGAGGAGGTGATGAGAGAGGAGAAGAGAAGAAGGTCATTAGCAGAGCGAAGAGGGCGGGTGGGAGTGTATTTTGGGATGAGAGCAGAGATGTAGGAGGGTGCACTATTGTGGAGGGCTTTATATGTTAGGGTCATGATTTTGAATTGTATTCTAGATGCTATGGGAAGCCAGTGGAGTGCCTGACAGAGAGGTGCTGCAGACACTGATCGTTTAGTATGGTAGATGAGTCTAGCGGATGCATTAAAAATGGACTGGAGTGGAGACAGACGGGTGATATAGGTTCACAGTATTAGGTTTGCAGCTTTGCAGTTTCTTACTTTTGCTCGTGGTAAACTGCCAAAAAGGACCCTGGCTGTTTAGTTTTTCCTATCATACAGATACATATTAAACTTTCAACTCAAAAAATTGCAAGGGGACAAGTGATTTGTCAGGTTGCAGGTATAAAGACTGAGGTAGAGAAGTATAAGTGGGTGTCAGCCACAAGGAGGATAATGGAGGGCAGGACAATTAATACCAATAGTTTATTTGGAGAGAAGTGTAGTGAATAGAAAACAGATACATGCACAGAAAGGAGGATAAAGAGCCATAAAGAGAAGTAAACCAGTACCAGAGATGTGGAGACTGAGGGATGCTCAGGATCCTTGGTAGCGAATATCAGGTACTTTTGGGAGTATCATTGGTTTTTGTCATGTGTATATAGGGCAATGCTGCTCTTTATCACAGTCCAGGATCACACTAGGGAAGTATTATAAGGACTGAGTAAAGAAAGGAGTGACTCACACACAATAGGTGGGATAGAAAACATTAACATGGGAAAGAGAGATCAAAAGTGCTACTTACATTGTGTTAAAAAAGTGCATGTCTGTATGAAGGAATTTTTAAACGTGTATTTTTTAAAATGGAAAGGTATTGTACATTTGTATCAGCAATAGACAAATAGCTGCGAAGAGAGAGGGAGGTGTAGCAGGTGAACATCAGGTATGGGCTAGTACAACTGCTAGTACAATGTACTGCCCTGCTCTTGGATTATTGGGGTGATGAGTTTTCATCAATGAAAGGAACAGAATAACAGATCCTTTGGTTACATTAAGGTTTTTATGAGCGCACTCAACAAAATACATACCTTTACTTTCCCTTTCACAAAATTGCAGATATCCTCCTTATTGTCAAAGACTGATAAAGTGTGAAGCAAGTTCTGTTCCAGCCATTCCCAGTGCTGATCAATCTCCTCTGCAGTGGCACCTAGAGGAGGAAGGGTTAATGAGATACCATCATGTGAAAAAACAACGTGGAGAATATGTAGAAAAGTATTTATATTTGGCGAAAACTCTTAGCTGAAACAGCAAGATAAAGATAATGTTTTTCTCTATATTGTAATACCTAGTGCATTAAACATAATAATAAAAAAACTCACACTAAATTAGATCAACATTCTATAGGATAGTTCCTCATTTTAACTATAAAAAGAGCTACTGTTAAATAATGTGCAAGAGGAACTACAGCTATAATACAGCTTAGCTACTAAGAAGCACTGTTCGTATAGGGCATTGGAAATAGTAGTGAAAAGAATATTTAAAAATATCTATTATCATAAGGAATATGTTTCCCAGTAATAAGACCTCCATTGATATAACCCAGATTCTAAACACCACAACTTGATTTTGGGGTGATAGTGTCCCTTGAAATATCACATTTGGAGCATTTGAATCTTTTTAGCAATTTGGCAAGTGCTCTGTATGGATCCCGACCATGTTTAAATCCTTTATCAAACGGTTATGTCCAGTGCTAAATGATAAGGTCAGTTTGGCTTATTGACGCTTAAGTGCGGGATTTGTAAGACTGTGTACAAACAGGGTACTGTATAAACTCATTAGTTGGTTCAGTTGTTACTGATAAACAGCAGTGTATTCCTTTTGTGAATTGATTTCATTTATTATATTAGATTTAATTATTACTCTTTATTTTAAAAAAGTGCAAGTATTTTCTGCCATGTGTTTATGAAGAGAAATGAGAAAATGGAAGTACTTTAGATAAAATATTCTGTATCCCTCCCTTCCTAGAAAGAAAGCCAGCTGGCAGAGCAACCTTCCCAGTAGTTATATCAAAAACAGGAAGACCTTACCATGCAACATAAAAGGAGTCATCAATTAGAATTAAAGTTGAGCTTATAAAGTTCTACAGACACTTGGAAAAAATGGATATGAGGAAAACATAGTTCATATTGCCAGAAAACATCCAGATTCAAGTAGAACAGTCCTGGAGAAAAATGACTTTATTATCCTCCATTTTTTGAATTTTGTTAATGCTGTATTTTCCCTTGTTTTTATCCCCTGTATTGCGCTAAGGAATATGTCGGCGCGTTACAAATAAAAGCTAATAATAATAATAATAATAACTGTATTTAAAGGAGGGCTTTAATAATACTAGGCGCCAGGTCACCATGGTGACTAGAAATAGCATCCTGGCAACAGATATTTTCCTCATTAATATTGTATGTATTTTGTATTTCTTCTCAATTATTATTGACAAAAAATGGTGACATTAAAAAGCTGCCAGTGGTCCTGATCAAAGCTGATCAGGGCACATACACCAAGCATCTTTGAATTTGCCACTCTGAAGCTGTGCAAACCTCTGCACAGATGGGATTTAATTTTGCTTTTGTGTTTGTTCTCTGTTCAGCAGTTATCTGAACACACGGGAAGACTTTTTACTCAGAAAGCACCACCCGGCTGCTCTGTGTCAGATTTATGACATACTGACATGATACTCAGGTGCAGGAATCTCTCTACTTCCATCAATTCTGCACGTGCTGGAATAATGAATTCAGATTAATATTAAATCAAAACATATAGCTCCTACTGTTAGGGCACTATATTTGTCATTAACATTAAAACTGTAAATTCTTAAACGTTGCAGTGCACTTCTTTCAGTCAAATTTTTTTTTCTGTAAAATGCAAATTATACTCTTTTACATAAACACTAGACAAAACATGAAAGTTACATATCCCTTTAAGTCTACAAATAATTCATATGGTTGAAGGGGACTAGTATTTCATGCACCCCTTCCCCGTCCTAATGGATAAAATATTGTTTTTTGAAAACGTATGACAATAAATTTGGAACTTTACTGTGCTTTTCAGCTGTTGGAAATAATTCATCTCTATCACTGGTTCGTAAATACTGCAGATATTAGAATGACAGAGGATGCAGACCACTCTGCTGTAAATCAGACCACACATCATGCGGAAAATAAGGTCCAACATATCTGCTACACTGTGCAAAATGGATCGCCTTGTGAGAAAACACGTGAAAAACTATCTTCCTCCCCTTTGTTAGTAGCTCTCTGCTGAACAACAGACAAAAGCAATTTCAGACTGAACCCAGAGCAGGATTACAGCAAGCATGGAAGGACGGATAGCAATGTCTATGTTGTTGTTATTGAAGGCTTTCTGACACTAGGAATCACGCTACACACAGCTGTTATTTCAGGTTACCTTCAGCTCCTCAGGCATGCAGTCACTGGGCATGCTTAGGATGCTCGCTCAGTAACTCACCAATTGCTAGGGCCCAGTAAACGTCTGATCCGCTCAATAACTCACCACAAGCTATAGCCGAGTACACTGGAGAACCAGGCACCTGCAGCAATATCCGAAAGGGGGCGACTCGGGCATTGGAATCCAGCACGGCATCCAGCGCACCCACCAAGCGCCCTGAGAAAACAAACACAGCATCAGTTAGTCCCACTTGTAGGATTCGTCCTTGTCAGCATTGTATAGCAATAGATTCAGACTTTTCACAAATTTGCTATTATGCATTTAAAAGAACAGGTACCTTGATTTTGTTTTCTTTGCATCTAAATTGAGTGTTGTAAAGATTAGCAACGTTACTTCAATCTCTGTACAAACTGCATCTGCAGCAAAGCCAGGAACTCCTTGTGACTAACCCACATTAGAGCAAGTCAGATAACTACAATAGAGCTCTATAGAAAATCAGTTATTTATACTTTTATGATGTTTTTAACCTGCTTTTAAAATGTATGAATAGCTGCGAATTCAATGTCCCTAAAAACATTATTTACATAAATACATTATAAACATGGATAAAGTAACACCTCAAATTCACGCCCTTATAACATTAACAGCATCTAACAGTAGTGTAAATTAAGTGTTATTTTATGTTTGAAGTTATTTTTAAGTGGAAATTATAATTTTATGCTTTCATTTTAAAAACATATTTAAGTATCATGGATGATGAATGTATCGGATAGAGGAGAATCAGTAGTGTATGTAAAAAAAAAAATTGTATGAAAAATACCAAAATAAACATTATTAAACTTGCCCTAATGTTTGCTAAATCTCTTGAGTCTGCAAGCAGTTGATTTAACACCAGTGGAAATTCCTGCTAAAATTAACATAAAATGAATAATTTATTTTGATCAATCACAGGCAGCTAATGCATTGTATCAATCTCTAATAGCAGTTTGTGCAGGAAAGAATCATGGGATGTGTAGTCCCCTGCACAAGGAATTAGGAGGAGCTCAGACACTGCTCTGTAGATCTCTGCATTGTGCTGCTGCCTTGAAAGTTAGTAAATAGTTAAAATCCGTACTTGAATGCAGTGTTTATATTGGTAGGTACACTGTGCCAATGTAAGCAGCCCTGGGGGTGTGGAAAACACATTTTATGTTTAAATAAAATAAATCTGTATGTGTACAGAATGACTCAATGTAATGCGTGTTTCTGATATAAGCGGCATGTGTTAGATTAGAAAAGGTAAAAACAGGGAAATTTAGATATACCCTTTAATTTAATTTATGTTTACAGTTTATGTTTACATAATTTAACTGTGGGAATGTGGCAGCTAAAACGGACAGAGATAATAGAAAAAGTTCATTTTTTACAAGCACAACCCCTCCTAAAAAGAGGCAGATAAGAATTCACTCAGAAAACAAAATGCAACACAGCAGTAAAGAATAACCACATATAAAAGTAAAAAATTCAAAGACGGAGGACTTTTTTGCTTGCTAAAACTATTTTGCCATTATCAAGTGTAGTTAATCAAAAAGCCATATAGAGAAAATATAATCTGCAATGGTAATTTAATGTTTAGAGGTTAAAAAGGCCAAAGATAAGCCTGTAAACAATCACCTTTATTGCGTGTTATAGTCTCTTTATCGCCTCTATAGCAGCTTGAATAGTACCAAATATAACCTGTTTTTACAGTCTCCATGCACAGAATCTTTGCAGAACAAAAAGAAAAACCTTCCATTTTATTGAACCAAATAAGAATTGATTTTGTTGCTCATGACCTTGACACTAAGAGTCTGCTCACTTCCAAAGTAAACCTCACCAGAGCTGCCAAGACTTAGTGCTAATGCAGGGCCGATAACGATTCTAGTAACACAGCAGATGCTCTGATCAATTAATATTTATTTAAAGGAAAGTTAACAGAAACATGCTTATTTTTCTGTACACATAATGTTTAGATGCTATGGGAACCCCCATTCGTGCCAGATCTGAACTAATACCTTGATGTATTGCCACAATGTTGTGTACGATACATTAACATGAATACACAGATTACTACCCTGGTCAAGAGTGATCACAACAGGTCAGTAATATTTGCTTCTCTTTCTTCAAGTAGCACCGGTATGGACACAGAATACATGGAGACCAATGAAAGGGGTATTAGGAGAAAGCAAATATTTGATTTTTGAAAACCAGTAACAGCCAACTCAGCAGCTTAGGAAACACAGGGTTAAGACTTCTCATATTTCCCCTGCCTGTCTATGTGAACTGAATGATATACTTCCAAGGCAGGTGGGCTGCCTGCCAAGCATGCCTTAAAGTTTTACACATACATCAATAACTGCTAGAATATTCAGATATTAATGGGACTCAGTAGTCCCATACTTGTGCTATTTTAAAGAACTAGTACTAATAACCATGTCCATTCTTGTCTTCTACACAACCCCCTAATTGTGATTCTATATCCCTACTAGATGGGAACCTTTGAGACTGAGATAAGTGCATTACCACTCGGCATGGTCAATTTGTTTTGCTTATCTGCTCTTCAAATAAAAAAAGATGGGACTACAGTGTCCCTTTTATGAACGGCACACAACTTGACAAATTCAGGGTTAGGGTAATTTACATTTAGATTACATGCATTTGTTGTCCTCTTGCTTTTATTAGAATTAATATTTAATTTATAAGCAACAAACATATTCCACAGGACAATAAAATGGATAATGCAGAATTATTATATTACTATTATGCAGAAAAAAAACACAATAAAATATCAGTTATGAAAGATTTGAGTTTCAGCAAAAAAAAAAAAAAAATGGGTGAAGTTTGAGGTATTATACAAATGTTTTTCCCTGAACAATACAACATTTCAGTTTGTTTCTATAGGCAGTTTTTGCGTCCTATGGAAGAAAAACAGAAGAAAAGTAAAATATTGGACATGATGAGCTCCCTCCCCTGTGACTCTTCCCCCACCCTGCCTCTACCTCTCCTGTGACTCTTCCCCCACCCCGCCGCTCCCCAAAGTTGGGCAAAGGACCCGGATTCAGCCAGTAGCGCAGGCCACATCATTGCGCACAGGCTCGTTATTGAGGCATGTTTTGGGTGTGCTGGGTGAAAGATGTGAGTGGGAGCGATATTGTCTGCCAATAAAATCTACCTGCGTACAGAAGCTGTGTGCATTTATGGTCACTTTCAATGAAGTTTAAACAGCTTTTACTTACTATTTTTCATGCAAAACAGATTGTTGAAAGTATGCTCTTTTAACGCCTTAAAAAATGAAAATAATTCGGTTTCATGTTTAAGTGCGATGTGACGTGAATAAAAAAAATTTGGCTCCATAAAATCATTTTGTAGTTACAGATTTTTCACCACAATGATACATTTTATTAGAGTATATACTGTAGGCCTATGTTTGTATTTTTACAATCTTGCTGTATTTTATGGATAAACACCTTTCTATGACAAATGTCAGTCTTCTAAGGGAAATACAGAAATGTCAAAACTCACTGCTTTGCCCAATACTAACTTCCTCTTTTTCAGATGTTTAAATCTGTTTACACTAATCAAAATTTTCTCTAACAGGAACAAAAAAAAAAAAAACTTGCAATCCAAGAAGATGTCATGTAACAATAATATGCTGTTTGTTATATAGACATGGAAGGTTTCTGGATTTCACTAGGAATATAACCTACTTAAGTATCTATTTACTTTATTTTATTAAGAAGTGCTTAAAAGCTCTGTTTTTCAGCCAGTTTCTAACTGGTGTCTTCCCCTCTATGAAGACAGTGTCCTTCTAAGTGCAGGGTCTCATACTAACTAATCATTGGCAACATACTGCTTGACAGTGGTTACTGTTAGAATAATGTGAAACCCTGTGTATTTATGAGCTGCATGAGAGACAGAAGGCAGACTCAAACAGATAGAAATTATATGATTTTAGGCAGCAAAAAACTTTTAACACATTATAATAAAATAAAGTACACAATAGTAAAGTCACACATAGGTACATTATATTCCTATTGGGATCCAGATACTTTCTACGTCCCTTTAATATGGCACCCCAACCTTTGCGAGCTGCAGAACATGTGTGTGCAGTAGATTTTGTGAGTAGGTAGCTCACCACAACAACCATTTAATATATGGAGCGATAGAAGCCCTCCACCGTACAGTAGTACAATAAATAAATAGTACATTTGAACGTCTAAAACAAGTTAAAAACTTGTTTCGTGCCCAGAATTCTGAGAAATACAGTTATATATAAATATCATACTGCAAGGTGAAATGCAAGTAGTAAGCCGTGCTGCATGTAGTCTACATTAAATAGACTAACATTTTTATAAAGCAAAAACAAATTTGCCTAATTAGGTCACAATTCATTGTATCCTCCTCAATGTAATTATTATACAGTATACAATTTACACTTCACTTTCTTCTTAGAAACCCCCCAGAGTAACAGACTCACCTTCTGGAACCTCCCTCTTTCTTCTTGTTCTCTCTCATGTTGAGTGCCATGTTTTAAAAGCTATAACCTAAGGCCAAACCCACAGGGGAGGGTTTTCCACTAATAAAAACTACCACATTACCAATATGACAATTACCCTGTGGTGGATAAAATTAAATGGATATGGAAAACAACTCTATATGCCATGCATATTTAACCATTGCAAAAGCTGTGTTTGATTCACAGAAACTAACAAGAAATGCACAGAAAATAAATACGTTGTAGATTTCATTGCCAGACAGGTATAATTCATACGGCTATATTACTGCTCACTAGTTAACAGCTGGACCATAAAGAAGGCTGAGCGCAGTAGAATTGACGCCTCACAAAGCTGAAGCTCAAATATATGGTGCATATCATGAGAAGGCAGGAGTCCTTAGAAAATACTCTGGTGTTGGGAAAGATTGAAGGTACAAGAAGAGGAGGCAGGCAGAGGTGAGGATGGATAGATGAGATCTTTGGAGAAATGAACATGGGCTTGATGGAACTCAGAGAGGCAGTGGCTAAAAGATGTAAAAAGCATGCTGTGGTCCATTAGGTCACAGAAAGTAAACAGGGGCATGACCCCATAACTGTTAAACATTTTAATCAGTTTTTTTCTGCTTTGAGAGCATTGTTTAGAAAAAAGAAAACATACTGTACTACATAATTTAACACTGTCTTTCAGGAACAACAGATAAAATGCTTTAGATGTCTCTGTAATTAAGTCAGCTAGTTAAAAAAAAAAAATATAAAGACAAGAAAAAAAAAACATTTGCTTAAGGAGTTCATTTAAATAACAATTTATATCAAGCTCCTCTACTACATCATGAAAAATAGATAAAGTATCTCTATAGTGTTTATTGTGGGACTGTCATGCTGAGGAGGGGGCTGTAGAGCTATCAGAGCCTCCGTTAGACTGTTTGTAAAGATAAAACATGAGAGGAAGGAGTTCTGATTATTGCACATCGATATGGAGACACTATACACAGATGTGATCCTGTGTACAGTATTTGTCTATCCATTTGTGATCAGAATCAGAATTCTGTATATAGTCATCCTTGGGGTTCCCCAGTGGTCTAGTGGTTAGCATTTGGTGCTTTCACCACTGTGACCTGGGTTTGATTCCAGCAAGGGAAGAGGCCCCCCACCCTGAAGGAACTGGCAACCTACTCCAGTATCTCGGCCATGAATACAAAGTAGATCGACATGGTGTGTTACGGTCCATGAGGTCACGGAGAGTCGGACACAACTGAATGATGTAAACACAAAACACATAGTTATCCTCACTGTTGATGATGAATCCTTTTAACCTATATAAAACGCAATGTTAAAAAAAATATATATATACATATATACATACACACACACACATACATACATACATATGTAGAATATTGACACTATAAAACTCTTGGGCTGTAACAAGCATTTAATAAAAACACAGGGTTTCAAACATACAGAAATAAACACTGGCATACAATATTGCACTTTAGTAGCTTTTAAATCATACTTTTTGTATTCATTTAATGTGGCTATGTGCAGAGACAGGAATCTCAAGGTAGAAGCTCTGGCTAAATATAATAACCCCCCCCCACCCCCCCCCCCCCCCCCCCCATTTATGACACTTATTTTCTTAGGTGCTATACTGTTAAAAGGAACACCTGAATGCTGTGAATTATCTGGAACAACAGTGATTCTATTCAACAACTTTTTATTCTAAGGTATATGTTAGATTTACCCAAGACCTTCAGTCTGGTTATTCCTTGTAATGTAACTACAGCAGCGCTTCATTTACAGCACAAAACAGCATGTTGCCGATGAACAGGAACAGATTAATTCAGGGCCGCCAAAGTACAAGTATAGAAGAGATCTCAGAGACTACTAGAGGTACTTGTAGGGGCCCAATTATGTACTGGGCAATGACGCTCCTGCAATCTTGGGAGTGGCCAAAGGTGGACAGGAAAATGTATTTGTGTACTTGGCTGTGCAGATAAGATATGTACTGGGCTATAAGATTTAAAATGGTGCCCTGCAGCTCTTTAAACTTTACTTTCTTAATGGTTCCATGAGAACTTCCTATGGCTACTATATGTAAATACATTTTCTCCTTCCTTGCGCATTTAGAAGTATATCCTAATGATACGTATTGAAACAAAAGTATATTTTAATATTTATTATTATAACATTAATATGTGGAAAGAAAAAAAGCCAGTGGATATTATATTGCTGAACTGTACACATGTTAATAATAACCTACTGTGGACATCATATATACATTTGCAATACAGTAGGGAATAATTCCAGAATGAACAGGTACATACATACATCAGGCAAATGACACTGCAAGGGTTAATTCCAAAGCAGCAGGTGTACTGTGCCTCTACAGAAAGTAAAATAGTAAGAAGACCAAGGATAAAGTTATCTCAACTAACACATGAAGTACTCTTATTGCATATATATATCCTACTATATAAATATATTAACTGGCTGTCTGGTCTTCAGTTGTGTCAGTCTCTCTGTGACCATATGGATGCAGCACACCAGGCACATCTGTCTGTTTCTGGGTGTGTTTATCCATATGGTTTTCTCAGCAAAAATACTGGAGTGAGTTGCCAGTTCGTTCGAGTGGACTGCGATTTGTCTGACTGCTCTGCTATGACTTGCCCATCTTGGGTAACCCTACATGGTATAGCTTACAGTTTCATTGAGGTACATAAGCCCCTTCACCACGACAAGGTAGTGGTATGTATTAACTAGCCAACCTTTTATTCAAGCCTCTATCCGTATCATGAAAATAAGTGCTTTTCCATTTTTTTTAAATAATGTCTGCTCGGTTTTAGGAATATATATATATATATATATATATATATATATATATATATATATATATATATATATATATATATATATATATATATATATATATATATATAGTATATAGAAAAAGTCTACACACCCCTATTAAAATGTCAGGTTTCTGTGCTGTAAAAAAATGAGACAAAGATAAATCATTTCAGAACTTTTTCCACCTTTAATGTGACGACCTATAAACTGTACAACTCAATTGAAAAACAAACTGAAATCTTTTAGGTAGAGGGAAAAAACAAATATAAAAATAAAATAATATGGTTGCATAAGTCTGCACACCCTTAAACTAATACTTTGTTGAAGCATCTTTTGATTTTATTACAACAGTCTTTTTTCTATCAGCTTGGCACATTTTGACTTGGCAAGATTTGCCCACTCTTCTTTGCAAAAATACTCCAAATCTGTCAGATTGCGAGGGCATCTCCTGTGCACAGCCTTCTTCAGATCACCCCACAGATTTTCAATCGGATTCAGGTCTGGGCTCTGGCTGGGCAATTCCAAAACTTTAATCTTCTTCTGGTGAAGCTATTCCTTTGTTGATTTGGATGTATGCTTTGGGTCGTTGTCATGCTGAAAGATGAAGTTCCTCTTCATGTTCAGCTTTCCAGCAGAAGCCTGAAGGTTTTATGCCAATATTGACTGGTATTTGGAACTGTTCATAATTGCCTCTATCTTAACTAAGGCCCCAGTTCCAGCTGAAGAAAAACAGCCCCAAAGCATGATGCTGCCACCACCATGCTTCACTGTGGGTATGGTGTTCTTTTGGTGATGTGCAGTGCTGTTTTTTCGCCAAACATATCTTTTGGAATTATGGCCAAAAAGTTCAACCTTCATCAGACCATAACACCTTTTCCCACATGCTTTTGGGAGACATCAGATGTGTTTTTGCAAAATGTAGCCTGGTTTGGATGTTTTTCTTCGTAAGAAAAGGCTTTCATCTTGCCACTCTACCCCATAGCCCAGACATATGAAGAATACGGTAGATTGTTGTCACATGTACCACACAGCCAGTACTTGCCAGATATTCCTGCAGCTCCTTTAATGTTGCTGTAGGCCTCTTGGTAGCCTCCCAGACCAGTTTTCTTCTCGTCTTTTCATCAATTTTGGAGGGAGCTCCAGTTCTTGGTAATGTCACTGTTGTGCCATATTTTCTCCACGTGATGATGACTGTCTTCACTGTGTTCCAAGGTATATCTAATGCCTTGGAAATTCTTTTGTACCCTTCTCCTGACTGATACATTTTAACAATGAGATCCCTCTGATGCTGTGGAAGCTCTCTGTGGGCCATGGCTTTTGCTGTGGGATGCGACTAAGAACATTTCAGGAAAGACCAACTAGAGCAGCTGAACTTTATTTGGGGTTCATCAGAGGCACTTTAAATGATGGCAGGTGTATGCTGACTCCTATTTAACACGGTTTGGAATGTGATTGCTTAATTCTGAACACAGCTACATCCCCAGTTATAAGAGGGTGTGCAGACTTATGCAAACACATTATTTGTATTTTTCTTTCCTCCACCAAAAAGATTTCAGTTTGTTTTTCAATTTAGTTGTACAGTTTATAGGTCACATTAAAGGTGGAAAAAGTTCTGAAATGATTTATCTTTGTCTCATTTTTTTACAGCACAGAAACCTGACATTTTAACAGGGGTGTGTAGACTTTTTATATCCACTGTATATCCCCTCACTCACTCACCTAACAAGGGTGTTTATGTGAAATCACACTCATCTCACTTGTACTCTATTTTAAAATCCCAGAGGAGAAGCAATCATCTGAACATTTGTTTAATAAGAAACAAAGCATCCCACCTCCAGTAGTAAGAAATCATCTGAAATAGTCTTGATGTATCAATGACCACCACTGCTGAAAATAAGCCAATTAAAACTGCAGACCTATTTTGTAACCAAGTGATTTCATACAGCAGTACTGACTAAGCAAAAGAGCAGCCTTGGGGGAAATGGGTCTATTCCAAAAAAGAACACCACAGCAGCCTGGGAGTAACAATGAGCATTGTAAGGTACATTGTATACTCCTTCTGGTTTGCTGCTGTTGCTTGTACATTTGATCTGCTCTTCCCCACATAATGCTGAGTGCCTGTCACACTGATGTATTCATGCCTGTACAGCAGGGGATGATCAGATACATCTGGCGCCATACAAATTGTCTAGAATAATCTAACTAGAAGAAAGAAGTACTTTATAAGGCATCCGTGTAGGCAGTAATTTGTGGTTCAAGAGTCTTTAATTTAAACCTTTATATTCCATCTGAAAGCTGCTTGTCCTTCCATCAACAGGGCAGTTAATTCAGACGGTGACATCCATCTAAAGATTAGATTCTCTTAAAATGACCTTGAGCTTTTTCTAACTTGATGCCTTCATAGCTATTTGTCATTATACATTATTATTTACTAGTAACTTCCCTGTCATAAATGATGGTATGATATGTTATGTTCAATTATATGTTTTTTGTCTCGCTCTGTGCCCCCTCTCTCTCTTTGCTCTATGTGCTCTCTGTCTCTCTCCCTTTCCCTGCCCTCTCTCTGAATCCCCTCTTCTCACATTCCATCTCTCCCTCCACCTCTCTCGCTGCCGAGCCTCTCTCCTCCTCTCGCTGCCGAGCCTCTCTCCGCCTCTCGCTGCCGAGCCTCTCTCCGCCTCTCGCTGCCGAGCCTCTCTCCGCCTCTCGCTGCCGAGCCTCTCTCCGCCTCTCGCTGCCGAGCCTCTCTCCGCCTCTCGCTGCCGAGCCTCTCTCCGCCTCTCGCTGCCGAGCCCCTCTCCGCCTCTCGCTGCCGAGCCCCTCTCCGCCTCTCGCTGCCGAGCCCCTCTCCGCCTCTCGCTGCCGAGCCCCTCTCCTCCTCTCGCTGCCGAGCCCCTCTCCGCCTCTCGCTGCCGAGCCCCTCTCCGCCTCTCGCTGCCGAGCCCCTCTCCTCCTCTCGCTGCCGAGCCCCTCTCCTCCTCTCGCTGCCGAGCCCCTCTCCGCCTCTCGCTGCCGAGCCCCTCTCCTCCTCTCGCTGCCGAGCCCCTCTCCGCCTCTCGCTGCCGAGCCCCTCTCCTCCTCTCGCTGCCGAGCCCCTCTCCTCCTCTCGCTGCCGAGCCCCTCTCCTCCTCTCGCTGCCGAGCCTCTCTCCTCCTCTCGCTGCCGAGCCTCTCTCCGCCTCTCGCTGCCGAGCCCCTCTCCGCCTCTCGCTGCCGAGCCCCTCTCCGCCTCTCGCTGCCGAGCCCCTCTCCTCCTCTCGCTGCCGAGCCCCTCTCCGCCTCTCGCTGCCGAGCCCCTCTCCTCCCTCTCGCTGCCGAGCCCCTCTCCTCCTCTCGCTGCCGAGCCCCTCTCCTCCTCTCGCTGCCGAGCCCCTCTCCTCCTCTCGCTGCCGAGCCCCTCTCCTCCTCTCGCTGCCGAGCCCCTCTCCTCCTCTCGCTGCCGAGCCCCTCTCCTCCTCTCGCTGCCGAGCCCCTCTCCTCCTCTCGCTGCCGAGCCCCTCTCCTCCTCTCGCTGCCGAGCCCCTCTCCTCCTCTCGCTGCCGAGCCCCTCTCCTCCTCTCGCTGCCGAGCCCCTCTCCTCCTCTCGCTGCCGAGCCCCTCTCCTCCTCTCGCTGCCGAGCCCCTCTCCTCCTCTCGCTGCCGAGCCCCTCTCCTCCTCTCGCTGCCGAGCCCCTCTCCTCCTCTCGCTGCCGAGCCCCTCTCCTCCTCTCGCTGCCGAGCCCCTCTCCTCCTCTCGCTGCCGAGCCCCTCTCCTCCTCTCGCTGCCGAGCCCCTCTCCTCCTCTCGCTGCCGAGCCCCTCTCCTCCTCTCGCTGCCGAGCCCCTCACCTCCTCTCGCTGCCGAGCCCCTCACCTCCTCTCGCTGCCGAGCCCCTCACCTCCTCTCGCTGCCTAGCCTCTCACCTCCTCTCGCTGCCTAGCCTCTCACCTCCTCTCGCTGCCTAGCCTCTCTCGTCCTCTCGCTGCCTAGCCTCTCTCGTCCTCTCGCTGCCTAGCCTCTCTCGTCCTCTCGCTGCCTAGCCTCTCTCGTCCTCTCGCTGCCTAGCCTCTCTCGTCCTCTCGCTGCCTAGCCTCTCTCGTCCTCTCGCTGCCTAGCCTCTCTCGTCCTCTCGCTGCCTAGCCTCTCTCCTCCTCACAAATTCCAGGGTAAAAAAAAAGCAAAGATGTGATTAGTAAGACATTTTTTTAAACATTCACCTACGTTATGTATTTAAATGCAATTTCTTGTACGTGTAAAATGTTATACAATTCTTGAAATGTATTCAAATGTAAATTAAAAGTCTTATTTTCAGAGATTCACAAAGTCACGTAATATACACAATTCTCTTAACATTCTTGCTGTAATGCAGAAACTGAAGAACCAGATGATTATGAAAAATGTAAGCTATGTGATAAAAGTACTGTATTGTGACTCAATTTCCAGAGATTTATAAGTCTTTTTTAACATATCCAGATACTTATACTGATTTAAAATCTTATTGGTTTAATCATATGGTCTCTCTGGAGGGGTGATGACTCCACTAGACACCACAAGTAGACAACAGTCTTGCAGGGTCCAGCTGCTACTAGACCACAGGCTGACCTAGGTTGGTGAAAGCTGTTTTTTTTTTTTTCAATATGCTAAAGGCACAGCAAAGCACATGACCAAAATCTATTCCTAATTGCAATAAACTTTATATGGGACTTCTATACATGAAACTGAGCCTGGATCTGTTGGTACTTTTGCTGTAGGTTGGAGGGGGAAGCCATTCCAAGCATTTAAACCCAGTCCTGTACAACACTGTGGCAGCCAATCCAATGATTGTCTGGGGGGAAAAAGCAGCACCAACCTGTCTAAGCAGTGAAAGGGCAAAACTACCCCAGTGCGATCTAAAAACATTTTTTCCCTTCTTTTATTTTTATCAAAAACCCTTTGGGGTCACCGTCCCTTCCTCAGCCTCACTAGCTCCAGTGTTTCCCCTATGCATCTTCTTGCCAGAGCAGGGAATCATTAATGACATCACACACGTCATTTGGGATTCCCTACCCCGGAAACAAGACGCACTGGCAGGGAAGGCATATAATTGCATATTTTAACCCTGTACCATAGAGTCTGGTACCGATGATATGTGATAGCTTGTGATATGAAAGATATTCTTCCACAAGACTGTGCATATTCATAAACTCCATGGTCCCCTACCAGGTGCTTTGACGTACAACAATGCTTTTTTTTACTGGGGACAACTGGCCAGTTGTTATAGTTCAGCAGTGGGTACATGTATCAATAAAGACAGCTTTTGTTGTACACAACATACAGGAAAAATGTTGGGAAAGTTACAAGAGGTTCAGTTAATAAGGCAATAAAGCAAACAATTATCACTATAAATGGGTTTATATGTGATGGAAAATGGGAGAGCTGGCCTTACCGATGATCACCAACTAACACAGGCAGTCTTGGAAAGATCCCTGAACTTAAAAGGGCCAGAAGTATCAGCCAGGTGGTTTGATTATATATTTTTGCTTACACAGGTCATCCATAGTAAATTATATTGAAGTTATATTATGTGGTTTAGAAACACAGATTTACATAAAATGCCCTTAAGGGACATAAGACGGAGGAATTTTTAGACAGAATAATAATACTGGAGACAGTTAGAAAATCGACAAAACAATTCTCTAGGATGGAGTATATCGAATTGAATATGCACTTTTAATACAGTTAAAATATTGGCATACTGAGTTGACACCACTTATTTTAATTACCACCAGAGCAATGGATGTAATTGTCTTAGGCTTTATGGTATATTGATGGCATCTTTAATTGCAATGGTATTCGAAAAGCTAATTGACTAGGAGTCAGTCTCTTGGGCTTAAATAGGACTGGTGGATGTGTAGTTCATGTTACTTTATAGTTAGTTGCTGGTAGTACTTATCTATTACAATGAGAAACAATGACTATTAAAAGACACAGAAAAGGTGTTTCGGCAACAAAAAAAACAAATTATTATAAGCATATTTATAAAATGTTGAGGTTAGCGAGTAAGAAAGTCACGATGGATTCTTATTCCACACCTGCGAACATACTACAAATGCACCAAGTTAGGGTGAGCTCTGAGAAGTAATAAAAAAGCACAAGTATGTTTTATTACTCTGAGCAGTAAAATCAAACGGTATAAATATCGGACTGGGGTTTTAAAAGACTGACTTTACTCAGAGATTAAAAGTAGCCATTCATTACACAAAATGAATTTTAAGAAATGTACAGCACACTTTCAAATTCATAATGATATAATATTGTACATAAAACGTCCCTTTAGCACATTTTCATGGTCCCTAAATAAGAAGATTATTTTTATTAGACCTGCCAAGAGAAAAATAGAAATTAGAATACTATGTCAGACAGATTCAGGGACTCCAAAAATAACTAAAATATGGAGAACAACACTAGAGATCTAGAGCACAGAGGTGACTTTAACTGATGGGGTTAAACAGACATAAAAAGAGGCTCTACTGGCAAATCCATATGCTAAGACAATTCAGAAACACTTAAAAATGATTGCGGTGAAGCCTAAACATCACAACTCATTTGCAGCATGCTCTCCGACGGGGAGTCGGCATTTGCAGCATGCTCTCCGACGGGGAGTCGGCATTTGCAGCATGCTCTCCGACGGGGAGTCGGCATTTGCAGCATGCTCTCCGACGGGGAGTCGGCATTTGCAGCATGCTCTCCGACGGGGAGTCGGCATTTGCAGCATGCTCTCCGACGGGGAGTCGGCATTTGCAGCATGCTCTCCGACGGGGAGTCGGCATTTGCAGCATGCTCTCCGACGGGGAGTCGGCATTTGCAGCATGCTCTCCGACGGGGAGTCGGCATTTGCAGCATGCTCTCCGACGGGGAGTCGGCATTTGCAGCATGCTCTCCGACGGGGAGTCGGCATTTGCAGCATGCTCTCCGACGGGGAGTCGGCATTTGCAGCATGCTCTCCGACGGGGAGTCGGCATTTGCAGCATGCTCTCCGACGGGGAGTCGGCATTTGCAGCATGCTCTCCGACGGGGAGTCGGCATTTGCAGCATGCTCTCCGACGGGGAGTCGGCATTTGCAGCATGCTCTCCGACGGGGAGTCGGCATTTGCAGCATGCTCTCCGAGGGAGAGTCGGCATTTGCAGCATGCTCTCCGAGGGAGAGTCGGCATTTGCAGCATGCTCTCCGACGGGGAGTCGGCATTTGCAGCATGCTCTCCGACGGGGAGTAGGCATTTGCAGCATGCTCTCCGACGGGGAGTCGGCATTTGCAGCATGCTCTCCGACGGGGAGTCGGCATTTGCAGCATGCTCTCCGACGGGGAGTCGGCATTTGCAGCATGCTCTCCGAGGGGGAGTCGGCATTTGCAGCATGCTCTCCGAGGGGGAGTCGGCATTTGCAGCATGCTCTCCGAGGGGGAGTCGGCATTTGCAGCATGCTCTCCGAGGGGGAGTCGGCATTTGCAGCATGCTCTCCGAGGGGGAGTCTGCATTTGCAGCATGCTCTCCGAGGGGGAGTCTGCATTTGCAGCATGCTCTCCGAGGGGGAGTCTGCATTTGCAGCATGCTCTCCGAGGGGGAGTCGGTATTTGCAGCATGCTCTCCGACGGGGAGTCGGTATTTGCAGCATGCTCTCCGACGGGGAGTCGGTATTTGCAGCATGCTCTCCGACGGGGAGTCGGTATTTGCAGCATGCTCTCCGACGGGGAGTCGGTATTTGCAGCATGCTCTCCGACGGGGAGTAGGCATTTGCAGCATGCTCTCCGACGGGGAGTAGGCATTTGCAGCATGCTCTCCGACGGGGAGTCGGCATTTGCAGCATGCTCTCCGACGGGGAGTCGGCATTTGCAGCATGCTCTCCGACGGGGAGTCGGCATTTGCAGCATGCTCTCCGACGGGGAGTCGGCATTTGCAGCATGCTCTCCGAGGGGGAGTCGGCATTTGCAGCATGCTCTCCGAGGGGGAGTCGGCATTTGCAGCATGCTCTCCGAGGGGGAGTCGGCATTTGCAGCATGCTCTCCGAGGGGGAGTCGGCATTTGCAGCATGCTCTCCGAGGGGGAGTCTGCATTTGCAGCATGCTCTCCGAGGGGGAGTCTGCATTTGCAGCATGCTCTCCGAGGGGGAGTCGGTATTTGCAGCATGCTCTCCGACGGGGAGTCGGTATTTGCAGCATGCTCTCCGACGGGGAGTCGGTATTTGCAGCATGCTCTCCGACGGGGGTCAGTATTTGCAGCATGCTCTCCGACGGGGGGTCGGCATTTGCAGCATGCTCTCCGACCGGGAGTCGGTATTTGCAGCATGCTCTCCGACGGGGAGTCGGTATTTGCAGCATGCTCTCTGACAGGGGACGGGGGTCAGTATTTGCAGCATGCTCTCCGACGGGGAGTCGGTATTTGCAGCATGCTCTCCGACAGGGAGTCGGTATTTGCAGCATGCTCTCCGACGGGGAGTCGGTATTTGCAGCATGCTCTCCGACGGGGAGTCGGTATTTGCAGCATGCTCTCCGACGGGGAGTCGGTATTTGCAGCATGCTCTCCGACGGGGAGTCGGTATTTGCAGCATGCTCTCCGACGGGGAGTCGGTATTTGCAGCATGCTCTCCGATGGGGGTCAGTATTTGTAGTATGCAAGACATCTGTAACCTGCACTACAAAATACAGCTATATTCAGCCATGTGAAATGTATACACTGCAAGTCTTAATCACATTTATAGTGTAACCTAATAACCCAGGAATCTGTCGGCTACATAACTGACTGCTGATGTATGCTGCTATATCAGGATCAATCCCAGGCCCAAGCACAGATGTCACTTGTGTTATTCTTATATATACACTCAAGCGTTCTTCAAAACAAATTGTATCACTTTTACATTACAAGGCTCAGCGTGACATAAAACATTTTTAGCATTTTCCAAATCACATGGAATCATATTTTACTGTATTTGAAAACATGACATTTTGTAACTAAATACAGTGGAAGGGTAAATGCCTATATTCACAAAGGTTTTAATATAAACACCATGGTCCCATGTTCTTCTACGTAGTCTAGTTATAACTTGAAGAGGTCTTTTCACAGTTTACTCTGTAGGCAGAAAAGGTTATGCATATTACAATCATTACAAAAGCCTTTTTTGCATGCATACAGCTATATTACTGCAAGTGTCTTCCGTACGCCAATCAGAAAATTTGAATCAGTTCAGTGTGCTCTAAGACCTTCACTAAAAATATATATATATATATATATATATATATATATATATATATATATATGGAACTGAGGCCCCTGGCAAATATCACCCCTGATAAAGTCCCTAGAGCTACTTCATCTCATTACAAAAGGATGTCCTGAGTTAGTATTTGAAGTGGCATGGTTCACTTTAGGTTCCTGGGAGTGATTTTGGACATATGAACTATTTTCTGCTACGAAGGAAAAGCCATTTTGGTGGTCCATCTGGAATGCTGGAAATCAAAAAGGGTTCCTTGGATAAATGACTTTGTGAAACACTGCAATTTATGTTTGTTTTCACTTGATACAGTGGGTCACAGGGGTAACAGTGTAATTGCTTTGTTGCTTTATCCGCCCTATGTTAGCCTCAATTAGCAGTGCAGAATTAAATACAGCCTGACATACCCATCTCTCTCTCCTCAGTTCACCATTCACTGATCCAGTCGCAGTTAAATCAGATTACCTGCAAACCAAACCTCTGATCACTCATAGCTGTGCCACACTGTGCATCCAATCCTCAGTGAAGTTATAGAATATAAAAACTAGGTGTAAGGATCCACAAGAAAAAAAAAAAGGATTCATTTGCATATTCACTTCAAAGCTTCATACAGAACCGGAGACAACAAAGGGCCCGTTCCCTCAGATGTCTGACACGTCAGCATCTATGTACAAGCTGAGTGATTAAATATTTAACACTTGAATAAGACAAATATTTTTTACATCTGAAGTGTTTGAAAGAATTTGGAAGGTACCCTAGTTTTTCCCCCCGGCTATAACACACCAAGCAACATTTGATTACAACAGAGTAGCATATAATAATGAAATGTATACCTGCAAAGATTGTTTTTTTTGTTTGAATTTGCATCACTCTGTTGTGTCCAACTCTCTGTGACCTCATGGACTGCAACAGACCATGCTGATCCATTTGGTATTCACGGCAGAGATACTGGAGTGGGTTGCCAATTCTGTCTCCAGTGGGCCACAGTATACAGCTTCTGGTATTCCTATGTGGTTTCTCATCCAAGTACTGACCAAGGCCAACCCTGCATGGCTTCAGGGTGGTGGGGAAAGCACCAAATCAGCCCCAAAACCTTACCACTAGACCACCAGGGATACCCCCTGCAAAAAATGACCTGGCTGCTAATTGTTTTGCTCTAACCATGAAAATTAAGGATAAACATATTTCCCAACTAGTGCTACAGAGTTTAAGATGCTTTTTATTATGCCCATTGCGCAAAATGAACAGACAGCACTTGATACATAATTGAAATAACTACAACAATAAGAGTTTTCAGAGAAAGACCCTATTGATCTACCAGTGACTTCGGCACAGTCTGCCATGTTGGTTTATTTTTGCAAAGCACTCAGCCAACATTCCCAAAATGTATACATTATATGTATACTAGGGACTTGCCAGTCAAAAATGACGGGGCAATAATAATTTTAAGCCATGGCAATGCTGTTTGCCACACAATGTAAGGCTTTTGCTCCTCTGTGGACCTTTGGAGCGCATTGTGAGCCTATCCCCTCGTGTACTTCAATTGTCTGGCTTGGCAACGATCACCTTTGGCGGTCATCGCGAAGACAGATATATAAGTACAGTGTAAAATGGCAAAAAAATTTGAGTACAGTGAATTAATAAAGTAATATGAATTAATAAATGAATATACTTTACCTATTTATATTTAATATGCAGCAATCAATATCCTGAAGAGCTAACAATCTGTTTGGATTTTCCTGCATCTGAAAATGTACAGTTGTAGTGTAGATCATCTGAGGAGAAAGTGTCAGCAATGTGGCAAGTGTGCAGTGTAAATAGGCTTCGTGCCCGAGGCCAAACCGTTTGTTTAGATGGGTAAAGAGGCATTTTAGAATCCTAATGTTAGGAGTTTTAAGTAAGTGTTGTAAAATAAAAAAAATAAAAAAATAAAAAGGTATATTTTGTATCTGCTACGTTCCTGTGTAACTTGTACGTGCCTGGCAGTGATTTTCGCGGCTCTGCGTCCTTTAGCCTCTTTTTAATTTTTTTTATTTCTTCTCGCTTAGCCGATTTTCAAGTGGCGAATGTCCTTAAAATTTGACTTTAATTTGCGTGCAACCTCACCCCCAGACGTCCTGGCTGTCCCCTCGTGCTGTGTTTGATGTTTTTGTTATGTTTTGTTTTTATTTTTAAGTGCTTTTGTTGTTTTTTGATTTACGCGTTTCGGACGTTAACTTTGTATTTTTGTGACCTTGTATTTTTGATTTTTCCAAGTCTCACGGGTCATTTTTATTATTTTTTTCTAAGTCCCGCGGAGTGGTTCTTTTTTTTTCAAAGTCCAGCTTTTCTGGGTCCTTTTTAACCGCAAATGTGAGGTGCCGTCGGGTTTCCCCCTCCGCAAACCCTTCCGCTTTTCGAGGTCCGCATTTGCGGTCAGAACTGCATCCCTCGCTTTCTGAGGGACAAAGTTCTTGCGAGTTCGCAAAGCGCAACGACGACTCGCAGTTTGACCACTATATGTATATGGTACATATATTGCTCTAAAGTCACCACTCTGTAATGTTGAATAGGTCCGATCATTTTAAAGAGAACATTTTAGGTACTAAATATGAAATAATTTATTATATTATTAAATAAACAATTTTAATTAAAATAAATTGAAGCCTGCCTTGTATTTTTTGTGTTTGAATGTAAACATTACTATTGCAAATTAGTTCCTGGGGATTCGCACAAGTTTAGAGTGATTAAAGACAGTTGCTGTGAAGCTAAAACAGGTCAGCACTGTTATCACCAAAGTCCCTTTAAATCACTCTGAGCATGTGTACTCCCCGACCAATACAAAATATAAGAATCAGAGCTGTCTACAAGAATCAGGTAACCTGACCGACGCACAAAAGTTAAATAAAACTTACATTTAAGTTTACCGCAAGTCAATACATTTTTATAAAATTGAATTCCTATTTAGAGTTTTAAATGAAACAATATTTGGCACCTTTGCTGTGGACATTTATGTAGCTCTGTCTGAAAGGTCACTACTTGTCACTGGCGATACTGCTGGCTATTGTTTCGTTAAGTGTCGGCTGTGGGAATAAAATGTGCCGTGGTTGTCATTTTTGTCAAAATAACTCATCATCATATACTTTCATTGTCACAGTGCGTCACAGCTTTTTTGTTACTTACTAAAGAAAGCAAATAATATTAGACTTTGGAAAAGGAGAAGATTGCAGCTAAATACGTCTCATGTTAAGCACTGAGTGAGATTAGCAATGACAGACACAGCAGTGTATCAAATAAATGTCATTTCATGGCCAGATTGGTATTGTAGTGAAAACATAATAATTGGCTCCTAATATTTTTGGGTCACCATTTACTCCACAAGTATGCGTGTCCAAAATGTAAAATATAGTACAGCAATCTCTGTTTCTTTTCCACATAATCGTACAGAAGAAATAATGTATACTCTCAGCACATGTTCCACTATGAACTAGGTTTACTTCAGCCCCAGGGAACAAGATGTGAAATAAAAGGAAAAATCAGATCCAGTAGAATATAGCTGCTTCTTATTACTGGTTCAAGAAAAGCTGAACATGAAAACACTGCTTTAGGTTTGAAACAAACAATGAAGAAACACAAATTCAACTCCTGGGGCATGGCAACAAATAAATTAAAGTCTCAACATAAAAACACCAAAAAGGAGGAAAGCTTAAATCACTCCTAGAGAATACCATTTTAAGATTAGGAAAGTATATGCGTGACAAACAGGACGAGGACTTCAGAAAATGGCAATTCGGTAAAATCTAAGGAGTGAACCAAGGGATATGTATTTGTTATGTTTAAAGAGAAGGAGGTTGTTAGAAATCAGAGAATAAGCTACGATCTATGGCTCAACAGCCTAATGTGGCCAAGTACAAATATAGATACGACCCTTGTTTTCGCTCTTCAGCACGGACTAATGGCTTGGAACCAGAGGTGACATACCCTGCCAATCAGTGCAGTTAGGAAAGATTTGTGTCCTCACTGGTGAAGGAGTTTAGATTTTAGAATTTGCCACTAACCCCCTCCTCCAGGATGTGCTCAGAAGCAGGCAGCTATATTACAAATTACAAAGCCTGGTTTTCCTGATCTATACACACCCCCTTCAAACGCTGAACAGGAAGAATTTCTGTCATGGCAAAGTGTAGACCTTATTACCTAAGACTAATAACATTGGGTCTAAAATGATAGCATGCAGGCTTACATAGTTGATAATGTTGTTAGTTTCCTATAATACTCTGAAAAGATATTTGTCCACTTTCTCATTTACTCTAAAATTGCATATTTCTCCTACTAAATGTTTTAAGATCTTTAGACAAATCTAATATTAGATAAAGACGACCCGAGTGAAAAAATAACGGGCTTATTACAGCCAGCCCAGCTCAATACAAACATCATTTATTTTGTCGCCTTATCGGTCATCAAATGTATGTTTCTGTCAATATGAGGATGGCCATTGGCATGCTTGCGCACACCTGTTGTCTACAACTGGGAAGATGCAGTCTGGCCCTTTTGGGCTAGCACAACCTCCTACCTAATACAAGCTATCACTACCTCTAATATTTGGAGAGGCAGAACTGAATTGTATTAGTGTACAAAGACTGCAAGGGAAGGCATCATGTTTAGTGGCCAAAGAGGACTACAGAAGGGGCTATATAAAGCAACACTATTGTGTGATCCAATGCACGGGCTAGTAAATTCAATGCAAAATTAGTTTTACACACCAGGATTAATACTGCGGCTCAGTGCATGCCAATAAAAAACGCTTTTATCATTACAAAATTATGCAACTAAGAGGAAACCATCTATTAGTCTGGTGACATTTTGAACCAGTAAGATTTGTGAATGAGTGTCCGTTTAAGCTCTCCTGTGTACCCCAAAGTTCAGACGCCTGTCTCCCCTAAAGAACATACTCTCACTCAGTCTCTAAAAACAGCTGTGGCTGTTCCAACAATACTGGAATCAATAGAAAAATGTCCATCTGTACACAAAATGGCGGATTTACAAGGCTGACGGGATATTAAAATATATATATATATATATATATAAATATATATATATATATATATATATATATATATATATATATATATATATATATATCACATATATAGTTGTGAGCGTACGGGCCGTTGCTCACGCTTGCGGGCTCGCCGCGCAAGCCTGCGGCGCTCGTGAAGCGAGCCGCGGGCCCTGGCGTAGTGAGGGACGCGGCCAAGGGCCTCGGTTGCTGGCGGCGCTCCATGACAGCAACTGAGGCCCTCGCAAAATTAACGTCAATACGGAGCACTTTGGGAATGAGCGCCGCAGGCGTTCATTGCAGGCGAGCCTCGCATAGCGAGGCGAGCCGTTAAACCGTAGCCCAAAAATACGGCTGCAACTCGCGAACATGAAAAAAAAAAAAACACAATAAATACACACACCACATACATACAAAGCTTACCGACAGCGAGAGGGAGCATCCACGACCTCAAAAAAACAAGTTACACCTTCACTTACCTCAAAATAAAAGAGTTTAGACACTAAAAAATTGTCAAAGCGAGAGAAAAAATGGCGGACGAACAAAACGAAAACGAGGCTACAGCACTATAACCACGGAAAACACTTACGGATAATCCGCTAAGACGCATACCACACATTACGACCTCGCAAAAATCAGACGCAAGCCGGGGACAGGAAAAAAGCAAAAACACAATAAATACACACAACACATACATAAAAAGCTTTCCTACAGCAACACGAAGCATCCAGCACCTCAAAAAAACTACTTACAGCTTCACTTAACTAAAAATAAAAGAGTTTAGACGCTACAAAATTCTCTAAGCGAGAGAAAAAATGGCTGCCGAACAAAACGAAAACGAGGCTACAGCACTATAACCACGGAAAACACTTACGGATAATCCGAGAACACGCATACCACACATTATCCGCCATTTTAGGATAATGCAGAAGTACACAGCTACATTAACGGTTTGGTCTTGCGCACGCACACTATTACACTGCACACGTTCATCATGCTTACACAGCAGCTCCACACCACTAATGCTGCAGCAACATCAAACAAAGCTCACAGATCTTCAACACAATGCTTCAAAATAGGTCAAGTATATTCATTTATTAATTATTATTATATATTTCAGTAGTACACACAAAACAACATTAGCTACCTTACAATTCCATATGTATATTAATAACTAAACAACTTTCCAAACATACACATCTCATTGCCGTCATTTTTTGACGGGCAAGTCGCTAGTATATATTTGCTTACGTAAAGTAATGCTTTTGAAAATGACACAAAGCTGTGACTTTACTATTAATTTAAAATTAAATGGATTGTATTTTGTTCTCACGCATATAATAAATCTTTTTTTCAACATTGCAAATGTTGCTTTTTACATGAAGAAATACTAGGCAAAATATGTTAAATGGTCATTGAGACTAAGAGGAGGTAACACGCCACATACAGAGCATGACAATGTATTTAGGTTTCACTGATAGACAATTAAAACCCACCTGACTCGTATACAGGCTGACAAGGCTAATCCAATGGCAATTATACATTTGAATCGGTTTATGCCACATTTAGCTGCAATGACAATCATTAAAAAAACACTGTGAAATATTATCAAATACCCTGTTTCAGAAACAAAAAAACACTATTTATTTTTCGTGTTCCTTTAGAAGTATTGAAATTGCTAGCTATGTTGAAAGCTTCGGTCTCAAACCCGGAGCTTTAAGACTTAGAGACTTAGTGCTTGCTGGAGCATATTGCATGTCTGTCTTATTCCTTTCACTGGAATGTGTTCTCAGCAGAGGAAACAAAGGAGTCTGTTCTAGGAAACAAACATAGAATAAAGCCTTAACACTTTCAATCACTAAATCCCAGTAGCGGAGGGATCACGTGTGCAACAAATATCTGAAAATCTCTAATATAGAGAGAGAGACAGGGAGTGAAGTTGAAAACTAATTGGAGCCATACTTGGTCGTTTTTCGTCGCTCAAAAATCAGCTAAGCGAGTGAAAAAATGGCACCCGAAAAAACATAAAAATTCTGAAACAGGATGAAAACGAGGCTCAGCAAGGGCACGCAGAACTTAGAAAATAAAACCAACGGCAGTCAGCGTGCGCCACGCAAATGGTGCGCAGAGGAGCAAAAGGCTTGCATTATGTGGCAAAAAGCATTACAATTTTATTCCCGTCATTTTTGGCAGGCAATTTCCTAGTACAGTAATAAATTGTATATGAAGCTGCTGTACAGTGAGATTAAACCACAAAATATGTTAAGGCTTTTGGTTTTACATCAACTGGGAAAGTTTTCAGGTTTTTATTTAAAAAGTGTGGTGGTGAAATATAAGTAACAAGACCAAATACCTGAACAGAGCTGTTTTTATAAATGTATTCTTAAAGAGAATGAACTGGCTACATTTTGTGTTATCCATTTTTTTCTAAGTAAATTTCATGAATGGCTCATGCATATTAGCTACTTTTATTTACTAATTAGGATTAAAATCTGCTTGACTGCCTCTGTAGCTGCCAAAATAAAGACCTCCAATGCAATCTGGCAGTTTGATACCTCTTCCACCCTTATCAAGTACTCTGAGAGTCACATTAGCATACAGGAACATCAAAATCAATTCTCAATATTTCAATATTTCAAAAATGATTTATTTACTGTAGAGAACAACTGCTAGTACAATCTATAGCCAATGGTCTTTAATAGAAATCTCATTTCTGTTTGGGTAACAAATATTTTAGAGCTGAAACTGTCATTTATAGAGAGCTACAACAGTCCTCTGAATGGTTTGCAATTAGGTTGTCATGAAAAGATTGAGAATTTACCAGTAGTGTTTCCTAGACAGAGAGACAGTTTTAGCAATAAACAAAGAAATCAAATGCCTTGGAGTTTTACTTGAAGAGGTGAGTGCTTAAGTCAAAATATGCAGCTTTACAATTCAATACCCATGTCTTACATCATGTGTGCAACAAATATGATTTCTTGCTAAACATATGGCTCAGGTAAAGTTCAAGGTCATAAAATGACTCCAAATTATTTTTGGAAGGATCATGAAGACCAGTGTCTACAGCACCAGAGCTTTATTTTACTAGTGGTGGCTGGGTGTAGCCAGAAGGGTCAGCAGCCAAGAGAGTAAACAGGCAACTAGAAGTGGGCAAATCATGCGGTTACATCGCATATAACATACGTGCCCCTTTTCTCCCTTATTTCACATGTTTGCCTTCTATCTCCCTCTCCATCTCCCCTGAGCCTTCTCTCCTTTTCACACTGACACAATACTATATCCATACTAGGAAATTGACGGGGGGGGGGGGGGGGGGGGGGGAATTGTAAGGCAATGCTGTTTGCCATACAATGTGAGGCTTCTGCTCCTCTGAGCACCTGCGTTGGTTTTATTTTCAAAGTCCCGCGTGCCTGGCGTTGTTAGTGTAAGTGTTACCGTTTTCGCCGTCCTGTATTTTCTAAGTCCCACGTTTTTCGTGTGCGTTACTGTCTTTGGCTTCGTGTATTTTCTAAGTTCTGCGTGTCTGGTGTTGCTGAGCCTCGTTTTAATCCACTATAAGAATTTTTTAGTTTTTCGTCCGCCATTTTCCCCTCGCTTAGCCGATTTTCATTCGACGAAAAACACCAAATATGGCTCCAATTAGTTTGCAACTTCACTCCCAGGCTTCCTGGCTCGCCCACTGTGCAGTGTGAGTGTGTTATTTTTTTTTATTAGTTTGGTGGGTTTTTTGGTGTTTTCGAGTTACGAGTTTGAACCAACTGCGTGCCTCAACTGAGCGCCTCGCAAAGTGCAATGAGCGCCGAAATCATGCGTGCGTGCGTGAACAGGGGTCACCTCACGAGGCTCGCAGTTGCAAGCATGACCAACATCGCAAACGACACCAACACTGACAACTATTATAGTGATGTTCTCTCCAGGGGTGGAAGACTTTAGATCACCCCACCAGGAGGACATGTGTTCCTGGGTTGATGGTTCCTTCCTCTCCCATCATTCTTTCTCATTTGGTGTTTATATTGCTATATCAAAATGCAGTCTCCTTCTTTCGCTTTCAAGTGAGGTTACATTTTAGCCTCCCACAAATACTTAATTCTATAAGGCAGAGAGCGCCTATGCCTTCAGAATTTTCTATTGGTTAGGTGCCCTTAGGGGGTATCATCCGCCAAACTTTATTATCTATTCAGAAGCAGCAAGGGATTGAGGAGGAAGGGGGTTAAGTAGACGCTCTGTTGAATCAGATAAGCGTTTATCATTTGACATCTGCCCCCTCCCTCACTGATACTCAGTAAAAAGTAAGCATTACTGTCATAGCAGCTTTCTTGCACTAGCAAAGTCTGCTAAAAATAAAATGATTTTCTGAAACTGTTCATATGGCTAATGTAGTTAATTGGTTATATTCTTCACAGACATTAGAAGGTTTTCCTAATCTACAGGGTCCTTCTAAAAGGAATGCAGTAGAGATTCCAAATATTGTATAATTTAAAACTATAGGGAAGTGTGGGTAGGCAATTAACTGCATAATAACATGGGTAGATTACTTTGCCAACACTGTGTTCTTAATTAGCATATTAAAGCAATCTATTCACTTTCAGGAGTCAGTCATTAGCATAATAACGCCTAGTATTTTTTTGGCAGGCAACTGCACTCAAGACAATGGCTAATCAGTAATTAAATGGCATTGGTCTCTAACAAAAGATACAAATCTCTGTTTATGGGTGAATCAGAAAGGCTAAATGACAGATAAATGGCAAACTTCAATGTTAGTTTACTGTAGAAAAGGCCTCTTAAAAGCATTCAATTGTTAAAGTACTTGTTATTACCTTTAATTTTACCTATACTCTATTTGGAAGCTCATCTGTAGGAATATCACTAAAATGTTCTTTCCAAGAGGGCCGAGAAATGTATTGTGACAAAAATAAATATTACTAAAGAAACACCTTATTTCCTTGACAGACAATAAATAATGGTGATGATTGATTAATGTGTTTTCCTAGAAACACTAAGCAAGGTTTGATCAAAGGCTATCCAATGTAAAATAATTAAAAATGTGAAAACATAACACAGTTGGCTGAAGATCTGCCTTAAAACAAACTTCAAAGTAAAATAAAAGCTGGAAATACAGGAAAGCCGGAATAGACACGCAGAACATAATAACACAGGATAACGTCTGACACAATAGAAGCCGCCACATTACCCAGCATACAACCTGGCCAGACAATGTGAGGCACATCATTACATGTGCAGGATCACAGGTATCTATGGATTTTACACTTTCATATGTACAATCAGGCTGGGTTTGGGATGGTCTTTTTATAGATTCACATTTTTAGTATATATACTTTTAGAATAAAAGGAGATGTCTCTACATTTCCTCAAAAACAAGTATTTTGTTATTTTTAAAAGAGCATATTTACTATATCGTGTATACTTCCAATGTTTTCTCTGACATATATAGATCTTAAGATAATCATCATTGTTTTTTTACAGGCATTATTATGTTAATGACCAACTCTTAGAAAACAAATGAGCCGTTTTGATATGCTAATTAGGGACAGTGTGGTGGCAAAGTAATCATCCCCAGTGTAATCATACCGTAACATATAGCATAAAAATATGTGACTGTAAAATAGCATATGGAACTGCACATTACAATAATAAAGTCTCACAAACAAAGCTGATGATCTGAATTGTAAATAAAATAAATCTGTATGTGTATAGAATGACTCACTGTAATGTGCGTTTCTGATATAAGCAGCATGTGTTAGATTGATGTTTTTTAGTCCTTCAGTCCAGTTCGAATCTCATTGACCATATGGACCACAGGACCCAGGCACATTTGTTTGTGTTTCTGGTTCTGCTTATCAATAGGATTTTCTTGGCAAAGATACTGACTGGGGTGGGTTCCCAGTTCCTTCACCAGGAGACTGCAATTTGTCTGACCTCTTTACTATGACCTTCCCATCTTGGGTGATCCTACATGGTTTAGCTCACAGATTCACTGAAGTACACAAGTCCCTTCACCACAATAAGGCAGAGACCCAGAAGGGGATGTGTTAGATTAGAAAAAGGTAAAAACAGGGAAACCTAGATAAGTCTTTTAATAGGGATTCTTCGTCTCTAATTATTTGGCGCAGTTATAAATATTCCAAAAGGTATTAACATATTCCTATCAATAAGAACTGATAAAGTTGATGTGTGGGCTTGAAAAGAACTTGGATTAATATCATTATAGAAACCAACCATTTTGATAAATAACGACATAGTTTATTACATTTTCTCACTACTAACTTTTTTCTTGAACTTTTATACAGCTCTGACAAAGGTATGTTCCACAGGGCGAAAGAACAAAGCTAGTATTCAATTCTCATACTGCTTGACCCATCTGCTGGATTTGACACTGTTGATCACACTCTCCTGCTACACAATCTTCCCATTATTGGTATCCTGGAATAAAGCTCTGGCTTGGCTCTCCTCCTACTTCACTAAACTGATTCTCAGTGTCTCTTTCCCAAATACCGATCAGTTTTTCTGTTGGTGTGCCGGTCTTGAGCCTACTTCTCTTTACACCCAGTCCCTTTGTGAACTCATCACATTTTTTAGTTTCAATTACCACCTCTCTGCTAATGACACACAACTCTACTTTCCTAGCTCTGACCTTAAACCTGAAGTTGAAGAGAAGGTATCAGAGTATCTCTATGCAAAAGGAACCTGAATGTCCCTTTATTTTTTAGTTGCAACATGGCAATCATGGAGATCCTAACATTTCCACCAAAACCTAGTCCTATTATCCCCTTCCTTATCATGGTCAATGACACAAACATCCATCCAGTAGATAAATCACACTGCTTATGTGTTATACTTGGTATGTCTCCACGAACATTGAATCAATTGCACAACATCTTGTTTTCCCCCCCTTTGCAATAGAGCAAATATAAACCTCTCTCTTAGCCTCTCCTATGCCAGGACAATCACCCACTCTCCTATGTAACTATTCTAGACTAAAGCAGACATCTTACTCCATGGACTTTCTTGCTTTTCACCTCTAATTAATACAGCTGCTTGTATCGTCTCCCTCTCTTTTAAACTTCTTCTCCCAAGCTAACATCTCTCGACTGGCTTCCAAATAAGAAAAGCTTGTAAAACTCTTCAAGGCCAATCACTCCTAAGCTCTTCAGTATATCTCCCTTTTGATCTGTCTCTATACTCCAGCTCATCTTTTTCATTGTGCACAGAAATGCCTCCTCCTCCATACACCGTTCTAGAGCTCTTCTCATTAGCTCTGGAAAGCACCTCTGCACAATATCAGAAAAATCCCTAAAAATCATCACTTTCAAGGGTCAGCTTAAAAAAGCACCTCTTTGCACAATTAGCAAATGCAGCTGGAAATGCTTACTAGCATCCTACTTGCCACATGCTTTTATTATTTCATCTTAATGTGTCAGAATTAGTTTTCCCCCCAAATAAGTAGATTGTAAGCTCTTTGGGGAAGGACTATGTAACCCACCAATGTTCTTTATGCTAAATGCATTTATATTGCCTTGTAATTGTTTTGTACCTTGTTTCAGTAAAATCCTGTACACATTGGTAGGACTATATAGATAAAAATACAACAAAACAATATGTTGTATACAATATATGCCTTTTAAGCTATATTTGCTTTTAAAAAAAGGGAAAATACCATTCCTCTAATATTTCATACACAATTTCCACACTCAAAGAGAATCTTTTGAGAGGCCTTAGTGATGTGTAATGAATCACATTGACTCAATCTATGATCTAAACAGGATTATTTCCTTTGTTTTCTTAATTAACTTGTCTACAAGAGGGAAAAAAAAAAAAAACACAAAGACGTGGGGAGAAACTTACTTGATATGTCTAGTACCGTCACACCTTATCTAATAAGAATTAAATATTAAGTGGCAAGGATGCTACTCACAATTGACTGTTGAGTTTCCATAAGCATGCAACTAATTAGAGCGAGCACATAGTGCAAGGTTAAATTCTGAGAACATACAGCATAATACATTATATACAACATGACACCACATGATACAGAAGCAGTAGAAGAACTTTGTGCATCCCAGCCGTAGACTTCTAGAAATGTGAGAAGAACAAGATTATCTAAGGCTCACGGATCCCTGTACTATGAGAGAGTATGTGTACATCTCAAGCACTGATTTATCGCTCTGATTCCAAAAGGGTTGCAGGAATTTGAATGTCATTCTTCTGTTGCATGTTTCTAAATTCAGATGCCTTAAATATGCATAGCACGAGCGACCACATTGGTTGCGGTCTTACTCTGTGATGGTATAGGTATTTACAATACTCTTATATGACTGAATACGTGGATATGAGGTAAAATACAATATACATGAAATACATAGCTATGGGATATACAAATATAATATACGCATTTTGCTCCCTTCCTTTTCCAGTACATTTTGTAGTTAAGCAAATTGTTTATGCCAGTGCCATTAAATCAAATTCTGAAAAAAAAAATTTGCAGAGGAGAAATTCTGTGAGGATTATCTCATCACTGTCCTAATATATCTACACCTTTCCCCTGTATATTCTGTCACTACCCTGAGAATACTTTTGGACCTGAACATTGATCAAATGCTTTGTTTACAGAGAACAGAAATACAAGTATCCTATGGTGATACTTAAATATAGTTTGATGTATGAGGGGTTGGGGCAAAGTCAACTTATTCAAACATATTCATCATTGTTCATCTCCTTTGCCAAAAGTGTCAGCTGAATATGTTGATTTAATCTGTTTAAAAGCAAATATTGATTTGATGATCCCAACATTTATGGAGGCTACCAAAGTGAGCCAATACAAAAAATACAACATTTGTGATCTTGCACAGAAACAATGTTGAATCCTGAACACAATGAAGTGATATACTTAGTTTTAATTACGTTTAGGGACCGACAGAGAATACATTTTCTAAGACGTATTTAACCTAGCAGTAACATCCTTGTGACCTCTGGTGTAATCTGGGCCTACTTTTCAATTAATGTGCAAACAGAACCTTTGTTAATTGTGGGGGCGATGACTCTCACAGTACAGATGTTAAATAGTAGAATTTGCTGCCCGTGTTTTACTTTTTCATTTATTCCAAACTTTGCTTTTTCATTAGCAAATTGTCTTTTGACCTGTTACAATGACATGGGAATTATGGAGGCTGACCACATAAGAAACGTCCTATTTTTGATAATGGAGCTTTTTTCTCTACACACACACTTTTGCCTCCAATTTCAGCACAGAGACACAAGTGAAAGGGATCCTGTCTGTAGTAACACATTACTGACTTTCAGACAGCAACATAAAAATGTTCCAACATGTTTTTACCTTGAGATATAAAATGAATAGATTGCTGCGTTTGAGATTAAAAGCATGAAAGTGTTATTCTCTCACTGGAAATAATATGAAAAGACCCATGGGCTAATGATAACATTTACCCCCCATATACTTGAAGGCTGTGTAATCTTCTATGTATAACTCTGTAGGCCTCCATCTCTGACCTCTTGCTTGGCTTAATAAGCTACAACAGCCTAACTCTTTGCATACTGGTCCTGGCCAAAACAAATCTCTAGGGCCCACCTTCTGTTCCACACAAAAAAAATGTGTTCATAGGACATTTACCGGACTACCAGTAAAACTTAAATATTTTTTTGTATTTGCAGGTCCAGCCAAAAAGAAAACATGAGATATGATCCATCTAACAAGATTACCATTGTGTCCAGCACAATTCCAAAAGCTTTCTTTTTTAACAGGAAGTACACAGAACACACATAAGACTGTATATTGTATTGGCAGACAAGTATGACTTCTACATTATATAATACTACTCACTGGCTGTAATGGGCATGCCCTCAAATAAAAAAAATCTGATTCAAATGCTTCATTATTTGATACATGATAAAGTACCCTCTTACAGATGCAACAACAAAATCATGCTTTCAAATTCCCTTTAATAACACTGGCTTCCCACCTGCATGACCCATAATCCTTTAAGAACATCTCTCACCTTTATCACTTTACATTCTTAAAGATCTCAAAATGATTTATTTTCTTTCTGGTGTTCGTCCCATTATTTCACGAACACTTGGAACTCTCTACACTAGGTACACTCTACTATATTTATGATTTTTAAACACACAAGACACTGCTAGACTATTAAATGCCAGACTACGCTATCAATCACTGAACATGCTGAAATGTTTTGTTTTAGGTGTGATTGTCAGACTTGGGAGCTCTCATGCCTTGGACAGGGCAGAGCCATAATTAACTGTTCTGCTAAATGATTGCAAATTATCAGCATCACCTCACAGTGAGCATACCAAGGGATGGTATAAAGAATATACAATTAGGGGAACGGGAAACTAGAGGAATAAGTGTAAGGCTAAAGGGGAAGAAAGAGGAGAAATGAAAGAGGTGAGAGAGCAAGTAGAGGTTGGTGAAAAGGAGCAAAAGAAGTATTGGGAACATAGGGAGGGGGAATATTGAAAAGGAGTATGGATAGGGGATGGTGGACCAAACATAACAGAATCTTGGGAGATATAGACAAAATGGTAACAGAGAAGGGTAAAGGGGGTGCAGGAAGGGAAGAATGAAAATGGGGCTGGACCATTGAAAATTACCCCAGGAATTGCCTTTGTGAATATTTTGTACAGAGTGACACTACTAAATCCTCATCTGGCTACTTGAATACAGAACAAATTAACAGTAGAATAATCTACCTATCAACTGTGATTAATATTAGTGGTAGGTTTAAAGTCTTGGGCTCTACTCATCTCTCAAGGCTCATTAGGTTCGACAGAGAACACCTTAGGGACTGGCACAAGTCCTAGGACTGACTGTTGAGAACCACTGAAATAGGGCAAAGAGGAAAAGAAAAAAACAACATGGCTACTTCAGTCAAATAGATGTCCGATCGTTTAGACTGCACTGAAAATTATATATCAGTTGCAAGAAGGTAGAAAATAGCAATTCTTAAAACTATTATTGCTCTTGTGCAAAGAAAATTTCTTATGGTGAATAAAATAAAGGTCTTTAATATTTTGACAAAACATAAGAAATCCGTTCAAGTCTAACTGATAATTAAGACTGCATACAGAGGAGTACTTAAGTTGGCCCAATTTAATGTGCCCTTCAGTATGTATGTATGTATGTATACAGTATCTCACAAAAGGGAGTACACCCTCACATTTTTGAAAACATTTTATATCTTTTCATGTGATAACACTGAAGAAATTAAATGCTCCTACAATGTAAAGTAGTAAATGTATACCAGTGTAAATTTGCGGTCCCCTCAAAATACCTCAACACACAGCCATTAATGTCTAAACCATTGGCAACAAAAGTGAGTACACCCCTAAGTGGAAATGTCCAAAGACTTAAAACCTATTGAGCATCTGTGGGGCATCCTCAAACAGAAGGTGGGTTAGCGCAAGATCTCTAACATCATGGAGGAGTGGAAGAGGACTCCAGTGGCAACCTGTGAAGCTCTGGTGAACTCCCTGTCCATGAGGGTTAAGGAAGTGCTGGAAAATAATGGTGGCCACACAAAATATTGACACTTTGGGCCCAATGTGGATATTTCCACTTAGGGGTGTACTCACTTTTGTTGCCAATGGCTGTGTTTTTTTAGTTATTTTGAGGGGACAGCAAATTTACATTGTTATACAGGCTGTACACTTACAAAAATGTGAGGGGATTACTCACTTTTGTGAGATACGGTGTATGTATATATACACACTACTGTACGGTGGAGGGCTTCTATTGCTCTTTTGCCCACCATATTATAAATGATTGTTGTGGTGAACTACCTACTCATAAAGTCCACAACACAGGCTGAGATCCCGCTCCATGCTGATGATAGCCAGTAAGCTTGAAACAGCTGTACATGGATAGGATACTCAGCCTGTGTTTATTCAAACCTCGGCTTTGCATTAAAGCTGTGTAATACAGCATGCATAAGCTTAAAGGAAGTCATGTTTGATAATGGCTATGGATTGAAGAGCGAGGCATTTGTGGGCACATTTGCAAGTCCCAGCTCAACTTCCCAGAATGCAGTGTAATAACTGTTTTTCTCAGAACTCTGAGCTCGAAGCAGGTTTTTTTAACATGTTTTAGACATTCAAATGTGAACACAGATGTACTTTTTATTTACTATATATATATATATATATATATATATATATATATATATATATATATACACATACACATATACACACACACACGATTGCTGTATTGAACTACTCTCTACTCTCAACAATCCACCACACGAACCAGGAACTCATCCCACACTGAGGATCGTCAGTAACCGTGAAACAGTGCTGTATGTGGTTAAGTGACCTGGTTTGTGAATAATCCACCAGTGGCTATGCCTAAAATTGTGAAAGTAAGAATATGCTTAAAAATGAGCCATGTTTAAAATGGTTTGGATTGACAGAGTGAGGGAGCATTATGTGATCTCATTTGCATGTCCCTGGCCACACACGTGCACGCATATACAGACAATACTTTAGTTGTGCTCATTTCTTGCAGCTGATGGAAATACCAATTTTTTCCCATTTCTTTTTATATGTGATTTTCTGCTACATAAATAAACTTCTTGTAACTGAAGGAACAGTTAATAATGTTGAGCTTCCTTTTTCAGCAGCACTGAAACATGAACTAGGCAACAAAGCATTTACTTATAAACCAGAAATAAAAGCATTAAAGCAGAGAACAAATGTATTAAAAAGGTATACATACTGCTTATATCAGAAACACACACCACATATATTTTTATTTATTTTATTAAAAAAAACAATGTTTTCCACACCCAACAAAACAGCATTCAAGTAAATTTTTTCACCCTATACTATCCCTTCAGCCAGTAGCAGTATAGTGCAGAGACCCAGAGCAGCACTGCCGGAGCGGTTTCATTTCAGGGAGGAGAAGGGAGTGTGGTGGGAACAAAAAAAAAATCTAAAAATCCCATGATGCTTTGCTGCAGACAAAATCCCCATACTTTGCTACAAAGTTGTAGCTGTCTCTGATCAGCCACAACAAAATTGTGAATTTTATGCTAATTTAGTTGGATTTTCAGGGGCATTCCTTCTTAAAATCAACTGCCAGAAAACTGAAGATGTTTTGCAAACTTTAGGGTAAGTTTATTAATGTTTATCTGGTGAGTTTTTCAAGTAAAAACATATTTGCATGCACTACGGATTCCCCTCTACCAGATGAAACCTCCATGAATTATCTACCATATGCATTCATAATCCATGAAAACTTTAAAGTGGACACTACAATTGTAAAACAAGTCATGGTCTTGCAATATGGATATTCATATCTTGTACCAAACCACTTTATACACAAACTCTGAGGGATGGGAAGAGGGAGAGAAGTCAACATGTCAACTCCTTGAGATGAGCAGAGAGAGCAAAAATAGCCATTCCTTTATCTACATTAGATTAATAGGTGTTTCTTTATAGTTTTAATAACATAATCTTAGTTTTCCACTAGTGTTCCTTTATTGATCCCTTATGCCTGCCTCAAATAAGTTGTGTTACAGTATCCTACAGATACAAAACCTATGGGGAAGGTCAAGACTATCCTCCCAAGCAACACAAAGGTGTATGTTTTGACGTCTGCGGAGATCCCTGCATCAAGTCTATTGAATAGAAGCTTGTTTTTATGCCAGTAACCCTGCTGAAATGAAAGGTCCATGCATAATCATGTATCTATATTGGAGTAAAGGATAGCTTCATAACACGATGATGTTAACTTATATAGCATATGACTCATAAAAGTAGCAAAAACAAGTAATGTTGTTTGGAAGAATGAACAAGTCTAAATGTATTGATATGTCAAATGCTTGCAGAAAGCTGAAATTAAGAGGAAGCTAAACTTCTCAATACGGTTTCACTTTAACATCATCCCCATGAAACCTAACAAAACTTTCCAGATCATCCCACATAACCCACTCCCTTTCTCACGCACCAGAGACAGGAGCTGCCATGATATGTCTCTACATGTTTAGGAAAAAAATAGCCTCTAAACAAAAAACCTGCACTTTTGTAATAAAGGTTATTGAAGAGATACATTGTTCTTTAGATTTGGGATACTCTGTTCTAGTTCTCAATGTACCCCAAGAAGTCAAGATATAAATGTATCCCTGCTCAGCACATTTTACATAATTTGGTTTATACCAAACCCTAGTCAAAGTAGATCATAAAAACCGGGGTAGTCAATTATTTTTATAGTACTCACCAAGGTCCAAAAGTACTAAAGAAGATGAATCCATAATTTTTTGGATATACACACCAATATTTTGCTGTGCCCTTCAGGATGCTAACATAGTATAAGGACTTAAGATTAAAACAAATGTACCTGACGTTTATATTATGTATTGGGAAGGATCACAATATATGTAATAATGTAGTGGAGATCGAGAAGAAAGGAGCCATATGTCCAAATTGGGTCCAGGTTAACTGATTGACTATCCCTTTAGTTTAAACTGAAAACAACATTTGGACCATAATATATTTCATATATTTATATATGTAACTAGGAGATTGCCTGTAAAAAATATTGGGAGTAAAATTGTAAGCCTGGCAATGCTGTTTGCCACACAATACGAGGCTCTGGCCCCTCTGAGCACCTTTGGCGCTCATTGCGAGCCTCTCCCCCTGAGTACTTTATAGGCCTTGCGGTTTTACACCTTCAGCGTTAATCACAAGCCCCCCGCCCCGATGTAGTTTAGCGCCTTGGCTTAAGTGTTACTGGATTCGGGCTTCTGTTTCCTGCCTCCGGCCTTGTTTTCATCCTGTTTACATTTTTTCTGCCGCCAGTTTTTTTTCCTTGCTTAGGCGATTTTCGATTGTGAAAAAACAGCAAATATGCCTCAAATTAGCTTGCAACCTCACTCACAGGCTCCCTGGCTCTCCCCCTGTGCTGTGTGTGAAAGTGAATTTGAGGCATAATTGTGGTTTTTTGGTGGTCTTTCCAGTCGCGTGGTTCGGCGCGTTTTACGTGCTTCGGTCCCAAGTCCTACGGGGCTTGCGATTCCAGTTGCGTGATTTGGTCGTTATACGTGTTTCGGCCAGAAGTCCTGCAGCGTTTATTGCAGCCTAAGTCCTGTGCCGCTGGCAATGAGCGCCTGCAATGAGCGCCTTCCGCACTCATTGCAGCCTAAGTCCCAAAGGTCTTGCAGTCCTGTGCGCCAACTGCTTGCCTCGAGTTACCAACACTGCAAACGTCACCAACATTCGTAGATCCACAAATTTTATATATATATATATATATATATATATATATATATATATATATATATATATATATATATACACACACACTAGAGATACAATTTGAAGCCATGGGAATGCTGTTTGCCACACAATGTAAAGCTTTTGCTAGTCTGAGGACCTTCAGCGCTTCTTGCGAGCCTCGTGCTGAGCGCCTTTTGGGCTCATTGCGAGCGCCTCTCCTTCTGTAATTTTGCTCCTCTGAGCTCCTTCGGCGCCCATTGCGAGACTCTACCCTTGTGTCCTTCAAGTTTTGTGCTTTGCAACGATCATGTTCAGCGCTCATTGCAGACAGATATATAAGTACAGTGTTAAATATACAATGTTTTCAGCACTCAGAGCATAATAAAGCGATTTAAATATGTAACTGCTTTGAGAGTGCTATCGCTGGCAGCCAATGAGCAGTAATCCAGATATATATAACTGCAGTGTAAAAAGTAAAACATTTTTAGTACAGTGGAAAGTATACATTTTTATTTTCCATTACTAATTAATACATATTAAATGAATTTACGTTAATAATTCTGAATGACCCAATGTATTAGGAAGTGCAAAGCATTAATCTATTCATAAAGTAACAGCAGTGTAAAATACGCTATTTAGCGTATATATATATATATATATATATATATATTATATTGATTTTTTTATAATAATTAATTACTTAATAAATTAATATACTTTACCTATTTCTAATTAATATATGCAGCAATCAATATCCTGAAGAGCTACCAATCTCTTTTGATTTTCCTGCAGAATACAATGTACAGTTGGACTGTTGCTACCCTGATAAAGAAAGTGTAAGTAATGTGCCAAGTGTGCAGCATAAATAGGCTGCGTGCGAAGGGCAAACCGTTGCTTCATTCGGGTAAAGCGGCATTTTAGATTCGTAATGTTATTATTTGCAAGTTAGTGTTGTGAAATGGCGGGGATTGTCTATGTGTTACACGGCTCGCGATCAGTTTCCGTCCTTTCTAATAGTGTATTTTGTACCTCGTACGTTCCTGTGTAAGTAGTACGCATCTGGCGGTGTTTGCATGGTTTGGGGTCATATAGCCTCATTTTTATTTTTTTTCAGCCGCCATTTTTTCTCTTGCATAGGCAATTTTCGAGTGCTGAAACTCAGCAAATTTGGCTTAAATGTGCGTGGAACCTCACTCCCAGACGTCCTGGCTGTCTCCCCTTGCTGGGTGTGTGAGGTTTTTTTTGTATGCTTTGTTTTAGCTATTGTGTTTTTCGCTTTGCACGGTTCGGCCAGTAACTTCGTATTTTTCCGACGTGGTTTTTTTTTTTTTTTTTTTTAAGTCCTGCGTCTCGCTATTTTTTTTTTTTAAGTCTTGCGTTCCTCAACTGCTTGCAGCCTAGGACAATCCCGCATTTCCTAACTGCATGGAGGCTAAGTCCCGCGTTTTTCAATGACTTGCCGAAGCGCCTTCAGCGCTCATTTGTGCCGAAGTTCCGTGTGTTTCAATGGCTCGCAGGCAATGGAGTGCCTTCGCCGCTCATCACCTAAGTGCTTCGAGTTTCAATGCCTCAACTGCTCACTTTGCAGCCAATGAGCGCCTTTGACGCTCATCGGCTAAGTGCTCCAAGCTCGGAAGACTTCTGCGCTTCAACGGCTCTCCTTGCTACGCAAGGCTCGCAATCGTGACGACGAATTGCAGTTTGATATTTATAATATGTGATGAGAGCGTGAGAGAGACACACACACACACGCAATTGGAGCACCAGAAGAATCCATGTTAATTTGCCAGAAACATATTAGAACACATGTTAACTTGCCCTAAATATATTCATCTGGCCTTGGCTGCACGAAATTCAGCGGATTAAGAAAAACAATACTCAGAAACCTTAATCAATTTTAAACACTAAAATATCTTCATATACTGATTGATTTTTTTTTTTTTCAGCAATAATTCTATCCAGAGATATCTCCATCTTATTGACAACAACAAAATTGTACAAATGAGTACCTTTGAGTTATACTTACAGAATAGGCTGATATGAATAGGGCGCAGGAGGGAGGGGAAGTACAGGAGGATGGAGGTATTAGTAGTCAGAACAAGGAACTATTGTTTTCGTGATTATTCAGTACCTGAAACTAACATTGCTACTCTCTAGGGAGAAATGAAAAAGCCATGCAGCTAATAAAGACTTGCATACAGAGACGGGCCTGATAATTAAGGGCTATAAATTGCAAGTCTGTTCAGCACTGAAAGGAGAAAAAAAAAAAAAGAGATAATAAATTAGAGAATACAAGATCTAGTATTATTGTGTGATGAAGCTGGATTTCAGGCTCATTAGAGAAGGAATGCTCTGTTTACATATTCTGGAACACTTCAAAAACGTGTATATTCTGCAGACATCACCGAGAAAAGATGAAAAGAGGTTTAAATGTACAAAAAAAAACTGCTGTCATTGTATGAGCTTATTTTAGTAATGCACCAGAAGCTTCAACATGCTGGCAAAATACATTGTAATGATCAAAGATTCCCGTAACAAATGTGTCATGTGATGATATTTGAAACAAAATCATCATTTTAGATATAAGAATTCCAGAAGATCCTTAAATACCATCACCATTAAGTGTATACAATGTTTAAATGAAGTAACAATTGTAATGAACAATGAGAGCTAGTGCGTCTATATGGAACGAAAATGTTATTCCTTCTATTAATCTAGTTAAAAGAGAACATTTACTATATATATTGGAAATATCTATTTTGTTTTGTTTTTTGCCTTCTAAATTATTTTGCCCTTCATCAGGCTTAGATATTTCAACGACCATGTACAACAAATGTGGTTCTTTAATAAAGTGTGAAGAGATATCACTAAATGTAAGAAGTGGCTCAACAGAATAACACAGAGGCGAAAACATCTCTCAACTTAGTGAATAAAGCCCAAGCAGTTACCGTTCAGATTTTTTTTTATCACCCTGTATTAATACTAAGAATCCATTCTCAAGTAGCATGTTGTAGAGCGTGGCCATTGATTGGTTACTATTAGAGAGTGCAACTCCTGCCCTTAGAAGTACTCTGGCGAGAGGGGAGAAACCAGTAAGGAATTATTTGGGCAGATATTAGGAAGAAAACAGAGCTTGTAAGCACTTCCTAATAAAATAACATAAAAATAAAAGAGTTAAATAGGTATATTATATTCCAAGTGGAATCCAGAAACCTTTTCAATGTTAAAAAGCCATCCCAATGTGTTTGACCTTCTTATTCAACTCTCAAAACAAGTTATTGCCTTAATTCATCACCTTATGGGAGACTATAAAGTTTAATATTAATCTTTTCTTCCCCTGCTGGAGGGGAGTATAACACGGTGCAGAGGGAAAGAGCCACTGATTGGTTTTGATGATAGCACATTAGAGTCACCTAAACTTATTGGAAAAGTACAGTGAGCAGCTATACCAACTGCAATATAAATGACGCCACCGTCTTTATGAAATAACTTGTAATAAATGGTCCATAATCTAAAATAATGGATGGCTTTAGAATGACCCACATAAAACCTCTGTGCACAGTAATGGCTCTGTCTTCGGATGACACTCTCAATTGAACTTTACTGATGTGGAGCTTTATGCAGAGCCTGTAACAGAGGATACAATGGCTGCCCAAGGTCACTCTGCCACAGCACAGTCGCCTCACACTCTTGCCTGGTATATGGACTGGATTGTGAAAGCCAAACAGAAATGACTAGCCTGGAACTGGCATCTGTGCATGTGGAGCATCTGTTACTGAAGGAGAGGGATAAAAACAAACACAGACATAGTCATGCTTAGTAAACACAAAGCTGAACTCCCTCCAGTTACTTATAAGCAATTGTCATCGGCTTAGAAAACATGAAGGTTTTGCTCACAACTATGTAAATGAGCAAAAATAAGAAGAGTCACTTATTAAGATATTATAATTTTACAAAACAATCCCAAACTACTCCAAAAAACAATGAATTCTGATTATACAACTTAACCTCTGGCTGTCCAACACATGACAGAAACACGTGGCCCTGCTGGATGAAGCATGTATCGGTTATGAGAGTTAATATGCTTTATAAAAGATCTAATTGCCACTCTCTGCGCAAGTCAACTATTTTTAAGCATTAATGGGACCCCCATGAATAATTCCTCCCCACTGGAACTTCAAATCGGTTGTTGTTGTTTTGTTCTTCATTCGTGTCCGACTATCCGTGACTCTATGGACTTCAGCACGCCAGGCACATCTTGTGTCAGGTGGTGCTAATCCATCAGGTTATCTTGGCAAATATACTGGAGTTGCTTGCCAGTTACTTCTCCAGGGGGGCTGCAATTTATTTGACCTCTCTGCTATGACCTGTCCATCTACATAGTATAGCGCACAGCTTCATTGAGGTACACAAGCCCCTTGCCACCACGACAAGTTAGCGACCCAGGAGAGGTTCAATGGGTTACTCATAATTAATCAATAGTTTGAGTGGTTCCTCCCCTGTTTAAAACCATCTGATCTAGGTGAAATTAACATATTTTTAATTTCTATGAGATGACTCCTAAGATTTGAGATCCTACCCCTGATTAATTAATTCACCCCACTGACCATCAATGGCTTAATGAGTACCCCAGTGTGGAAGAATTATATGGGGTGGGCAGTATTTCTTAAAAATGGCTAAATTACATCTATATACAGTATAACTGATACCCACTGTTACTTTTTAAAATAAAATGTATTTCCCACCCTATGATCCTCAATGGGTTAAAGGTACCAGGGTGGGGAAATATAATTGGGAGTACCTTCAATTAAAGAAAAAAATGGTCTCACTGGCTAGGATGGCAATAAGATTTTTTTTTTAAATCTTTTCTAAAAAATTAGCACACATATTATTTACTTTTTTTTGCCATTTTTGGGGCGGGTTGTCAAACAGAACATATAATGCAAAATATAGTTGTACTAACTGAAAGCTGAACCTATGCTAAAAACATCATCTAGTTTCCATATGCATATATAAAGTGCCTGCAGGAAACATGCCATAAGAAATACATAAAAGTCTCTGAATCCCTGGCACTCAAAGGTTTAAAGGAACACGACCATGTCCCAATTCATGATGATTAAGACAAGTGTGTTCACAATTTGTGTATATGATCTTTTGTATAACTAAACACATCCTTGAAATATTTAACTTTTAAATGCATTACTGTGGATTTCCATTTTCTGATCTTCTTCTTACATCTGATCTCTGAGGAAGGTGCACAGATAGAAGATTTCCCTGCAATCAAAGGCTCCTCCTACTAGAGGAAGTACTTTGTCGGGAACCAAAATGGTAGATTCCCCTGCATTTATGCATATAAAAAAAAATATTGAATGTTGCATTAGAGGCTTTCCCTGCAATCATAGGCTCCACCTACTAGAGGAAGTAGGGGACCAATCCTGTTATATGCACGCACGCTTCAGCGCTGGAAAGCGTGCTGTGTACGTCCTGATGTAGCTGTCTAAGTGCCTGGTAAGTGATAAGGGCTTTTCGGGTTAGGGTTAGAGTTAGTAAGTGGTTTAGGGGGTTAGGGTTAGGCTAAGTGGAAAAGGAGGTTAGGGTTAGGGACGGCAAGGGGTGTAGGGGGTTATGGGCTTAGGGAGTACATCGGGACGCAAGCCCGCCCAGCACCAGGAGGCTTCCCATGCGTGCACATAACAGGATAGATCAGAAGTAGGTTGGCAGGAACCAAAATGATAGATTCCCCTGCATTTATATACATAAATGCATGTAACAATGATAATAAATTAAAGGTTGCACTACTTTACCTTTTAGCAACAGTTTCTAAATTATCAAGTGTAGATTTTCAAACAACTACATTTTAAATACATGACTACAGGGATCTTTTAAAAAGTATATAGTTTATAAAATTTACATGTGGAGTGTAGAATACATTTTTTTGTTAATGAACATTTTGTAGAAAGTCCTTCTTTCCGCTTATGAAATGCCACCAGACACAGATATATGCGACAGCTTCCTGCATGGACATGTCCCAGCTTGCAAAGCTTTAGAGCTCTTTCAGGTGTTTGGATAGTAGAAAGAGCTCTGGTCAGTACAGGAGCCCAGGAATGCACAATATATCAGCTGCTGGATGCCCAATAGAGCTAATAAAGGCATCATACAATATAGTATTCTCTCCAAATGATCAAAATCAAGCTCTCTTTCTGCTGCATCATTAGTTGTACATGACAATAAAAAAGTATTACAAAAACAAAGCATTAATTGCATAAAACAGGTATAAAAGCAGGATGTTTGCTTTATTCTGGCAATGTTTATGTATACAACAAAATAGAGGATTCAATCAGAGAACGAACTAACCTTAGGGCCAGTTCTGTGGACATGATAACCCACTCTGAGAGCAACCTCTTTTAGCCACTTGTGCCCTTCACAGGGAGAAATATCCTGTAGTATATCAGTCTGGTCCAACTCACTAGAGTGACCCAGCCCCAAAATACCAGGCAATTGTACCCTGAACAGGTGAAACCGCAAACCCCAGACGTACGTTTATATGCAGATAAGTAGGTTGTCAGGACTGAGATGCTTTCTAAGGGCCTCATTCAATTGCAACTTGGCCAATTGAATAAGGCTCTAAATAAGCACATAGCATATTTTTTTTAAATGTTTTTAGTTAGTGAAAATCTATCCAAAAGCAAGGTCTTCACTAACTAAAAACTTCTGTAAAAAAATATGCTATGTGCTTATTTAGAGCCCTATTCAATTGGCCGAATAGCAATTGAATGAGGCCCTAAGACTTTTAGAAGTTCATTTATCAGACATTAAAAAATTCACATTGATGAATAGTACAGCTAAGAGACGTCACTAAAATACAGCATACGGTAGTTTATTTTATTATAAACACAAGCCAGGTACAGAAGGCCGTGACAGTTATACTTTGTATGGTCATGTACACATTGACTTATATGCATTTTAAATAATGGTATTTGCAATATATAACACCTGCCCACTTCCCTCCCTGCACAAGAGCATTGCAGGGGTGGAGCAAATGGTTCACCCTGCAACCATCTAAAAGGTTGATTATATATATATATATATATATAATCATATATTTTTATTTTATTTTTTTAAATAACTACTACATTTACCTGAATTAACCTATTTCTGTGCATCTGTCACACAAGCACTGTAGACTAGCTATACATTACACTAGGCTTTTTTTCCAGACAATTAAAACAGTACATATACGAATCTCTCTATGGCACAGTATGCCATGTTTTGTGATGACAAGTTTATTTTCATCATACACGGTCTGTAAGTATTGCCATGCACCACAAGCTTGCTTTATCAGATAGTTCCCAAGTCATGCCACTTCCTTATTCCTTGCAAATTTGTCAGTACAGCTCTTATAAAAAAAAAAAAAGTGGTCCCAGCATGTCCCCTGCTTGAAGAATCTAGTGGGTGAGAAACAGCAAGTTTGCATGATATTCTGCATAGACAGATGTGGCTCAGCATGGCATTTTTATGGAGAATGTAAATCATGAAAAGTGCTTAAAGGTCTACTGCTAATGTTTGCCAGGTTTTTATGTTATATTAATGCATATTTATACCGAGTGATCCTTGGATATAAATTAAATGCCAATTCTTGTTTCATTTGAAAAGTTCAAGCATAGCACCAACACCGGGACATTACAAGCTATATACATGGCTTGATTATCATTTTAATGAAGTTGTACGGCTGAGCACACACGGTAATGCAATAATATTCATATGAACTGCTATTAAAAAGGTCTTCATTATATAGTAATTAACTGCCATGAAAGAGGCCATTAATGTGCAGGAGACTTTATTACTAGTTCAGGGGGAAACATTCCTTAAAGGAGCATGCAAATATTTGTCTTTGTTTCAACAAAAAGAGGGTATTTGATAATGTGCCACAGTGTGTTTTCTTTTTTCACATAAAGGTCTCAGAGCACAAAAGGTTTTTCACAAGTTTAACTTCTTTAGTGCGGTTGCCCTCTGTCAGCAAATGAGATCTACAGGCTAAAGTATGCTCTGTGTGCAGTTAGTTTCAATATTATTTAACACAATAAAACAGTCACCTTCCATGTCCCTTAAAGGAGCTGAAAGTGAAAGGCTACAAAGTACACATTGAGTGGTTATATGCGCGCACACACAGCCAAGCATGCCAATGTCTTAGATCATAATGTGACCTGCTGTTATCTCATCTTCAAACAAGTTATGTTAATAAGTCACTTCTACTTAATAAACAGATGACTTATAGATGGACTCATATCTCAAAAATGCTCTTATTACATATGAAGGCAAAGGAATTTAGAAAACATACCATCACCTTTTCAATCTAAAGAAGCTACAGATTTAGCAAAATTGGTGCAAAAATAGTATTAATAATATAATCTTGGTTGTTGGGTCAATAAAAAATTCGCAAGATCACATGGCTGGATCAATTGGCAGTGAATATTTGCCAAACTGGAGCTGTTCAGGAGGGGACACAAGAGATCTAGCTCTACTTCAAAATAAATCAGTTATAAAGTACTTTTAGACATATGTCTGCTTTTAAATGTCAATTACAGGTGAAGATTCATACTTATGACGTGTATATACTTCTATCCAGACCAATATCCTCCATACATTATGTTGGCTTTCTCTGGTAATAAATCCAAACAGTGGGTCATGGACCAGGTTCTACACAGAATATCATAAATAATGATAAATACATTTAATACTAGAGTCGGATTACTTTAGTGGTTAATATTCCTTTAAATACATGTGTATTTTCATAAGTGATATTAAAGCTGTTAACGGTATGAATAGCATGGGAGGATATAGAAGGAGCATGGCAGCCAAAGTGAAGCACAACTGAAAAAATATACAATATACACACATTCTACAGACTACTTCCTCTCACTAGTAAATGGACAACCACTAGCTTTGCATTAGAAAAATGTCCACGGTATTAAACAAACTAATGCATTTTTTTATATATAAAATGACCCTACAGAACAATAAAAGTCTTTTGTAGTGCAGGCTTTCTGTCCGGGAAACGTCAATGTAATCCTTGCAATACGCCACTCACACTGGAATTAGCTCAGTTATTTAAATCAAGACTCAAAGAGATCAAAAGTATGAGGGTCAAATAGGGATCTGATGTTTCATAAAAGTTTAATGTGAATAATTGTATAACATTTACCTTTTACGTTTTGTGTGTTTGTCCCCACACATAAACAGTAATAAAATATAAAATAGCTTCTATATCGTGTTTACTTAGCAATATATTAAAGGGACATGGAAAGCAGCATGTTTGGTATATGGTTCCTTTACCACTGTGTGTTTTTTATTTCTCAAAGCAGAAAAGAATACATTCAAATGTTGAACTAATCTGGGGGCTTGCCCCTGTCAGCCAGTGAGCAGTAATATAGGTGTATGAGTCATACTTATCTGCCATTGAACACTAAAAGAACATATGTATGCCCTCTGCATTTCCTGTTAGTTCCAATGAAGATTAAACAGGTATTCCTTAATATTTTTTAGTGCAGAACACAATTTTGGTAACGTTTATGTATTCACTTTTAAATGCATGAAAAAAAAAAGAATTGTGTAATCACTTGCCCAAGATTTACGATAAATAAACTGAACATATAATCAAGAGGGAACTTTGATACACACACCAGTTCAATTAGGTGTACTGTAACGTGTACTCTCCAACTTGGAGAGATAGATAAGCACACAAGACTTCATTTAATCTTTCTAGAAGAATGGACTGTTTTAATCTTTCTACAGGACTGTGAAGTCCTGTAAATATTGGACTTCACAGTCCCTTTCATGTCTGGAATATTCTAATCCAGTGATTCCCATAGTGTGTGTGTCCAAATACACAACTGCAATAGTGAGAACCACTGGGGGCTCATGGAGCCTAATACTACATATTGGAGTGGGAATGCCTGTCCCTCCTTCCCTACAACTTGAGTATTTTCTATTACAATTAATTTGCCTGCATTTGATCATGTTTGCTTATATATATATATATATATATATATATATATATATATATATATATACGGTATGTATATATATATATATATATATATATATATATATATATATATATATATAGCCACTTAGAGGTGCTTCACATACAAGAGTTTGCTTACAGTACATCTTTGTTAGTATGTAGTACTTGGCTAAGCATGTCATAGCCGGAGGCTATATATATATATATATATATATATATATATATATATAAAAGGAATCTGTAACCAGGGACAAGGCGGATAAGATTATCCAGGTAAAAGATTATAGAGGGGAGGGCAAGCTGACCACTAGCCACACAAATGCAGTTACTGTACATAGGCTAGCATCAGTGTAAGTTGTTACCTTTTGATGCTGATATTTTGAGCTAATGCCTTTATACAATATAAGTTATTGTTCAGTTAATGTATCAATGTAAATATTTACCAATTATTATTAATTACTGTATTAAAAATGTTGAGGTGTCACAAAGCAAAACAAATGCTGAATAAAGCAGCAATACATACATTGTAAGGCAGCCAGTACATAAAACGGCTTCCCGTTTATATAGTGCTATATAAATTACCATTTTTGTTTGAATAGTAAATAAATTTATAAATTTACAAAGCAGGAAGACAATTGTGTTGAAGCTTACATGTACAAGTAAAACTTGGTGCCACCGATTACTAAAGAATTAAACTCTCTGAGAAAGTAAACTATATGAGACTAAGGCAATGGTGTATTTATCGCCTGAATAGAGGTAGAGCTTGTCAATATTGGATGAGTCTGCTTGCTCATAATAGACATATATGATTGTTGTCTGGTTGTGTAGTCAGTATCAGTAGCTGTAGCATCAGATAGTTCCTAGTTGTATTGTAGTTCTGAATATCAGGACTGTGTGATAACAAATATAGGATATATCTGTATCATTAGATGGTGCCCACTAGTAAGTGCGTCTCTGCTAATGACAAGGTGCCAGTGACAGTACACTGGCATATATTCCTTCCTATGAGTGTGCCCCAGTGTAGTGGTACTCACCAGTGAACCTGGCCGTGCTGTCCCCATGCCCCCGGCGCCGCTGGAGGATGAAGTACTGGTTGGACTTGTGGGTCACCCAGAGTCGCAGAGCATTCTTCAGCAGAACCTCCTCAGGCTTCAGCCACATCCTGCCTGGCACTGGCCACCTTTACAGCCACATGTTGGGCAGCATGGGCACAGCTTATACAGTGGAGGGACTGCTGCAAGGAAGAGAAGAGCAATGTGTACATGAGTGCCAGCTCCCACAGCTAGACTTCTGCAGTGCACAGGAACAGCTGCCCACACTGGTATCAATGGCCTGCCCATGCACAACTATGCCCCAGGGTGCTCATCTATAACTATGTTACAAGCTATTTATCTGCCACCACACAGACCCCATGTATGTATTTATCTAACAACACGCCAGCTGCTATGCCATTCTCCCTGTAACTATGCACTATATGTACAAGTGTATCATGTAGACCCCAGACCTGCCCTCGTGTCTGTATTGTGCAGTGCCCCATCACTTTGTGTAATGTATAGCCCCAGCCCCTCTCATATCTCACTTACACACTCCTATAGTGCCCATGCCCCTCATACAGCTGCCAGCTCTCACCTGCCCTTGGAGCCCTGATCCCGAGCATACAAGCCCCGCTAGCACTGCTCCTCTGTGTGTATTGTTGTTCTACCTCACTCTGCACACGCACAAGTGTACTATCAGATTGTGTATCCCAGGCAGTTCCTGTATCCAGACTCATGCACCAGCACTCAGCTACAAGCCCCGCCCTCCCTGTCACACTCATGTACACTCGGTTCAATTAAGGTGGATTAGCACAGTTACTGCTCAGAAAAGCACCGAAATGAGCCTAGCAGTGGATTCAAGGAATTTCTCAATTTCCTGGATTATGAATGTATCTGATAGAGGAGAATTAGTAGTGTATGCAAAAAAAATTACTAGAAGAAATCCCTAAATAAACATTATTATTACCCTAAAGTTTACTAAATCTCCTGACTTGATTTTGTTAACACCCTTAGAAATCCTGGCTAAAATTTGCATAAAATGTATAATTCTCTTTGGCCAATGACAGACAGCAATACATTATTTCAATCTGTGAAGTCAGTTTGTGTAGCAAGGAATCATGGGGTGTGTAGTCCCCTGCACAAAGAAGCAGGAGGAACTAAGACATTGCTCTGTAGATCTCTGCATTGTGCTGCTGCTGGTTTGAAACCTTAGTAATGATGTAAAATCCATACTTGAATGCAGTGTTTGTATGGGGAGGTTCACTTTGCCTGGGGTGTGGGAAACAAGTTTTATTTTTAAATAAAATAAATCTGTCTGTGTTGGAGTAGATAAAGGTACAAACAGGGAAACCTAGATATACCTTTCACATTCTTTGTGGTAATTGATTCAAAAAGTGTAACTAAATACGGGTGATTTTACAAGGAAAATAAACTAAATATTATAAAGATTATATAGGGACACATGATATCTACTTCCCCATCAGAATTCATTTACCCAAAATGCAGTCACAATCATGTGAAATATACGGTATAGAGGTGACATGAGTAGATGACATCATGTTTTGCTTTTTGGGTTTGCATCACGGTGACCAAGGTATATAATCTGAAGGAGCTACTTAGGAAAATATGATCTGGAAATCATAACATTTGCAGCAGATCAAAACGTATATGTAGTTAGGGAATACTTATAGAGTATGAGCCATATTCTATTAGCTACTTGCAAATGCCTTGAACTCATACATTTAGCTTAGGGTGTTTTTTTTTTTATAAATGTTTATATGCATTCTATTAACTTAAGAATTCATTAGTGCCAATAAGTAATATATGCCAAATATGTAGTAATATTAAGAGTGATTTTAGGTTTTAAGTGTGTATACATTTACAAATTGAGAAATAGAATAGGGCTCAATGTGGTTTGAGTGTCTATAATAAATCATATTTGTTCTCTCCTATTTTAATTACTGAGCAGTAACTGCAGAAATCCGCCTTAACAGAACAAAGAGAAGCGATTCAATGAGACAGGCGGGGCGGGGCGTGGAGCTGGTGCATGAGGCGGAGGGATACATGATCTGCTGGGATACAGGATCTGATACTACCTTAGATTCCAGAGAGGAAGTTCCACCGCAGCAGCAGCACCGGCTCCTTCCCTGTGCTACACCCACAGCTTGCTCACAGTATCACTCCTCAATCACAGATACATAGTCCAGACCAATACAGCCTTATCTGGGAGCTTTGCCCTGTACATTCTTCAGTTCCTTATTATGAAAATAAACCCACAGTACATTGTCAGTGTATATTTCATGCCATGTGCATCTTGTATTTTTGTTATAGTCATGCCTGGACATGCTTTATGTAGGAAATATTCTATAATATGAAAAACTATTTGTTTTCCTTATTTTTAGCACAATTCTAGCCTTTTAGTATCCTGTTTGGTGGAACTTATTGACAACATATATATATTTTAATATATCTATCATACAAAGAATGCAAAAAATAGTGGTCTTCAGTGATTTAAACGTTACTTTGAGAATGATTTTGACTTTAGCAATATTATAACATTGGCATCATATTAAAATAATATTCCAAAAACATCAAATAACATCAGTATACAATAGGTTAGAGTAAACCCCTTGGCTCAAACAAACCCCAGATTGGTAAAATTGATAATTAGTGGTTTCTCATATATTTGTCCCCAAATATACAGTTAACAAGGCCAATCTGCTGGAAAAGTACTGTATAAAACAGCACATTTTACTAACAGGTCTTACTGCACAGGTTACATATACATATTTGAAATGGTATTGGATTAAGGAGCAAAGCCTTTGTGGGCACATTTGCATGTCCCTGCCCAGGTTCCCAATATGTAGTGCAATAACTGCATTTCTTAAAATTCTGAGCAGGAAATACATCTTATAACTTTCAAATGTACTATCTATCCATCTATCTATCTATATATATATATACCGTATATACTCTAGTTATAGCCGACCCGAGTATAAGCCGAGGCACCGATTTTACCACAAAATACTGGGTAAAATGAGTGACTTGAGTATAAGCTGAGGGTGGGAAATGTGCTGCCCCCTGTGTCCCTCTTGTGATTTCTGTGTCCCCCCTCTCTCTCCCATGTCTCTTCTCCCCTCTCCCGTTCCCTCTCCCTTCCCTGTGGTCTCTTCCCCCCTCCCTTATCACCCTCCTCAACCCC